>CM031240.1:444483408-444598798 GCA_018340775.1 Taxus wallichiana var. yunnanensis | reverse complement strand
TTACCTATTTCTACCCATCTACCCACCCAAAAACCCTAAAACTTACCCACCTACCCACCTTAGCCTATCTAACCTATCTACCCTCTCCCTTTCTCAAATTACCTCCACTTACTCATTATTTCCTACAAAATACAAATTCCTACCCAAACCCCCCATTTAGCCTAATAACCATTTCAATGCATAAAATCACGAGTTTAGAACCTCACTGCATTTACGACGACACGTCGCCGTGGTGGGATGGGTGGTGGCGGTCCACTGTCCAGCCCTCCAGCCTCCTCTCGCTGACGCATGGCTCCAATCCCGATCTACTGGGTCCCGGCCAATCAACTCGCCTCCTCCTCAATCGGGCCCACTATCAACTCTCTCCGCCAATACAATAGCTCCACCTCACTCAATCCAGCCTCTAATCCCAAGTCTCCACGTTGACAAGTCGATTTGGATCAGAAAATAACAAAAGTGACAATGATAAGCCGTATTTTTTCTTTTTATAGGTTTTTCGGCCACCGATATCGGTTTCATTTTGCCTCAAGTGAACCGGTATTTCCAGACCTAACCGATATCGGTCATGCAGAATCGACATCGGTTCGCAACCCAACTTTCACCCCATTCTTTCGCCCTTATTTACTCGCTTGCCTCTTTTTCACCAATATCGCCTTATCCACTTTCACGCACAACATTTGTTCACTTGTCCAGCCTTGACCTAAGGCCTCAACCTACCAATCGACTGACCCAAGGCCTCAACCTACCTATTCGGCCCGACCTAAGGCCTCAACCTACCAACTGGCCCGACCCTAGACCTCTCAACCTACCAATTGGCTCCCTCCAAGGCCTCAACCTACCTATTCGGCCCGACCTAAGGCCTCAACCTACCAATCGCCCGACCCAAGGCCTCAACCTACCAATTGGCCCGACCCAAGGCCTCAACCTACCTATTCGGCCCTACCCAAGGCCTCAACCTACCAATTGCCTCGACCCAAGGCTTCAACCTACCCATCCGGCCTCGACCCAAGGCTTCGCCTCCTAACAATTTGACTTGACCCAAGGCCTCACTCTACCCTTATGACTTGACCCAGTGGCCACCGCCCAACCACTGGCTTTCCGACTCCAAGGCCGTATCACTTCAATACCATACCCACAATCAACGTTTTATTTTATCCATCCATCATGTACCTTTTGTTCAATCAAGCTCACCGTTTCGTGTTTTAGCATGATTAGGGTCCTTGACTTGATCTGTCGACCAACTTTGCTAGACCCAGACCGTGACGCTTATCTCAACCAAACCAACCATTTGCATCACGCCGAACATGCCTAAACGTTCTCGTACCTTCACTCGTTATATACCCCGGAGCTACTTCCTATGCCTTGGATACCATGTGGGATTATATCACCCTTGTTTGGATAAACTATCGACCTTTGCCTATACATCGTTGGTTTTCTCACAAATCATTTACCCTAGTCGCACTATTGCATTTCAACATGCGCTGCGCTCTCGACCTACCCCACCACCTTACCATCCTCTCTACAACATATACCCTTTATCAACCCTATCCCCGATTTCCCGCTCACTCAACTGTGATAGATTTGAGGGGGATTACCTATATCCTTAACATGAGAAACCACTTCATATTATTGTTCTACATGCCTTTTGCTGTAACAAGCTACACGGACAATAAGGGCCAATGTAGACACCAAATTGGTGTCTTACGAATTCTTGTGACCCGCATCCCATTTCGCAACCTAACCTCATTACCTAAACTTTACACAATTATTTATTAATTACCTTGTAATTGATAAATCCACATCACCTTACCCACCACCTCACTTGCCACCTCATCATGACTTAGCCCTAACCCTAAACTAACCTAATTAAGACCCATGACTTGGTCTAGACTCACATCCATAACTAATGCCTCCTTACTCGCACTCCAAAGTCGACCTTCTAGCCACTTGACCAATCCCGCAACCGATCTCTCTGGGAGAAAAGAGGAAGGTGGGCTATTTTACTAAAAATAGCCTACTTTTTCCTTACCGATGCCGGCTCCTACCTTGACCATTGCCTACATGTGAACCGCCATCGGTTCCTCAGAATGGGCTCCCAAACCAAAACAACGGATTGGAATTTCATTTTGGGATCACAAAGGATTTTCGAAATCAACAGAGAGTATCATGAGCGCAGGAACAGAGTCCAGATCTTCACTTGACAGAAGAGCAGAGACGAGTAAAGAAACCAAAAGTGTTTACAACCAAGGAGATCAACTTGAGATCTGCAAGCAAAACCAAGTAAGTCACATCTTGCATGTCCTTTGTTATAACATTTCTTATGCTTCTTGAATCTTAGTGCTCCTAAATCCATTTCAATCCACTACCCAACGCTCCATTGCATCTAATTGTCATTCTTTTGCTTCTAATCATCCCATTTCCTAATACCATCCGTAAACTAGCCATTACAAACACCATACTGCGAAGATCGTAGAACCCACCGCATTTATCGGTTCTAAGTAAGTAATCGCCATCTGTTACCAAAGGACCTAAGCATCGGTTATCGTAAGAACAAAGATCGGGTTCCTCCGATCAAAACCGTAAAACCAGCCTTTCCCCTACCCGAGTTTAACGAAATAATTTAATTGATATTTCGCAAGTCTCTTGTGTTAATTCATATTACAGGGAACTAACCACCTTCGAAAGGAAGTTTTATATTTCCGGCCCAAGGCGCTTCCTCATTTATTGTTTAATCAAAATCTTGTGGTCTTGTGTTCTTATTTACGGAGTAGTCCTTCCAAGACAAAAAGGAGTCTCAGATCAACTTTGATCTTTCTCTATGGTACACTTAATACACCATCTCAACATTCAACAGGTATTCCTCCTAACCCTAACCTCATCTGCTTTCTAAAAGGAATGAAAGGATAGAAGAAACTCTATTCCTGAATGTTTGAAACATTCGAGTGAAACACATCCTTCATGGGATCAATCTATATTTTGATAATATAATTAGATATATGATTTCTTCTTTGTAAAGGATGTGTTCCTTTGATTGTGAAGTCATGCTTGATATGGATTGTATCTTCTTTGCTCTTGAAGATCTTTTGGAGTCGGGATATGCTTGGACTCTTTTATTTCTTTCATTTTAGCACTTTGAGTTTAATCTGATTTGGGGTGAATTGTGGATTTACCCATCTTTATGACTCGACCTTGGATCGATGCATTGATCAAGAGATGTTTTAAGTTTATTACGGATGAACAAAAATTATAGACCTTACGAAGGTTGCAAGGTCTGAATGTGTTGAATGAGCAATTCAGGAGTTAACTCAGGTTGATCTTGTTAAATGAATTGGTTCCCGATATCGTAATATCGGGAAGGTCTAGACCTTGAGCGGAGTAATAAATTTACGGTATATATACTGCTAGCTTATTATCAATCTTTGGATTGAATCCATTTCGGGAATGTATATCTGTTGGTTCTTATCTTGAGCGATTCTATTTGTTAGACCTATTTGGATTTATTAAGGTTAATAACCTAAACCTAAACTATAACCTATGGGTTGGATTAGTGCTAATCTAACCTAGCCCTAAACTATAAGCTAAATGTTTCTAAGGTTAGCGACCTAGCACTAAGGAAGTTAGACTAAGTATCACCTTAAGATCTAACCTATGTTTCTAACCTAACTAATGACCATGGATGAAGGGGGACCTATGAAGGGGTGCGAGCCATGGGCGGTAGTTTCTATGGCATTAAATGAAGGGATAAGCATGAAGGACAAGGGATTTAGTGGAGATTTCAAATGGCCATCGAGACCGACGTGGCAGAGTCGCCAAATCTGGAAATGGTCTTTGGTTTGTTTTTGTCCATCGCCAACTATGGCGGTCGGTGGCAATGGAGGTTAGGCGGGAATTTGGAGTTAATGTCATTGATGAACTTCGGTTCCCGAGCGCGGATTGCTTGGGAAGGCATGCAAATGGAAAATTTGTTGGTATTTTGGTTTTCCATTCGCTCCGTTTTCTCTCTGTTTGATCACTGGTTCTTCGAACCAGTCTACTATGTGTTGCATGGCAACTATGAGATTATCTAGCTCTTTTCTCTATCGGGGAAAGTTTATAAGACATGATAGTAACAAATTATTGTTGTTGAATCTATCGTGGAAGAGGAGAAGAAGGCTCGAGCACATTCAGAGGTCTTCTTCGGATTTTTAAGCAACATTACCAGGCATGTTAGGCCCTAACTTTTAAAAATCTTGCTTTCCTTCAAATGATTTCATTAGAACAACTCTGTTCAGATGATTTTTGGTTCAGTTGGTTTTTATGGTAGCAATGTATGAAGTATCTTCTTTGTGTTTTCATCTTTGGCTTTAGCTCGACTATTGATTGATTCCTTCTTTGGGTGTACATTTGGTTTCGTGTTGTTGAATTATCATGCTTTGTGTTTTGCATTTTGGTAGATTCGAAGAAATGCTTAAGAGGATAATGTGTAAACAGACTCTGTTGGAGTCCATGAAATGTTTTCTTGTTTGATATTGACTTGCGAAGAAGCCTTGCATTTACACTTGTTGAAGCCAATCTGTTGGAATTCTTGAAAAATGATAGTATGTTTTGGACTACCTTAGAAGTTTAGTCGTGAATACTATATGTTATTGATATTGTTGGAATCCTTGAATAGATAGTATTTTTGACTTCTGTAGAAGTTTAAATTGAGAATACTACTTGGGTTCGACTCCTTTTGAGTCCTTGAAACGTAGTTAATGTTTCGACTTCGGTAAGAAGTTTTATTGTGAATTTTTGTTGGAATCCTTGAAATGGGTAGTATGTTATGACATCTGCGGAAGCTTGTTGTGGATACTCTTTGATTTGAGTCATTGAAGTCCTTGAAATGTAAGCTGGTGTTTCTACATGTAAGCTCGGTTTGAATACGGTTGGTATTGACTCAGTGAGAGTCCTTGAAATGTATCTAGTATTTCAAACTTTTGTCTAAGCTTGGTTATGAATGCTGTTGTTTTGTTAAGAATACTAAATGTTATTGACTTCGATGGAGTCATTGAAAGGTAATTTATGTTTTAACTTCTGTAGAAGTTTTGTTGTGAGTACTTTTAGGATTCTTGAATTGTTGTCATATGAATTCAACTTCAATTGAAACCTTGGTTATAAGTATTGGTTGGATTTGGCACTGTTGGAGTCCATGATATGCTGCGTGTTGGCTCATTTCTCGATTTGAGCCCTCACTGAGCATGCATATCATTTTGACTCTTTCTTAATATTGTTGTGTTATGTTCAGTTTGATTATGAGGAATTAAGGGATGGGGTTTCTTTATCAACTCGACTTTGTTGATACCCTGTTATATTTTGTAGTAACTCGACTTCAGATGAAACTTTGAGGAAATTTATTGGTATGGAATTCGGCTCCTGTGAAGACCTGGTTGTGATTATTCTTCTTGAAATCGGCTTCTAATTTACACCCTTGCTGTATAATCGTAGGGATTTGATTAGTTGAATGAAGTTGTGCATATTGTGTTTCGACTCTGCGTGAATGTCACTGTATTTGCATATGGAAACGTTATTTGTTTTAATGTTATCTTGTCTCAAGTTTGACTGAAACAAAGAGCTCTTAGCTGTACCATGTCAGGCGATGGCGTTGGGTATTTTCATGTTGATAAATGATAGAAAAGATTTGTTGAGTCTTTCATGGTTGGATTATTTTCTGTTGCTTGGCGTGAAAGCTCTTGAATCGCTTAGTAGCTACAGGTGACTTTTATATTTGGATTTAGATGGGCTTTGTAGTTCTTCTTGGTAATCATTTGTTTAGTCGCAGGCGTAAATATATATGTATTAAACTAAAGGAGTCGGTACAGTCCAGAATGTTATTGATTTAGGATTCTGATGGACTCTATTCTTTCTTCTTATCTGTAATTTATATGTTGATGTATATAGTAAGTGGAATAGGAAAATCCTCTCTCTCCTAGATAGGAAAACTTGTGTGCTTTCTTCTTGCATCCTTTTGCGATCTCTACGGTATGGGCATAACAAGAATAAACTGTGGTATTGTATGGAGAGACTGGTATAAAATGTGTGTTGCTGTATAAATAGGTATACTTGTCAATACCATTGAAATGTGTTATGATGATAAAAGAATTAAGACAGTGAGCTTGTTGAATGTTTTAACTGCCTTGAGAAATTGATAGAAACAATTTTGTAGGAGTTTTGTTGTCTTTAGATTGGTTGTATTCATTTGTTCTTAGTCTCTAACATATAAGATGAATAGCCTGATTTATGTTTGGAATTTGAATAAATGATTTCATTTAAACAGGTTGTTTAATGAGAACAATTGGTGGATTGCAATTGTTTTAAGAATTAGTGCTTATCATGCTCAGTTCACCGAACTGACCCGTGTTGACAATTTTTGCAGATGGTTGCCGTAAGTGGTAAAGACACGTAGATCTGATATGATGTTCAGATCGTTTAATTTGGTTTTATGATGAATTCCAATTTGATTCTCTAAATGTACTACTTGAAGAAAGATGTTCTTTTGCTGTTGAGTATTGTATCAATATCTTTGAATGCATAAAATGTATTTGATTAGCTTAGAAATGAATGAAATGAGGTATTTGTTACTTATGTGTTTGCATTCGTATCTTGATGGATTGAACTTCTTCGGTTCGAATGATTTTAAAGAGCATTGTTATTATTGTATACCTTGGAGACATTTGGGATTCTCTAAGTAAGCTTTGAAAAGATTATGTGACTAAATACTTGTGAATGTTTAGTAGATCTGTTATGTTCTATCTAAAGCTAAATTGGAAATTAGATCACTGTCTCTCGAGAAGCTAAGGTTAAAATAAACCTCAACAGGAAGCTAAACGGGCTGAATAAATTATTACTTCCTAGTCTTGATCTAAGTCAAGACAACGTTTAATTGGATTTTTAACCACTATATCTCAATTCTAATAAGTAAGATATATTTCAGTTATGAGAACTGATATAAACCTAAAAGGGTATGGTTAGCAACCTTATGTGAAGATTTAGGGCTATTGCCCAGTTTCGTTGATTTAGATTACTATTTTTCGATGAACTCCTTGTTGGGACCTCAAGTCTTAATAACTTCTCTTTGTGAAATGGGTTTTATTAAGAAAGGTAATTCTAAGGTGAGGAACCCAGGGGTTGGGAAAAGACTACCCTAAAAGGAGCGTCTTAAAGTTTAACTTTAACTCAACGTATGTAACACCTTATAAATGAGTAGATCTTTTCGAGGTGGATTTGAAGGTTGATGGCACAAGTCAACTGCAGGGTTGTACCTTCGAGAAGATTAGGATCTTCTCAAAGATACAACAATGCAGGTGACTTATGGCGACACCCTTTGCATTGATCGTTAAGATTTACACCTTAAACTCGAACAAGTTTTACTCTGGGACTGATTAGGAATGTGGTCATGTTATAAGGCTGCCCCAGGAGACTCGGGGTATCTTGACACACTGGGTTAACTAGGGTTGACCCAGTATGTCAGCGTATCCCTAGTCCTCGGGAGCATCCCTATAATGTTGTCATATTACTAATCCATTCCTGAGTGAATAACTTGGGGCAGGAGAGACTGACAGAAGTCAGTATAAGACATTCTACATAACATAGGAATGGGGTGAAGGACGTATTCTAGAATTGATGAGTATGCCGTCAAGGATACGAGACATAAGCAGTATGTTTCAAATCTTTGGCCAAAGTATCGCAAGCTGTTGATTGCGTTGTCCTATGTCACCTAGTCTAAGGGACGAGATGCCGATGAATAATGGTAACAATTATTCAGATAGGTTCCTGGAATGAGCATTCGAATCCCAGATTAGGGAAGAGAACACGCAAGAGTGATGTGTTAAAATAAAAATGCCAACTCTTTGATACTCATGAATAGATCGGTAGATTCTTGAGTCATGGAATGAATAGATCGGAGGTACTCCGAGTCATTACTGAGCTGCATATGGTTATCATTATAAGAATGGTGGTTTTGATTTGTGAGTTCTAAATTATGTATTTAGAACTAGGAAGCATTTATAAAAAAAAAAAAAAAAATTACTTGTTCTAATGTTCTTAAATGGGGATGTTACATCTTGGTATCGAGAGTGAAGGTTGCAGCTCTTGGACCTATTGTGTCCATAATCGATAAAAACCTGAATTTTCTTGTAAGAAAATGGTTAGAACAAGGGGAACATTGCGAATAATGCTCCACCGAGGAAGGAGGGCAGCAACAACCCAAAAGCTTGATGAGATCCTTGCTGCCCTATTGGACACAAGAGATCATTTGGCTGTACTTGAACAACAAGTAATGGGAAATGAGGAGGAAGATGAAGGCTGGTAATAACAATCAGCAACCTCACGAGGACAACCCCAATATGGGTGTTGATAATAATCTTGAAATGCACTGTCATCAACGAGAAAACAAAAAGGCCGAGGTTGGTAGTGAGAACTCACTAATGATATAAAAGGATAAGCCCACCTAAATATGATGGCACCACATTAGGAGATGGAGTGAGCTGGCTCATGAAATGGAGAAGTACTTTGCAATAAGAAACTTCTCAGAGGAAACCAAAGCTATTTGGGGAGCCTATCAGCTTTCCCACGAAGCATCTTCGTGGTGGGATAGCCGTAAAGCTGAGCTAAATATTGATGAGACCAATATTACTTGGGATCAATTTAAGGGCTATTTTAGGCAACGTTGGCTGCCACAACTTTTCTATGATCGAGAAAATGATGAATTCTAGAACTTAGCTCAAGGGAAGCTACTTGATGGCCGAATCTTTGGGAGTGGTTTACAAAACTCCTCAAGTATGTACCATGAGTATCAAACTGACGAGAAGTTCAGAATACGGAAATTCATCATGGGATTGAATCCCGTGATAGGGGGAGAGGTCGATGTTCACAGTCCAACCACTATGGAAGGAGTTGTTGAAAAGGCCATAAGACAAGAACAGAAATTAAAGGCTATTTCTGCTCATAAAGAGGAAGTGCGGAAGAAGATTGCAAACCCTTCTTCAACTTCACTTGCAAAAAAAGGGACCATGGAAAAAGTTTGGAAAGCAAAAGTAAGTTTAGGGGGATAATAGTAAGAAAGCGATGTAGCAAATAAGCTCTTTGGAAATGTAAGAGGATAATTTTGCCAAAAATTATAACAATGGGCGAAGCCCTATGGAGGACAACGTGATAATTACAAGGTGGAGGCAATTTTGAGACTAAAAAGGGACTGTAGGAGGCTGCTACAATTGTGGCAAAGACCACTACGCAAATCGGTGCCCTTTGAAGAAGGATGATCGTGTCAGCATGACATAAGATACATCTGCGATGTGCAGACAAGCAAGCTGAAAAGTAGGTGACACCTATAGAAGTTAGGGTAAGTTATTTGGCATACTGTCACTATTATTTTTTGATACGAGAGCTCTTGAATGTTTTATTTCTAGTAAACTTGCTTCTAAACTTAAGAGAAAAGCTGGAAAAATGGATAAATCTTGGGTATACGGTATGGTAATAATTTTGTTCATACGGTGAGTATGTGTCTTTTTGGGGCAGTCCTTGACTTACCTAACTTTTCCATGGAAGTTGACCTCTATGTTACACCTTTGGGATCGTATGACATTGTCATCGGTGTCGATTGGTTAGTGACCATAAAGCAAAAAAGTAGACTGCTATGAAAAGAATATAAAATGTTTAGATGATCATTTGGAAACAACGAGAGATTCAAGGGTGAAAGGGAAATTTCAGTTAGAAAAGCTATCGGCTATGCAGCTTAAAAAGGCTAAAAACAAAGGATGCACCCTTTATGCGGTAAAGATATCTGAATTTTCAGAAGAAGATGGTGATTCCATGAAGCGATTTCCTCTGCTACAAAGTTTCAAAGATGTTTTTAGGAGGAATTACAGGGTTACCACCACCCAAGAGGGAATTTGACTTCACCATCGAAATCAAACCAGAGCGGAACCTATTTCCAAAGCACCTTATCGGATGACTACTACTAGAGTTAGTGAGCTTAAGGCTCAATTGCAAGAACTTTTGTCTAAAGGTTTGATTAGACCAAGTGTTTCACCTTGGGAGCCGGTAATATTTGTGAAAAGAAGGATGGAACACTTAGAACATTTGTGTATTGATTATCGGATGTTGAACAAAGCAACAATCGAACAGATACCCACTTCGAGGATCGGCGATCTATTTGATCGAGATGCGTGGGGCAGCGGTTTATTCTAAGATAGATCTTGATCTGGTTATCATCGATTAAGGATTAGAGAAGAAGATATTCATAAAACAACTTTCCGAACAAGTACGGACATTATGAATTCACGGTTCTACCCTTTGGATTAACTAATGCACCCATGACTTTTATGAACTTAATGAATAATATCTTTCAAGAATATTTGGACAAGTTTGTACTTGTATTCTTGGACGATATTCTCATTTATTCTAAAAGTGTTGAAGAGCACAATGAGCATTTGAAGATAGTTTTGGGAATTTTGAGAAAAAGAAAGTTGTATGGTAAGTTATCCAAATGTTCTTTCTTTGATTGAAGTTCACTATTTGGGTCATGTCATTAGTAAAGAAGGAATTGCTGTAGATCCTTCAAAAATAGTGGCAATAACTGAGTGGCCTGCACCAAAGAATGTGCATGAAGTAAGAAGCTTCATGGGTCTTGCTGGTTATTATAGAAAATTTGTTAAGGATTTTTCTAAAGTGCATTTGCACTTGATAACTTCATTGCAGAAGAAGGATAAGAAATTTATTTGGAATGATAAGTGTGAAACTGCTTTCAAAAGTCTGAAAAGTTAGTTGACTTCCGCACCTATTTTAGCTGTACCCGACCCTAATGGGAGCTTTATAGTTGTAACGGATGCTTCTAGGGAAGGCCTTGGAGGTGTTTTGTTACAAAATGATCAAGTAATAGCATATGAAAGTAGAAAACTTAAGTTACATGAGCTGAATTATGCTCCTCATGATTTGGAGCTTGCTGCCATTGTTCATGCGCTTCAAGTCTAGAGACACTATTTACTTGGGAAACCTTTTGAGTTGAAAACTGATCACTTAGGACTGAAATATATTTTCACTCAGCCTAATCTAAATGCCAGACAGAGAAGGTGGTTAGAATTTTTATCTCAATATGATTTTGATATTAGCTACATCAAAGGGAAAGAGAATAGGGTAGCAGATGCTCTAAGTCGTAGGAAGCACATTTCTGCTCTTATAACATTAAGAACTCAGTTTAAGGATGAGGTAAAAAGTGCCTCAGAATCTGATATATACTTTCAGCAAGTAAAAGTAGTAGCGCTTGCTGCAGAACCTAATGATGAAAGGTATAAAGGTTTTCATTTTGATAATGAAGGAATCTTACGTTATGAAAACAGGGTATACGTACCTATGCTGAATGATTTGAGAAAGAAGTTGTTAGTTGAATTTCATAATTCACCTTTCTCTGGACACCGGGTATCACAAAAATGCTTGCTGATCTAAAACAGCAATACTTTTGGAAAGGTATGAAAAAGGATGTTATTGATTTTGTGACTCATTATGCGGAATGTCGGTGGGTTAAGGCGAGAACACATGCACCTGCTTTGGACTATTATATCCCCATAGCATACCGCAGTACAAATGGCAAGTAATAAGCATGGACTTTGTACAAGGGTTACCTATGTCCAGGAATAAACATGATGTTATCTGGTAGTTGTAGATAAACTAACTAAGGTAGCTCATTTCATCACTGGAAATCTAAAGGATGATTCACCAGTGTTGGCCAAAAGATTCGTGCATGAAATTTTCAGGTTACATGGTGTACCGGAATTGATTATATCTGACAGGGATCCTAGAATGACGTCAAGATTTTGGCAAACGCTTAATACTGACTCTTGGAAGCGAAACTAAACTTGATTACGCATATCATCCGGAAACGGATGGACAAACAGAGAGAGTAAATCAAGTGTTGGAAGATATGTTGCGAATGTATTGCATGGATCAACAGTATAAATGGGAAGAGTATCTTCCACTAGTTGAATTCGCATACAACAACACTTATCACTCATCTCTTAAAATGGCACCTTTTGAAGCACTTTATGGAAGGAAGTGCAGAACCCCTGTTAGTTGGGATAGTATTGAGGATAGAGTGGTAATTGGACCAGAGATCCTCATTGAAATGGAACAGCAAGTAAAGTTGATTCGTGAACGATTAAAGGAAAGCGCGAGATAGGTAGAAGAGCTATCCTTGACCTTAAGCGGGTTGATCGAAGGTTTGAGCTTGGTGAGAAGGTTTTCTTCGTGTTAAACCCAGAAAGAGTTCTATAACTTTTGGCAAGGCTGCCAAGTTGTCACCTCGTTATGTGGGACCTTTCGAAATTGTCGAGATAATCAATCCTGTAGCTTACCGATTAGCATTACCACCTGCTTTGTCTCGCATGCATGATGTTTTCCATATTTCTTTGCTTAAGAAATACGTTTCAGATTTGTCACATGTTTTAAATTGGAATTCCTTGCAGGTCAAGACCGGGAATAATCGTGGTTAAACCCACACGAGTCTTTGAAACTCACCAATTGCATTTGAGAAATCGTGAAATACAGCAATGTAAGGTCCAGTGGGACCAGTTTAACGAAGAAAGTGCAACTTGGGAAAATCTGGAAGAGATGAAAATTGCTTTTCCTTTTCTTTTTCAACAGAATGAAATCATTGACAAAACAATTTTTTATGAACTTATCTTTTTCATGTCTATATGAAAGCAGATTGAGCAAACATTATTGAAATTTGAATAAAATGTATCGTGACATTGATTTCTGGAACTATTCAAGTTGGAAATAGTCTTATTGTATTGTGAACTAATAAATTGGTTGACCTGAAGGTAAATCAAATATGTAATCATCGGGACGATGAATCTTTTAGGAGGAAGCATGTAACACCTGAACTATTGTTACTTCCTCCACTGAGCATTCAAGTGTTGATATATGATTTCTTCGTAAAGGATGTGTTCCTTTGATTGTGAAGTCATGCTTGATATGGATTGTATCTTCTTTGCTCTTGAAGATCTTTGTGAGTCGAGGATATGCTTGGACTCTTTTATTTCTTTCATTTTTAGCACTTTGAGTTTAATCGATTTGGGGTGAATTGTGGATTTACCCATCTTTATGACTCGACCTTGGATCAGTTGCATTGATCAAGAGATGTTTTAAGTTTATTCGGATGAACAAAAATTATAGACCTTATGAAGGTTGCAAGTGCGAATGTGTTGATAAGCAATTCGGGAGTTAACTCGGGTTGATCTTGTTAAATGAATTGGTTCCCGATATCGTAATATCGGGAAGGTCTAGACCTTGAGCCGGGTAATAAATTCAGTATATATCTTTGCTAGCTTATTATCAATCTTTGGATTGAATCCATTTCGGGAATGTATATCTGTTGGTTCTTATATTGAACGATTCTATTTGTTAGACCTAGACTGGATTTATTAAGGTTAATAACCTAAACCTAAACTATAACCTATGGGTTGGATTAGTGCTAATCTAACCTAGCCCTAAACTATAAGCTAAATGTTTCTAAGGTTAGCGACCTAGCACTAAGGAAGTTAGACTAAGTATCACCTTAAGATCTAACCTATGTTTCTAACCTAACTAATGACCATGGATGAAGGGGGACCTATGAAGGGGTGCGAGCCATGGGTGGTAGTTTCTATGGCATTAAATGAAGGGGATAAGCATGAAGGACAAGGGATTTAGTGGAGATTTCAAATGGCCATCGAGACCGACGTGGCAGAGTCACCAAATCTGGAAATGGTCTTTGGTTTGTTTTTGTCCATCGCCAACTATGGCGGTCGGTGGCAATGGAGGTTAGGTGGGAATTTTGGAGTTAATGTCATTGATGAACTTCGGTTCCTGAGCGTGGATTGCTTGGGAAGGCATGCAAATGGAAAATTTGTTGGTATTTTGGTTTTCCATTCGCTCTTTTTCTCTCTGTTTGATCACTGGTTCTTCGAACCAGTCTACTATGTGTTGCATGGCAACTATGAGATTATCTAGCTCTTTTCTCTGTCGGGGAAAGTTTATAAGACATGATAGTAACAAATTATTGTTGTTGAATCTATCGTGGAAGAGGAGAAGAAGGCTCGAGCACATTCGAGGTCTTCTTCAGATTTTTAAGCAACATTACCAGGCATGTTAGGCCCTAACTTTTAAAAATCTTGCTTTCCTTCAAATGATTTCATTAGAACAACTCTGTTCAGATGATTTTTGGTTCAGTTGGTTTTTATGGTAGCAATGTATGAAGTATCTTGCTGTGTTTTCATGCTGGCTCGACTATTCAGTTGATTCCTTGCTGGGTGTACATTTGGTTTCGTGTTGTTGAATTATCATGTTGTGTTTTGCATTTTGGTAGATTCGAAGAAATGCTTGCAAGGATAATGTATGAAACAGACTCTGTTGGAGTCCATGAAATGTTTTCTTGTTTGATATCGACTTCAGTCGAAGCCTTGCTGTTTACACTTGTTGAAACTGATACTGTTGGAATTCTTGAAATGATAGTATGTTTTGGCTTCTGTAGAAGTTTAGTCGTGAATACTATATGTTATTGATATTGTTGGAATCCTTGAATAGATAGTATTTTTGACTTCTGTAGAAGTTTAATTGAGAATACTATATGGGTTCGACTCCTTTTGAGTCCTTGAAACGTAATTAATGTTTCGACTTCGGTAAGAAGTTTTATTGTGAATTTTGTTGGAATCCTTGAAATGATAGTATGTTATGACTTCTGCGGAAGCTTGTTGTGGATACTCATTGATTCTGAGTCTGTTGAAGTCCTTGAAATGTAACTGGTGTTTCTACTTCTGTGTAAGCTCAGTTGTGAATACGGTTGGTATTGACTCAGTGAGAGTCCTTGAAATGTATCTAGTATTTCAAACTTCTGTCTAAGCTTGGTTATGAATGTTGTTGTTTTGTTAAGAATACTAAATGTTATTGACTTCGATGGAGTCATTGAAAGGTAATTTATGTTTTAACTTCTGTAGAAGTTTTGCTGTGAGTACTTTTAGGATTCTTGAATTGTTGTCATATGAATTCAACTTCAATTGAAACCTTGGTTATAAGTATTGGTTGGATTTGGCACTATTGGAGTCCATGATATGCTGCGTGTTGGCTCGTTTCTCGATTTGAGCCCTCGCTGAGCATGCATATCATTTTGACTCTTTCTTAATATTGTTGTGTTATGTTCAGTTCGATTCTGAGGAATTAAGGGATGGGGTTTCTTTATCAACTCGACTTTGTTGATACCCTGTTATATTTTGTAGTAACTCGACTTCAGATGAAACTTTGAGGAAATTTATTGGTATGGAATTCGGCTCCTGTGAAGACCTGGTTGTGATTATTCTTCTTGAAAATGGCTTCTAATTTACACCCTTGCTGTATAATCGTAGGGATTTGATTAGTTGAATGAAGCTGTGCATATTGTGTTTCGACTCTGCGTGAATGTCACTGTATTTGCATATGGAAACGTTATTTGTTTTAATGTTATCTTGTCTCAAGTTTGACTGAAACAAAGAGCTCTTAGTTGTACCATGTCAGGCGATGGCGTTGGGTATTTTCATGTTGATAAATGATAGAGAAAAGATTTGTTGAGTCTTTCATGGTTGGATTATTTTCTGTTGCTTGGCGCGAAAGCTCTTGAATCACTTAGTAGCTACAGGTGACTTTTATATTTGGATTTAGATGGAACTGTAGTTCTTCTGGTAATCCGACTTGTTTAGTCGCAGGCGTAAATATATATGTATTAAACTAAAGGAGTCGGTACAGTCCAGAATGTTATTGATTTAGGATTCTGATGGACTCTGTTCTTTCTTCTTGACTGTAATTTATATGTTGATGTATATAGTAAGTGGAATAGGAAAATCCTCTCTCTCCTAGACAGGAAAACTTGTGTGCTTTCTTCTTGCATCCTTTTGCGATCTCTACGGTATGGGCATAACAAGAATAAACTGTGGTATTATATGGAGAGACTGGTATAAAATGTGTGTTGCTGTATAAATAGGTATACTTGTCAATACCATTGAAATGTGTTATGATGATAAAAGAATTAAGACAGTGAGCTTGTTGAATGTTTTAACTTGCCTTGAGAAATTGATAGAAACAATTTTGTAGGAGTTTTGTTGTCTTTAGATTGGTTGTATTCATTTGTTCTTAGTCTACAACATATAAGATGAATAGCTTTGATTTATGTTTGGAATTTGAATAAATGATTTCATTTAAACGAGGTTGTTTAATGAGAACAATTGGTGGATTGCAATTGTTTTAAGAATTAGTGCTTATCATGCTCGAGTTCCGAACTGACCCGTGTTGACAATTTTTGCGAGATGGTTTGCCGTAAGTGGTAAAGACACAGATCGATATGATGTTGAGATCGTTTAATTTGGTTTTATGATGAATTCAATTTGATTCTCTAAATGTACTACTTGAAGAAAGATGTTCTTTTGCTGTTGAGTATTGTATCCAATATGTTGAATGCATAAAATGTATTTGATTAGCTTAGAAATGAATGAAATGAGGTATTTGTTACTTATGTGTTTGCATTCGTATCTTGATGGATTGAACTTCTTCGGTTCGAATGATTTTAAAGAGCATTGTTATTATTGTATACCTTGGAGACATTTGGGATTCTCTAAGTAAGCTTTGAAAAGATTATGTGACTGAATACTTGTGAATGTTTAGTAGATCTGTTATGTTCTATCTAAAGCTAAATTGGAAATTAGATCACTTTGTCTTCGAGAAGCTAAGGTTAAAATAAACCTCAACAGGAAGCTAAACGGGCTGAATAAATTATTACTTCCTAGTCTTGATCTAAGTCAAGACAACGTTTAATTGGATTTTTAATCACTATATCTCAATTCTAATAAGTAAGATATATTTCAGTTATGAGAACTGATATAAACCTAAAAGGGTATGGTTAGCAACCTTATGTGAAGATTTAGGGCTATTGCCCAGTTTCGTTGATTTAGATTATTGTTTTTCGATGAACTCCTTGATGAGACCTCAATTCTTAATAACTTCTCTTTGTGAAATGGGTTTTATTAAGAAAGGTAATTCTAAGGTGAGGAACCCAGGGGTTGGGAAAAGACTACCCTAAAAGGAGCGTCTTAAAGTATAACTTTAACTCAACGTATGTAACACCTTATAAATGAGTAGATCTTTTCGAGGTGGATTTGAAGGTTGATGGCACAAGTCAACTGCAGGGTTGTACCTTCGAGAAGATTAGGATCTTCTCGAAGATACAACAATATAGGTGACTTATGGTGACACCCTTTGCATTGATCGTTAAGATTTACACCTTAAACTCGAACAAGTTTTACTCTGGGACTGATTAGGAACGTGGTCATGTTATAAGGCTGCCTCAGGAGACTCGGGGTATCTTGACACACTGGGTTAACTAGGGTTGACCCAGTATGTCAGCGTATCCCTAGTCCTCGGGAGCATCCCTATAATGTTGTCATATTACTAATCCATTCCTGAGTGAATAACTTGGGGTAGGAGAGACTGACAGAAGTCAGTATAAGACATTCTACATAACATAGGAATGGGGTGAAGGACGTATTCCAGATTGATGAGTATGCCGTCAAGGGATACGAGACATAAGCAATATGTTTCAAATCTTTGGCCAAAGTATCAAAGTTGCTGATTGCGTTGTCTATGTCACCTAGTCTAAGGGCGAGATGCCGATGAATAATGGTAACAATTATTGAGATAGGTTCCTTGGAAGAGCATTTGAATCCCAGATTAGGGAAGAGAACCGCAAGAGTGATGTGTTAAAATAAAAATGCCAACTCTTTGATACTCATGAATAGATCGGTAGATTACGAGTCATGGAATGAATAGATCGGAGGTACTCAGAGTCATTACATTACTTGCATATGGTTATCTGTTATAAGAATGGTGGTTTTGATTTGTGAGTTCTAAATTATGTATTTAGAACTAGGAAGCATTTATCAAAAAAAAAAAAATTACTTGTTCTAACTAAAGAGAAGGTCATAGCACCTATAGAAGTGTGGATTCTAGTTTGATAGGACCATAGAGAAAATGGGATTTAGAGATGTTAATTCTGTCGATTGATTAATAGTTTTCACGAGCATTCTATTGATTGTTTTGTTAGAAGCACGCTTAACCATTTACTAGTGGATAATAAGGAGATGAAAAAATTAGCTTGATGTTGAAAGTGTCGTATAATTTCTTTATTTCCTTATTTTTGAAATACCTTTCATTATCTGTGATAAGCTTGTGAGGGATGCCAAAGTTTTGGGCCCCTAAAATATTGTCTAAGTACAATAAGGCACGTGGGCGCAAGGCCTACTTGGAGAATGTCGTGTAAGGTGAAGGCACGTGGGATAGGGTTTTAGAATGGTTTAGTAGAACTCCGGCACGCTCACAAGGTAGAGCAAGGGTTTTGGGACTTAGCCGCATTTGATATTCCTGAAGCACATGGAAAAACCATGACTCGACTATGCATGCGAGTGGATAAGGTTCTAACTTGGCAACTTGGTGTCCATAAAAGAAATATTCCTTGTGATAGAAGGATCCGAGAAAGACATCATTGGGAAGAGTGGAGAGCTCGGATCTAAAGAAGAATACTCCTTGGAGGACCACCTTGGACACTTGGAAATCGATCCATACCTTCATAAAGGATTAGTGGTGGTTGTTGAGGCTATATATTCAAGCTCCCAAAGAGAAGAAAAAAAGTAATTGGTGAGAAAGAAGTAGAGAAGAGGATGGAGATGAGAGGCGAAGCTCTACAAAAATATTGTGGAGAGTTTTATGGGTTGGGTTTAGAAGATCTGTAGGACTAATGGAATATCAAGGGATGGGCCTATATTTTTCTTTGTAAAATGAGGGACCTAAGTCAATTTCGATGCATGACTCGGTATGCATTATTATATTGATCTATAATGGCCTCAATGAATGCATTATGATTATCGAGACATGTTAAATATGAATATATGTGGTTCCTGGTTTATACTTATATCTATATGGATCTATTTTGTGTATATTCTTTGTGAATGGATGTAAACCCTTGTGCATTTCCTTTCTATTATGGTCCATATCTATATTTTGTTAATGTTTTCCTTGTCTGAATGGATGCATTAGTCTAGAAACTCATCATAAGCTCTCAATATGAATGCATGGTTCTTTTCCATTCTTTGCATTTAAGTATCTATCATAGATGATGCATTCTCACACAACTCACACAAAAGGAGGGTCTTGACACCCGCGCATGCCTCGGTTGAGTGCCCAACATCCATTGGGTTATAAGATGATTCACATGGGATTTTCCTATTCTTTGAAGGCTACATAAATGACTATATCTTGGTTCCATTGTCGGGACCTCTTTTCAAAGTTGTCAAATGAGAAATGGCATGCATATTTTTCCCTATGATGCGTGATGATAGAGTGCCTGACCTTAGAAAGTGTTGAAACATGGTTCAAGAGCATGGAGGATGAGTTTTCTCAAAGATTTAAAGACTGGACTTGAGTTCGATGAGTGTAGATGGGAAAAAGAGAACATATACCATGAGGTATATGAGACATTATTTTACTGCTTCCCAGTATAACTATATGAATGGATTTCATCATATGCATCTAGATCAAGCTAGTACTATAGATTGCATGTATGGACCCAAGATGAATATCAGAGGATTCAGGATGTAGATCTAACTTGGATGTGTCTATTGATAATTTGGTGGAAGAGGGTTCGGCAGTTATACTTTAGAATATGCCATTTTGACGTATTATTTCCCAGAAGTTACTAAGTTCGAGTTTCTGAGGGATCCTAGAGATCATTTTTGTGTGTTATTCCTTTGGCTATGAAGATCTTGGTCATTACTTTGAGTTTAGAAGCATTCCCCATGGCCAAATAAAGCTTCTCTATGTGCTGGGAGAGGAAGTTAGGGTGAAGGAAGATGGTGGGCATTGTAGCTGAAAAGGAAAGGGAGGAAAGATGACTCAAGTATAGTGAAGCTCGTGAAAGGGAGATGACTAGACAATGCAAGGTTACAAGTTTGATGGATCTATGGAGGTGGACATTATAGGAAAGATTTTAGGTTCTTCCGAGAGGATGTGAAGCCTAAATTATGTTACCCCATCTTGGAAAGCATGGGAGAGATGCCCTTTAGCTTCTGATGAGTTCCTCACATGGAGAGAAGATCTATCGGTGTAGCATCCGAACCCACCTAGCAAAAACCCCTTGTGCTTATTTTTCGATCGATCAAGGGAGAAGTATTAATTTAATCCATGGCTGTCTGCAAGCCATTCTACGTATTTTGGATTTTGGTGGAAGTGGTGATCTCGATCCCGGGAGATATAATTTCTCATTTGGAACATCCATTTGGATATGCTAGGTGCCATTCCTTTATTTGGTGTAATATTGGGTCAAGGTGCAAGTACGTAAGGATTGGGTATCGCATCGGGAGTGGCATGGGACATAAACTAGTAGTGGGGAAATATCACAAACCATTAGGCAGTGTAATTCCCCAAGTGGATTTTGAAATGTAGGTGTGACCACTCATGGTCCTTTTTCAATTAATAGAGGTGGATATGGCATAAGTGGGAAGGAATAGAACCTAGTGGATCCGAGTTGATCAAGTGGGAGGATGAAACAAGTGTGAGGATTAGATTAGTATCCAAATTTTTCGAGATGGATAGCACCTTTAAGAGGATTTGACTGTCCTCACTACTTTAGGTCATGCCTCTTGACCTAGGGTGAGAGGACCCTTAGTGTAACCCTTTTTTGATGAAGGAGATGGAGATATCCTTCTTTTGCACAAATTTATATGAAAAACCTTGGGAAAATATGGTCAATACTCCATAATTTAACTCTTAAGAGTTGTCACTTCTAAATGATGGAGATACTTTCAACACAAGGCTAAGGTTATTGAAGACATTAAGAAATCTTGATTGTTCTACATATTTTAGTAAGTAGATTTTGTTCCTTTGTTGATATACAGGGAAAAAAGGGGTAGTTCGGGATGGATCAATGGTTTTGAATGATTTTGGTGGGAGATGAAGTAGGATAAAGTTGATTATACCAGATCTTGAAGGGACTTCACAACAATGAACAACTCAACAATAGAAAGCTTCAGAATAGTTAAGATGTTCCTTCAACTAGAAGGTGTGCTTTAATGGAGGCCAGATCAACATGTTTTCACATAATCTTTGAGACTCTAACATGAAGGCTTGAATTGAAAGACTCAATTAAACACCAAAGTCTTTGATAATCATCATGCCTAAGGTACACCGAAGACTTACAGACAATCTTTATCAACAAATGATAAGTGAATTGATTTTAAATTTGTTTATCTCATCCAAGATGAAGGCTCTTCTTGAAATGAAATTACAAATACCATTAAACTATCACAGGGATGAGATCTGTGTGATTTCACAAATATTTCAATGTAAGATTGCAATAGGAATGAAAGAAACTATTTGCAGACATTCTGAAACAAAGAAGACACAAATTGCTAGAGATTGGACACAAATTAATTTCAAAATTGCTTAGATTCATCAGTAGGGGAAAGCTTCAGAGAAATCTCAGTGCTCGTCAATGGCTATACATATATAACCAACTTGACATGATAGAAAATCTAACATAGAAGAAAATAACTAGGTTATCTCGGCTTTGGTCTCTCAGGAAGATGGACTTTCTCAAATTTTCTCTTAGAATTCAAACTCGACCATTTGCAAGAGTATTCTCATTGCATTTATACATTTTACTCACTCAATTTTCCCCCAAAAAGAAGAATATTTGAGGGACCTTTTCTTGTTACCAATTTTTTCAGAAAGTGACATTTAACAAATTCAGATCCAAAAGCTACCAGGTGGACCAATTGTGAACTGATCACATTTCTTGGGCCCTCGACTAATGACTAGGATGCCATGCCACAAATTTTGGAAATCCTTCTAATCATTCTGATTTTTCATGTGAGAAATCCCCTTTTTAATCATTTTTAGAGACTCTGCATAAGTTGGATATGACAGGTAATCCTTTTTTCTCTCGAGGCAACACCTTTTTCATCTTTTGCACCTACACTTTCATCATTTCATCCTTTTTCCCTCTCTTTCCTCTGTAAATTCTGCCCCGCATCCATTTCCTCTGGTAATTCCCATTTTTGCAAGTGCTGAGTAATTCCCACTTCAAAAATATCGACCTTAACAATCCTTGGACTCACAATTTAAGTTTTGAATCCATTCAAATGGCACCTTATCAGATAGAGATGACAAGGAATTTCATCAAAAAGAATGATGAAAAATAGTGCGTATTTGTCTCCAAGAGTCTTGGAGAAAAAATGGTGGAAAAAAATAGTGAAATACACAACAACCATTGATCTTCCCCTTTTCCACTTTATATCATAGTCGTCCATGTGTTTCCTTGGTAACTACAAAGGAGAAGCATAGAGGCAAGTCCCAAACAAGTGTGGGCCTTCCACATGCCCTAGGCCCAAGAAAAATGCCTTTTGGCCTTTGAAAAGTCTCGGTGAAAAAAAAAGGAGCAGTGGAAGCCTCCACGTGTCTCAATGGCACATTTTGAGATGGTCCCCAAAAGTAGAGACCCCAAAAAAGTGTGGGCTCAACACGTGTCTCAGTCCAGTAGAGTTTGTTAAAAAAGTTGAAGGTTTAGTGGAAGGTGCCATGTGTCTAGGGTCGAGACATTTTTCTTTGGCCGTTGAAAAGTCCAAGCAAAGGGAAGAGTGAGTGGAAGCCTCAAGTGTCTCTCTAGCACTTCTTCAAAATAAAACTTAGGGGCCGGTCCCCAAACAGGTGTGGTCCCTCCACGTGTCCCAGGCCTTTAGAAAGTTTCTTGAAAATTCTAAGTATGGGAAGACCTGGTGGAAGCCTCCACATGTGTCTTCATGGTGCACAACTTTGAGATGGTGCCCAAGAGTGGAGACCCTGAACAAGCGTGGGCTCACCACGTGTCCAGGCCTTAGAAAATTGCTTTGAAAATTTTAAGTACAAAGTGGAGCTGTGGAAGCCTCCACATGTCTCCCTGTCACAATTGTTAAGGTGGGACCCTGAGGTGGATCCTCAAATGAGTGCCAGCCCTCCACATGTCCATGGTCCACCAAAACTATACCGGTTGCATGAAAAAATTTTCTAAAGTCAGGAAAAAAAGAAACCTCCACGTGTCCCCCATGCAACTCGAGGCGCCAAAGGCCAAACCAAAGGTGAATTTTCAAATGAGCATCGTTCCTCCACGTGGACAAGTTTTGGGTTGAAGTGAGCCTTAGAGTTTTTAAAGTGCCCCCCATTGAGCCGCATCCAACCAAAAAGGGCCACATTTCCATTGATCGTTGAGATGTAAATTTGACAGGGAAAAATACACGTCAAACCAGTAAAAATGTAGGAAAATCACCATTTGAGCCCGAAAATGAATCTTTCTTCAAGGAAAGAGAATTTGGAAATGTTATAAGGCTCAAATATGATCCTCAAGCTACATCCAATCATGTTTCCATAGGTATTTGGGACAAAAATGACAGGGACAAAAAAACGTGACTGTGGAAAATGGAAGGAAAGGAAAAACTTGAGTTTTACGCCCAAGTTATAGACTCTTTCAGATGGACAGAGGAACAAAAAAACAAATTCTGGACCTTTAAGTGATCCTCGACCAAGGAAGGGACTGATCATGGAAACCAAATGGAGGGAAAGAGTTTTCAAGCAAGCATCAATACGGGGAGAAAAAAATGAGAGGCCATGAAAACTAGAGGAATTTCAATGAAAAATGGGGTGAGACTAATTTGAGCACCAACATCGGCTCGACTCGGGGATGGGCACTCCTGTGAGTGCCATAAGAACAAATATAGACCAAGTGCCAAAAATAGACCATTGGGAAATGGAGTCAAAGAATAAGCTTGCAGAGTAGAACAACCATAACCATCCTCCAAAAAAATGAACCGAGAAACCAACAAAACTAGGTCACCAAGGACCAGAATGAACAAAAACACAAAAGTAGAGATGAAAACAAAGAACTATACACTATACAAATGGAGTATACCTTGATTCTGAGAAATCAATCAAGGAAATGTTTCAAATGCCTGCCATTAATAGGAAATTCAAGTAGTTCCCCATCTAAGTCTTTTAGGAAGAAGGTATTTTCACCAATTTGAATATCAATTGAATAAGGGCCCATCCACAATGCATCAAATTTACCATGCTTTCCCTTATCTTCATGCTGTTATCCCATAAAAGCACAAGATCCCCAATGCTGAAAGCTCTGGGAGTCACCTTTTTGTCAAATAACTTCTTCAACTTTTCTCTGAACTTCACATGTCGTTGATGGGATGCCCTTCTTTCTTCATCCAACTCAATAATCTGATTGATTGAGCATCATATGGACTAACTTCTTGGTCTTCAATTTGTTGAACAAACTGAAATGAAGACAATTGCAAATGGAGGGGCAAAAAAGCTTGAGTTCCATATACCAATTCAAATGGGCTTTTACAGTAGCTCTTTTGACAGTGATTATGTCAGCCCAAACAAAAAACTTCATTTGCTCACCCCACTTCCTTTTGTTCAGCTCCAAGGTTCTTCTAATGATCTTCAACAAGTTTTTATTGTTGGACTCAGCTTGTCCATTTCCTTGGGGATTGTAGTTAGAAGCATATGTCAAATTGATTCCATACTCTTTGCACATTGCCACCAAGTTTTGGCTCTGAAACTCATGGCATTATCAGCAAACAATTTTAGTTGGCACTCCAAATCTGCATATGATTTGATTCAACATGAAGTCCATGATAACTTGGTGTGTTTCCTTCTTGGTGGGGATTGCTTCCACCCACTTAGTGAAATAATTAGTGGCTACAAGAATCCATTTATGACCAACATTGGAAGGATCAGAAATTTCCCCAATGAAATCCATTCCCCATTGTCTGAATGGGGCTTCAACTGACACAGGCTGCAAAGGAAGGGAGCTGAAGCTTTCATTCTTCTAGAGAAAAATGTTGGCAACTTTCACATTTCCTAACCAATAGAGTTGTATCCTTGAAGAGAGTTGGCCACCAATAACCAGCCCTCAAGATTTTATGTGTTGTAACTCTTCCAACAAAATGTCCCCCACAAACTCCTCCATGGAGATCAACAATTATTTTGGGGCCTCATCTTCAGTAATGCATCTCAAGAGCACTCCCTGGGGTTCTTCCAAGCTAACCCAAAATCAGTAATGACATACTTTTGAGAGGCTAACTTAAGAGCTCTTTTCTGATTTTTACTCAAATATTCAGGGCAGCATAGATGTTTGAGATAAAATATTATATCTTTGTACCATTCAGAACTTACCAAATTTTCAAGGACATCCACCCTTTCTCCTTCTACTTCATTCACCTCAATAGTTTGCAAGTTTCTCTCAGCCATAAGCTTAGCTAGGCCCAAACCTCTTACCAATTTCATGGTTTGGATATCCATGTCATACTCCTGCAACTTGTTCACCCATCTGCATCTTTTTCTTGAGACCTCCATCTCTGATAAGATGTCTTTCACCATGGTGTGGGGAACATAAGAAAAAAACTTTAGAGCTCAAGATGTAGGGTCTGAAAACCTTTTTTCTTTCACCAAGGAAAATGCTTGCTTCTCCATGATGGTGTATTTCAACTCAGCTCCCTGCAATGCCTTACTGAAAAAGGCAATTGGTCTCTCAGCCCCTTCATCATCCTTAACAAAAATAGATGCAATGGTGTTTTCTAAAGCAAAAAGAAAACACTTGAAAAGGCTTCTTGTAATTTGGGGCTGCCAAAATAGGGGCATGCTTTAGTGCTTCTTTGATCCCATTGAAATCTTGAATGGAAACTTCTTCCCATTTGATAACTTGGTCCTTCTTCAGCATACTAGTAATGGGGATGGTCAGCTCAGCAAAGTTAGACACAAATCTTCTGATAAAGTTTATTTGTCCAAAGAAGGATTGAATTCCCTTCTTAGTTCTTGGAATTGGAACCTTGTTGATGGCTTCCACTCTCTCTGGATCTATCATGACCCCTTCTTTTGATACAATGTGACCAAGCAACTTTTCCTTTTGCACTCCAAAGTGGCACTTCTTGGGATTCAATGATATGCCATACTCTCTACACCTTATCAACATTCTCTCCAAGTGTTGCAAGTGATCATTTCTATTTCTGGAAAACACAGTTACATCATCTTGATAAACAACAATGAAATCATTGATATAACCAACAAATGCTACATCCATTGCTCTTTGGAAAGTTTCTCCAGCATTCATTAAGCCAAAAGGCATCCTGACATAGACATAAGTTCCCCAAGGAGTAGTAAAGGTAGTCTTTATTCTTTTTGACTCCTTCACAACAACTTGATTATAGCTAGAGAAACCATCAGAGTGGATAACAATTAGAACCAGTTACCAATTGTAGCATATTCTCCATGTTTGGCAGAGGGTAATTATCTTTCAATGATGCTTTATTCAGGTTCTGAAGTCTACGCATAGCCTTATATCACCATTTTTTTTTGACAGGCACTAGGTTTGTAACCCAAGATGAGTACCTTGTGGGTTGAATGATCCCTCCATCCCTCAACTTCTTTAATTCTTCTTGCATCTTTAAAGAAAGGAGTGGATTGATGGGCCTCTATTTTTTCTTGAAAGGCTTGGCATTAGATTCAAGAGGAATCTCATGTTGGAACAAATCTTCCTGTATGCCTTGACTCAGAGTAAGACCAAGCTAGGTAGTCTTGATATTTCTTCAGCAATTGAATATAGGATTGCTTCTCTTCCTTGTTGAGATTGCTTCCTAACCAGATTTTACGTGGCTTTTCCTTTGTGCCCAGGTCGTGCTCTTCCACATCTCTTGAAACTGACATACTTCTTTTAATAATGCAATCAACATTATCAAAGTTTGACTCAAGAGCCACCAAACCTCTGGGAATCATGTTTGTCTTCAGTTGGATGATGTCTTTTGCCAAATAAAGTTTCCTTTCCTTCAACAACACACACCATTGGTTCCCAATCTATATTTTGGTCAACAAACTCACCTTGGTTTATAGAAACCATTTCACCTAGGCATCATCATCAAACACTTGCCAATTTTTAATGTTATCTAGGGACAGATGGCCTTGTTAGTATTTCAACATCATACTCACAAAATGGAGACACTGTACAATTCCCAAATCTGGATCCTAGCACTGCTAACTTGTCTACAACAACATTAAACTTTCTATCATGGTGCACAATATTAAAAGAGTCAAACATTTCAATCAAATCCCAAATTGCATGCTTGTATTGTTTCATTCTCTGATTTTTAGTAGCATATAATTTTCTAATTTTCTTGACAATCAATTTTGAATCCCCTTTGACAATGATATCCTTTATACCATATTTCCATGCAATTCTCAAGCCTAATAACAATGCTTCATATTCAAAATGTTGTTAGTGCATTCAAAGTTAAGTTTGAAAGAAAAGACAAACTCTTCTTGGCTTGGAGAAATCAGAACAATGCCAACACCATTTCCAAACTTGGAATAGGCTCCATCAAATAACAAGGTCCAAGGTAAACCCACTTGTTCAAGACATTTACATTGATCAATCTTGTGCTCCTTGCCATCAGCAAACCCCACAAAGTTATCTGCATCTACATCAGCATATAACACTTCATAAGAAGCATTATTTGGATCTTCAATGAGGTGTAACATTTTCTTCTCTCCATGACTTTACAAGGCCTTGATTGGAATGGTGGAAAAAGACATATCCATCTGAACACTTCCACCAACACTTGCAGCCCACTTTCTTGATAACAACATGCCCCATTTGGTAGGGCAATCAACAATGACAACATCAAGTTTTAGGTTCTTACCCGGATAAGCTGCAAGTTGTACCACCAAACCTTTCACACACCCTACAACTGGGACCTCTCTAGAATCCATTGCAGTACACTTGCCATAAGTTTTTGTCACTTTAATGTTCAATTCATTCATGACTTCTAGAGGCATAACATTGCATGATGCTCGGAGTCAAACATACAATTGTGTGTAGTAATCTGTCTTTAATAATCAGTGTTGTAAAAAATGGATCAACATTTAACTGAGACTCAACTAAAGATGTCCCCAAGTAAACTTTAGGTGGTTCACCTATCTCCTCTAATGTTGGTGGTTTTCTAGGTCTGTAATGGTTGAAGGAGGAGTGTTTACATTATTTATATTTCTACCTTGGCACTCTATCTTCTTCCAATCCCAAATACTCAAAAGGCCCTCTTCTTGTGCTAGGAATCCTAAGTAGTTCAACAATTGGGACAGAAATCTTGATCTGACTCAAGACTTGGGAAATGTCATAGGGAATGTATTTGGGAAAAAAACATTTGGAGAAAGGTTGACAAACTCATCAGATGGCACAAGGTTTTTAACATTTTGGGCATGGGTGGGAACACCAGTTCTACTTGAGACAATAAGGCCTTTTCCAGATGCATCTTTCTTTGGAGTCTCTTTTGGGACATTGGTGAGAACTGGGGTCTTTGGTTTGGCTTGAGGCCCTGCCCCTTTGACAACTTTACTTCTTGTGTTATACTCTTTTTCTTGGGCCACAACAACATTCATTAGTAGTTGTCTATCCTCTTCTTGATGGGATTCCTCCATCATACTTCTTAATCATTAGAGCTCTTAGGTACTCAAAATCATTATTAGGAAGTTCAAATGCTTGTACCATATCTATTTCTAAAGCATGAGAGGGAGGAAGAAGAGGTACCCGGTGAATGCAGTCCCAAAAACTTGCAGTAGTTCTTGCACTTATTACCTCAGTTGAAGTTTTCTCCTTGTTGTGAGCTTGTAGAGAAGTCCACCATGCATGCATCATCATCAGTGTTGTCATCATCATCATCAGCTTCTTCAACTTTTTGATCTATTTCACATGGTGGGTGGGGTAAGAAGCATTTTCACACCAATCCATTTGATTTGTCTCTTCAACAACAACAAACTCTGGCATTTAGAGGATCAGGCACTACTCTATTTTCCCTAGCTTGGGGTTGTCTAGCTCCCATGGGTCCTTTACCTCTGTCATCAGACCTCGATCATTTCTAGGATGATTTGCAAGTCTTGTCTTGTCCTTGTTGCCTATGTTGACCTTGAGAACCTTGTCCAATTCCTTTCTCTTCCCTAGCTAGCTTGTAAGAGATTTCTTTGACAGCCCTGGCCAAAGTCCTTACAACTTCCTCAAGATCCACAACCTTACTTGATTGAGGCTTCTTAGGGTTGATCAGTTTAACACCCTCCCTCTTAGGAGGTTTTCAACTACTTTAATGTTGTTCTCAATTTGTAGAGCCATGGTAAAGGCCTGCCTCAAAGTCCCAGGGTTCTTATCCCTCAAATAGTAAGCAAACTTTCTTATCAAATGCATCTGAATACTTTATCAGACATGATTCATCACATGGCCTCAAATTAACAGGAGGTAGTCTTCTCAATGTTTTGTTAAATCTAGTATTGAAATCATGCATTGATTCATTAGGATTATTTTTATATTTTCAAACTCTGATAAAAGAAACCTAGGGTTTGTTTTATCACCATACTGCATTCTAAAAGCATTCTTCATCTCTTCAAGAGTTAATGGAATTATCTGGAAGAGATTTATACTAGTCCCTTGCATCTTCTTCTAGAGTATGGATAAATAATTTAATGTATACATCCTCAAACTCTATTTCAAAGTCCTCCATCATATTGAAAAAGAGTTTCAAGTGTTGATCACAGTTATTGCATTATTTCCTTGAAACTTAGGCAATTATTTCTTACATCTTGTGGCACAACATTTGGATAGCCAGCCATACCTCTAAAATTGATGGGACCAAAAGTATTAACAAAAAATGGAGGTCTAGGTGGAGGTTGAGCCATATTATTTTGAGGAGGTGATCTTATAGGAGAAACAAAATGATGAGGAGTGAGGAGTGTGTGGTACAGGATGTAATTTTAGAATGATTACCCTCTAAAAGGCTGTCTCTTGGAAAACTCTATTAGATTTTGAAAATATAGGGGAAGATTGAGAAGTAAATGTTTCAAATACAAAATGAAGGACCCTCTCTAGATGGAGAATTCAATTCAACAAAGAGACTACTGATTTAGAAGCACTTGAGGAAGTATTGCAATCTTCAATCATAGGTTGATCAGTTTCACCAATGGAGATCTCTTTTCTTGATGCTTGATCTCCAAAAACCTTCCAAATTCTTCTTCCTTCTGAATTAGACTTTCCCAACTCTTGAAACAACCTTCTACTAGGGTCCTTGGTGAAGAAATATCTTCTTCCTTCGAGCTTTGTAGATATTAATGACAAATCTTACTTGATATATGTTAAGACATTGGTATTTATAAAGAATTTAAAAACAACATGGAGTCACCACTAAGGATTTTCACCTTAGTTTGTGCAAATGCACTATGAAAGACCTATCAAATGTTTGTCAATACTAGATTCATGCAAAGCTTACAAGATCTACTCTTCTTTTACCCAAATTTATCAATGATGATACAAAATTTAGTGCAATAATTATATAAGGAAATATTGCACTCAGAACTCACAACTTTGAACAATTCTTATAGATCTGAACAAATAATGATGTTTCAACAATGTATTTGCACTTTAAAATCTATAAAAAAAGCATTACCAGGGTTTGTACATGTACACCTTTGTTCAAATACTTCAAATACACCTTTGTTCAAATACTTCAAAGAGTCCCCAAAATGGTGCCATGAGTGTTGGTATCCAAATTTGTTCTCCTTTTCAAGATGAGCAACAACACAGATTGGACATGGAGCTTAGAGATAGATAGATCATAGTGTGTGTCATTTTGTAGCGGGGATGAGATCTAACTTGGCCCTTTGTTACTCAGATTTGTGGAGAGATGGATAGCACCTTTAAGAGGATTTGACCTATCCTCACTACTTTAGGTGTGCCTCTTGACCAGGGTGAGAGGACCCTTAGTGTAACCTTTGTTTGATGAAGGAGATGGAGATATCCTTCTTTTACACAAATTTTATGAAGAAAACCTTGGGAAAATATGGTCAATACTCCATAATTTAACTCTTAAGAGTTGTCACTTCTAAATGATGGAGATACTTTCAACACAAGGCTAAGGTTACTGAAGACATTAAGAAATCTGAGTGTTCTGCATATTTTTTAGTAAGTAGATTTTGTTCCTTTGTTGATATACAGGGAAAAAAGGGGTAGTTCAGGATGGATCAAATGTTTTTGAATGATTTTGGTGGGAGATGAAGTAGGATAAAGTTGATTATACCAGATCTTTGAAGGGACTTCACAACAATGAACAACTCAACAAATAGAAAACTTAGAATAGTTAAGATGTTCCTTCAACTAGAAGGTGTGCTTCAATGGAGGCCCAGATCAACATGTTTTCACATAATCTTTGAGACTCTAACATGAAGGCTGAATTGAAAGACTCAATTAAACACCAAAGTCTTTGATCAATCATGCCTAAGGTACACCCGAAGACTTACAGACAATCTTTATCAACAAATGATAGTGAATTGATTTTAAATTTGTTTATCTCATCCAAGATGAAGGCTCTTCTTGAAATGAAATTGCAAATACCATTAAACTATCACAGGGATGAGATCTGTGTGATTTCACAAATATTTCAATGTAAGATTGCAATAGGAATGAAAGAAACTATTTTTGAGACATTCTGAAACAAAGAAGACACAAATTGCTAGAGATTGGACACAAATTAATTTCAAAATTGCTTAGATTCATCAGTAGGGGAAAGCTTCTAGAGAGAAATCTAGTGCTCATCAATGGCTATACATATGCAACCAACTTGACATGATAGAAAATCTAACACAGAAGAAAATAACAGGTTATCTCGGCTTTGGTCTCTCACGAAGATGACTTTCTCAAATTTTCTCTTAGGAATTCAAACTCGACCATTTGCAAGAGTATTCTCATTGCATTTATACATTTTACTCACTCAATTTTCCCCAAAAAAGAAAGAATATTTGAGGGACCTTTCTTGTTAACAATTTTTTCAGAAAGTGACGTTTAACAAATTTAGATCCAAAATCTACCAGGTGGACCAATTGTGAACTGATCACATTTCTTGGGCCCTCGACTAATGACTAGGATGCCATGCCACAACTTTTTGGCAATCCTTTTAATCATTTTGATTCTATCATGTGAGAAATCCCCTTTTTAATCATTTTTGGAGACTCTACATATTTGGATATGATGACAGGTAAATTTTTTCTCTCGAGGAAACACCTTTTTCATCTTTTTTACCTACACTTTCATCATTTCATCCCTTTTCCCTCTCTTTCTCTCTAATTTTCTTCCCGCATCCATTTCCTCTAGTAATTCCCATTTTTGCAAGTGCTGAGCAATTCCCACTTCAAAATATGACCTTAACAATCCTTGGACTCACAATTTAAGTTTCAAATCCATTCAAATGGCACTTTACAGATAGAGATGACAAGGAATTTCATCAAAGAACGATGAAAAATAGTGCGTATTCACGTCTCAAGAGTCTTGGAGAAAAATGGTAGAAAAAATAGGTGAAATACACAACAACCATTGATTCTGCCCCTTTTCCACTTTATATCATAGCCGTCCATGTGTTTCCTTGGTGCAACTACAAAGGAGAAGCACATAGAGGCAAGTCCCAAACAAGCGTGAGCCTTCCACGTGCCCTGGGCCCAAGAAAAATGCCTTTTGGCCTTTGAAAAGTCTCGGTGAAAAAAGGAGCCAGTGGAAGCCTCCACGTGTCTCAATGGCACATTTTGAGATGGTCCCCAAAAGTAGAGACCCCAAAAACAAGTGTGGGCTCAACACGTGTCTCAGTCTGGAAGAGTTTGTTAAAAATTTGAAGGTTTAATGGAAGGCGCCATGTGTCTAGGGTCGAGACATTTTCTTTGGCCGTTGAAAAGTCAAGCAAAAAGGGAAGAGTGAGTGGAAGCCTCAAGTGTCCTCCTGGTGCTTCTTCAAAATAAAACTTAGGGGTTGGTCCCCAAACAGGTGTGGTCCCTCCACGTGTCCCAGGCCTTTAGAAAGTTGCTTGAAAAGTCTAAGTATGGGAAGACCGGTGGAAGCCTCCATGTGTCTTCATGGTGCAACTTTGAGATGGTGCCCAAGAGTGGAGACCCTGAACAAGCGTGGGCTCACCACATGTCCCAGGCCTTAGAAAATTTCTTTGAAAAGTTTAAGTACAAAGCGGAGCGGCGGAAGCCTCCACATGTCTCCTGTCACAATTGTTAAGGTGGGACCCTGAGGTGGATCCTCAAATGAGTGCCGCCCCCACGTGTCCATGGTCCACCAAAACTATACCATGCATGAAAATTTTTCTAAGTTTGGGAAAAGTAGTGGAAACCTCCACGTGTCCCCCCGACGCAACTCCAAGGCCAAACCAAAAGGTGAATTTTCAAATGAGCGTCGTTCCTCCATGTGGACAAGTTTTGGGTTGAAGTGAGCCTTAGAGTTTTTAAAGTGCCCCATTGCAGCCACATCAAAAAGGGCCATGTTTCCATTGATGTTGAGATGTAAATTTGACCGGGAAAAATACACCCATCAAACCAGTAAAATGCAGGAAAATCACCATTTGAGCCGGAAATGAATCTTTCTTCAAGGACAAGAGAATTTGGAAATGTTATAAGGCTCAAATATGATCCTCTGAAGCTACATCCAATCATGTTTCCATAGGTATTTAAAAAATGTGTGACTGTGGAAAATGGAAGGAAAGGAAAAACTTGAGTTTTACCCCAAATTTATGAGACTCTTCAGATGGATAGAGGAGCGAAAAACAAATTCTTGCATGAGGTTTGTGGTGGGCTTTGGTGTATAGACTGTGAAGTGGAGGGACATGTAAAGGATAGTTTCCCTCGAAATGGTGCACATTATGTCAGTAGATTGTGAGATTTTCCATGGGGATCATGATGAAAGTAGATGCCCTCTACTCTAGTACGTAATCCATAAGAATGTTTCTTGTAATTGTAAGATTTGTACCTCTACGACCCATGATACCAAGGATTACAGACTGATTGATCAAATCCATGATGCTATAGATATGGGTGTGTGCCAGACTAGTCCTTACAAGTAGTTCAAAGGATGATGACCAACATTATGAAGCGCATGCAGGAAGGAGGAATGCGTGTGGAAGGGGTATTTGCAGAGGATTTCATGGTTGTAGTAACCGTGGGAGAGGATGAAGTGAGTTCCCGTGAGGAACCTGTTATAATTTGGGTCAATCAAAGCATTACAAATACGAGTGTCCTGATTTATTATAGTGCTCATGGTGTGGAAAAAATCATAAGTATGAGGAATTCCCCTAGTTGTTTAAACACATGAACCAACAACACTAGAAGGACAAGGGCATTGGGATGGTGAGTATAAAGAAGGTTGATGCATAGTGGATGCCAAGAGTGGTGCGTGAGTAGACTAAGAGCCTGTTCTTGTGACAACGTGGGTAGAGGCCACGTGCCAAGGAAGTACTAAGGAAGAGGACTCTAGTTTCAAGAGAGGAAGTGGTACATGGGAAGTATCTAGACCCTTCTCACCAGAAGGAAGTATATCAAGAGACTATGGATGTCATTAAGAGTTTACAAGGAGAGATCCAAGTGTCTAAAGGAGTAGTCAAGTAGGAAGCAGAAGAAGGATGTTGAAAGGACCGGGATGAAGGAATGTGAAAATTTAAGGAAGAGAATATCATTCCCTTGTTAGGAGAATGGTTACGGGAGAAGGTACCGGAGTGCGGAGTAGAGCACAAAGCAGTAGGTTTTGCATGCAAACCTTCCTCCTCACAGCCTCAACTATGATAAGGAGATTACTTTGAATGTGGTTGTTGATGGATGGCTTTTGAGAAATATTCTCATCGACATAGGAGCAGAGGTAAATGTTCTTACCTTAGATGCTTGACATCAAATGGGAAGGCCCACATTGCAGTCATCTTCAAATGTGATGTATATGGAGAAAAAGACAAAGGAAATGACCATTGGAGTCCTAAAGGATGTATTTATCACCATTCAAGGGGCCAAGTTTTATTGGAGACTTCAAAGTCTTGGTGCTCGCCGATGCAGACAATTTTCTAGCATTACTTGGGCACCCATGGTGTTATAAAAACAATGCTAACATGCGGTTTAACAAAGGGTATATCAATTTTGAGAACAAGGAGGAAAGGTGGTCATCCCTTTGACATATGGGAAGTTAGCACCCTATACTGAGCCCTTAGGAGAAGAATTCCTTGATAGAATCTATGTGCGCTCCATTATGGACCCTAAGATAATTCACCCTACAGAAGGAGTTATCCAATTTGAAGATGCCAGTCATGAATGATACAACCAGCATAGCATGTGACAATTGGGTGCATGGGACCTATGAGTTAATTGGGTGACAACTAAGAGGATCTGTAACAAGAGTGATAAAGGCGCACTCAGTTAAGTGCCTAGGAGGGAAGAAGTTTCCCAAATACTCTGGAGGGGCCTACCCTGAGATGTTCTTGCAGGAGATAGAGGCTCAGTGGAGGAATGAGAGTGAAAATACGGGGGATGTTGAACTATATATCTTGGACATTAGTGGGCTACACACCATGAGAATCTCTTGGAATGGTGCAAGGTGAGGATCACATTCTCAGTTTGGTTCTCCAGAAGTAAAGGCACCCACCATCATACAAGACTATCATGGAAAGGAACCCACCTCGTCCCATGTCCAAGCTTGTGAGAAGGCCTAGATCGGAGGTGCAAAAGCCTTACCACCATCATTATGGGTGCATAAACTATATTCCACATTACAAGGTTGTGCACGTGCATGGTATATCCACTCAAAAACACATGCCGCCGAGATAGGTAATTGATAGAGAGTTGGATGATATCATTCAAGTGTTTGAATATTGAGTACAAAGCCATCTGTGGATAAGGCATTGTAAGTTTTCAAGTGTCTTATGATGGGAGATAGTGTCATGGTAGAAGACAGGCTATTAGATTTGCTAGGTGAGCCTAATTTGGAGAGGCACTCTTTGATGAATATGAATCAAAGGAGATAGCTTGAGCATGCACATGTATGGTAAAAGAAAAAGGAAAAAGATGGTTTATGTGATCGATGGTGAAGAGATGGAGATTTAGATGTTAACCATTCTGAGGTACACATAAAGTCATAGATAATTTTGATGAGCAAGTGCACACCTACCATGAGCCTTTGAAAACAAAGAAGGTTAACATTACTTCAGAGGAAGACCTAAGGAAGCTATCATAAGAGATTATTGGTAGAAGAAGGAAGTTTAAATATCATTGATTTATTACACAAATTCTAGGATTTGTTCCCATGTGGATACCATGAACTCAAAGGCGTCCACCATTCCTTAGGAGAGATGAGATAAATTTGAAGGAAGGTGTGCACCCAATTCGGAAGAGGCCTTATCGATGAATCAAAACTTTTGTGTACACGTATGGGTCAAGGAGGAAATAGACAAAATGATAGCATTAGGCATCATTGAGGTTGTGGAAGAATAGAGTGGATAAGCCCAATGGTCATCGGTATTAAGAAGGATGGGAGGATAAGGATTTATGTTGACTACAGGATGAATGCAGTATGTGTCATTGATCCTTTCCCAACCCCCTTTACTAAAGAAATTTTGGAGGGAGTAGTCGGGCATGAAGTCTACTCTTTCACGGATGGGTTCTCAGGGTACCACCAAGTCAAGATTGCAAAGGAAGACCAGAGAAAGATAACTTTTTCACCACTAAATGGGGAAGTTTTACCTACACAGTTATGCCTTTTGGATTAAAGAATGCACCTATTGTGTTCTCACACATCATTATACAAGAATTTTAGGACTTCATCCATAAGTTTCTTCAAGTTTACCTAGATGACTGGACTATGTATGGATTGGTGAAAGATCATTGTGACAATTTAAGGTTGATGTTTGAGAGATGTCGAAATTAAGGATATCCCTCAACATTAAGAAATGTGTCTTTGTTACTCCATTTGGAACCCTATTAGGACACATTATATGTAAAGAAGGCTTACTAGTGGATCCCACCAAAGTTGCATTTATTGTAGGATTAGGGGAGCCTACTAATCAAAGCACAGTGCATGGATTCCTTGGCATATATGGGGTATTACAAGAAATTCATCAAGGGATATGCCAAAATCACCATACCCTTGGAAGAATTGTTAAAACACAAAAGTTTCTTTCATTAGGGGAGGCGCGCGCAGAAGGCATTTGACACTTTGAAGGATCAACTTATCACAACGCCCATATTACATTTTCCTTCTTGGGATAAGCCTTTCCATGTGCATGTTGATGCCTAGGAAAACTATGGGAGTAATTCTAGCACACAACCTGGTGAGGAATTATTGATCATCCCTTATGCTTTAAAGTAGAAAGCTAACACCAACAGAGAGAAAATTACACTACTACTGAGCGTGAAGCATTTTCTATGATCTACGCGCTACATAAGTTTAGTCAATATATGTTGGCAACACCATTTATATTCTACATGGACTATATGGCATTAAAATACTTAGTCAACAAACCCATTATGCGAGGCGTGTATGTCATTGGGTCCTATTATTTTAAGAATTTGAGTTCACAGTGGTGGTGAAACTAGGAAAAAGCAATTCAGGACCTAACCACTTATCAAGGATTGACTCAGGAGAGGATGTGCAAAGCATTGAGGATACCATGCCATATGCACAACTATTTAGGTTATGGTGCACACCCTCAAACTTGGAAGATATCAAAGTGTTCTTAAAAATAGTGTGGCATCGGAAGGGATTAAGGCCCAGAGAGAAAGTAGTTAGCAATACGCGTCGCACCTTACGTGTTAATTAGTGGAGACCTATATAAGTTAGGTCATGATGAGGTTTTCTATGATGCGTGTGTTGAAGCATGAGTGCGTGGCAATTATAGAGGAAGCGCATGGTGGGATTTAGGAGGACACTATGTATGAAAGTGCTATCGTGTGGAAGATTTTATTAGTAGGGATTTGGTGGGAAACCATATAAGGATTGTATATGAGTTTTGCAAGGCCTATGACCATTTTCAGTGCCTTGAAAAGCTTGGAAAGAGAGATGAAATTCCCTTATGACCAAATGCTTGACAATGAACCATTTGAAAAATGGGAAATCAACTTTGTAGGGCCAATTTCACCAATGCATGAGTCCTAGTTGCATATATCATCATCACTTGCACTGATTACTTGACATAATGCACGAGAGGCATCACCTATAAAGGATTACACCACCGTGATGTGATTCTTTAGATTCTTATGGGAAAACATAATCAGCATGTATGGTTGCCCTTTAAGTTTAACAAGTGATAGGGGTACACACTTTCTCAATGAAATAGTCAAGATTTTGTTAGCATAATTTATGGTGGCCCATCATAAGACTACCCCATATCACCCTCAAGAAAATGGAACTGCTGATGAATTCAATAATATACTAAGTCACATGTTAATTAAGATTTGTGACGTTGGAAGATAGGATTGGGATGAAAAGTATCAAGAGTTCTATGGGCATACAAGATAACCTATAAAAGGTTTAACAAGGCCACACCATTTCAATTGGTGTTTGGTGTGGAGGATGTTTTACTAGTGGAAATCATGTTACCATCGTTGTGTATAAGCGCACACAGGAGGATTAGATGAAAACAAGCACTGGAAGAAAGAATTGATAAGTTGATGTAGTTAGATGAAAGGCAATCACTTGTTAGATGGAGTCAAAAGATAAAAAGAAAACAAAAGGCATGGCATGATCATCATATCAAGAAAAAGAAGTTTGAGGTTGGGAAGATGGTTCTATTATATGATTCCAAGTTTTTGTGCCATCCTGGGAAATTAAAAGTCCATTGGTTGGGGCCCTATATTATCTATATACTCTTGATTCAGACACATGTGCCGATTAAAAAAGCGCTAGATGGGACGAGGTTACTGGTCACTTAAATGGGAGTAGGTTAAAGCCCTACTATAAATAAGTCTTCTTGATGTTTGTAATAAGGTAGTATTTCAGTTAGCTTAGAATTTCCCTTTATATAATTCTTTCTTGTGTTTCCCTTTCTTGTTATTTGTTCCTTTTATTGTTTTGTTTTGCACTTTGTGCACCGATAACCACATTTTTTTCCAAAGTTGTGTATGCACAAAGGACCACACATCGTTTTAAGTGTGGGGTGGAATAAAGTATAGGCCTATAAAAAAGTTTGAGCTAGAATAGAAGTTACGTTAAATGGCCTAGGTGAAGGAAAAAAAAACACGTGACAGAAATGGTGGTGATAAGGCTTCAGAAAAACCATACAAAAAAGGAAAAAGCACAGGGAATAACACAAGGTAGGTGAGATAAAAAATAGGTAAAAGGACAAGAAGTACCTTGAGTACTTGTGACACACATGTAATACTCTTTCGTCGGGTTACATTTTTTACATGCTAGAGGGTTGTAAAGTTTTTTGCAAGATGTGGCATGTGGTAAAGCGCTTAAGGTTGATTTAGTGGAAAACCCACATTTAGTGTTAAGTATGGTGGTAGGTGGCATAGCATTTAATGTTGGAAAGAAGGAAAAGCTATAAATAAGGATTCAGGCACATCGTTATTTTACCTTGTGATTACGAATTGAAAGAAGCTCTCATGAACTAGGGCATTTAAAGAGTTGTACGAAGAAGAATCTAAGAAATCTAAAGTGTGTGACTAGGGTAGATCCACAAACCAAGTGTGGAAGGAGTACACGGGCATGGGAAAATTTTTTGAGGAAGCATCGTCTTGTGGAAGGATTTTTCTAGTTAGGGTTTGGTGGCTAGGGCATGAAGTTAGAAGGGTATCTTCACAAGGTTGAGCTTTGGGATTAGACAGAGTGGTAGAGTAGAGCAAGGGGAGAAGTTTTAAGTGTTAACACGACGAAAAAATGGCACCAAAGAAAGCAACCATCTCACCCAAGAAATAAAAGGGAAAGGGAAAAGGAAATAAAATAGCCACCATCACGAGCACTAATGAAGAATGGTACACAAAAATCTAGTACTCAGATGGGGTATTGCTAGGAAAAGAGTGGGAGTCACATCTACAAAAGATGGCTAGTGATTATAATCATCGCACAAACACAACTGAGAAGGAGATGGCTTTGGAGTTGGTTTGCTAACCAACAAAAAGGATGTCGGAGGGCATACCAATATACAGTGATGAAGTAAAGGTCAAATTTGAGAAGGTAGGGTTGTTGTAGCTTTATGAGTTACCTTACTTGGGAAAGACTAAGTGACTTGTATCAATGGTTGATGTCACGTGTTCATGAAGATCACTTTTACTTCATGGGGCATAAGATGCACATCACACCATAGCTGATATCCAAGTTCACATGCCTCAATTGTGAAGGAGATAGCATTGATGATGACTTGAGCGACAAAGAAGGTTATCAAGGAGACTATAGCCGTGTATGACTACAAGAAGGGGTCGTGATACTTTGACATCACCGAGATACCAAACTAGTGATGAGGAGGATGGCCTCACGCTTAGTAACTAAGCTCAATGATCGGGAACCATGGACCCAAGTGAACAAAGGCATGGCTAAATGTATACGGAAGATATCAAAGGAACCATCTATAACTTGTCCACCTTCATCATGGATGAGATCATTATAGCAGGAGGAGGGAGAGAAGATACTATTCGACAATATCCTCCCTCACTATTGTATTCTTAGAGATTGGAGTGCCCGATGGGCAAGAAAATTTCATTTGGGAATATCCAGAAGAGGACCCATCACCGCAAAGAGGTTTGTAAAGTATACTTGTGAGACCATGATGGCCACTCACAAGGCGCGCTTGGAAAAGTGATACAAACAAATGCGTGATGCATTCGGGGTAGAATGGAGGATCTAGAGAGTAGTTTTAGCGGTCATGGATGGAGAAGAAAGAATTTTGTAGTGTATCAACATTTCTACATTGGCATATTCAAATGACACAAATGAGACATATGAGCCCTGGTGCAAGATACCCTTCTCCTTCACCGTGTTATACTTCCAAGCTAGAGTAAATAGGTTCAAGGAGGCCAAGATACTAAGGTTTCGACCTTAGTGAGGTAGATTAGGACCACCGAGAGCTGTGTAGAAATCTGGTCTACAAAAGAAGCACATACATGGAGAGTATGTCTCCCATGAGTCTAAATGATGAAGCCACTAATGCTATCAATTGAAGGGAGGACCCAGTACGACAAGGGTGTATATATGCTGCATAAGGATGAAATTTGAAAAAGGTGCATACTTGGAGAATGATGTCTCCATTCTGAAGACCTTATAGGAAGGAAGAAGGCCATGCACCTAGGAAGAGGGAAAGAGAGGAGGTGCAGGAGAAAAAGGCACCAAGTGTTCAAACCGCACAATCGGTGGGTGCACCGGGAGGCAAGTGCAAAACCTAATACATATGCATATAGGAATAAGTCCCCGATCAAGGAGAGAAGACCCCAAAGAGGAAGTGCTAGAGAATGAAGAACATCTCACAAAGGAGAATTCACCATGAGAGGAGGAAGAAAGAGCATAATCTCCTATGGAATCACCAGTTAGGAAAAGGTAAAGGTGACAGAAAAGGTGGATTTGAGGAAACAAAGAGCCGGAAGCCTACGTAGGTGAGAAGGATGATGATGAGCCCGAATAAGCTCAAGACCCTCCAGTTTTTAAGTACATGATTCGAGGAAGAAGGAGAGGAAGAGGAGGATGACAAGGAAGAAGAAGGAGATGAGTATAATGAAGGAGATGAGGAGAAGGAGGATGAAGAAGAAGTTGAGACCCAAGGCAAGGGGGTAGGTGGGGAAGAAGTTACAAAATATCAAAGGACCCTAAGCCTCACAAAGGAATAGATAGATGAGGCCATAGAAAAGAAGTGGAAAAAATCATCAAGACCTTGGTAGAACAAGAGGTGGAACGAAGCACGCGGATGTGGTGCTAAAGGAAATTGAGGAGGAAAGCATAGAAAAATAATATGGCAGCATGGGAGGAAATCCCAATTTGGATGTAAGCTTTCCAAATGGCATGCACACAAGAAGGAAGAAGAGAAGAAACCCAAGGTCTAAAGGAATGGGCTACATCGGAAACCCAAGCAAGTGTTTGCGTGAATGTTTTCAAAGCACCATGCCAACAGAGACACTCTTGGCCATGGTGTCATTTGATGAGGAAGGTGCATACCCTCGAACAAGGAAAATGATTTCTTGGGCATTTGAGTCCCACATTGACAAGCCTGAATTTGAAGTAAACCAAGGATCAAGCATTGATGAAGGTTCCCAAGTCAAAGGGAATCAACCCTTGGTAAACTCTCAACAATTATAAGGAGAAAATCTGCAATGTTTGAACAAAGTTTTAGTTGAAGTTGAAGCCATGATCTTTGGGAGAAACAACGATAGGTAAAGTTCCTAGAGGCAGAGCTGGAGAAAGAGGAAGAAGATATCATTGAAAAGACCAAGGACTTGAAGCACGAAGAGCTAATTAACACTCAATTAAGGCATGAGTTAAAGGATGAGAAGGCAATGGGTGTGAGGTGTATAAAAAAAAAGAAATGATAATGGATGTTATTTTCTTAAAGCATCCAAACTTGACACACCACCCGTGTAAAAGTATGGGTCAACCTTACAATTCCTAGAGGACTTGACTCACATTCTCACCATGGAAAGGTGACCACTTTATGGAAAATGTAGAAGAAATTTTGATAACATGCAAGGAAATTCTAAGTAAGGCAAGTAAATTGTTGATTGAAAAAAAAAATCATGTGTAAAGGCTTCTAGGTTGATGTTCGGGCTTTTTCTACATGAAACCTCTCAATAGAGAGGAGAAGGAGAGCAAGTCTCCAAACAGAGAAGGGTAAAATGGTTCAAAAAAAAAGCTTGGGTGAGACAAAAACCATGAAAATTGGCTAATCTGGAGGCTATTGGGATAGTTGGGCTCGAGGGCGCGAAAAAACCGAAAAAGCCCCAAACGGTTCCGCAAAGAAGGGACATCGGGGTTCGGACGCGAAAAAAACTTGAAGGAGGAAACAAATGAGTAGCTAATGGGAAGGGATGAGTTTTGGGACATCAAGGCCCAAGTGAGGACCACGAGACACGAAACCCGGATCGGCCAAAAAGGAGTGAACTTTGACACCTGGGGGATTAGAATTGGGACAAGGGAATGCCCTCTCCTCCTCCAGAAATAAAGAGAGCTTCATCAAATCACGCCACGTGTCATTTAAGAGAGGGATAGGAACCAATTATGGAAGGGAAGTTCTTTGTTGACTTTAGGACATCATTTTTAGATAGGTAGAGGCGGAATTGTGTGGGGTTATTTGGGCCCCTAAAATATTGGAGGAACAAGAAGGCCACGTGTCCACAAGGGAAAGTCCAAAATTTGCAAAGTGAAGGCACAGGTTTTAGAAGGGTTGCCCGACAAAAAAGAGGACATATGTCCGATGGAGTAGAGTAAGGAGCTTTGGGAGGATTTGGAGAATTTGCACATTTTTGGCCAAAAACTAAAAGGTAAAGGATCTTGTCTCCCAACCAGATCATGCCACGTGTCCCAAGTTGGGGAGGAGAAAGTGGAAAATTTTCCAAAAGTTAAAAGGTCAAAACTTTCAAGGAAAACCCGATGCGAAAGAGGCAAGGAGAGATAATTTCTCATCAATTGGCAATCCATAACTTTAGAAAGGATTGTGGTGGTTGGTTGAGGCTATATAAAGAAGAAAAAAACCCATTTTTGCTGTTTTTGCCCTAAATCTTGAGATCGAAGCTCATATCTTTCAAAAGCTGATTTGCATGTTCTTTATATCATTGGAAAGATTATAAAATAATCTACATGATTATTTGTAATATGATCTTGAATTTTGATTTAGTCTAGATGCATGATTCTAAGAAATGGATTTTTATATTGTTTAATGGCCTCAATGACATTGAGATTAGCGACCAAATTTAATATGAAAATGTGGTCACATTCTCCTTAATTATCAAAAATGGTAGGGTATGGTTTATGTAAGGTCCTCTTTGCTGATTTAATGCATTTACATTTCAATGAGGAATGGGCTCCCACGATTTGTATTATGCGTAATGTTTCTCTCTGCGGCTCGACCATGCATTAAAAGCCAAATTTGGCTCATTTCTAAAGGGGGAACAATTTTTGAATGCATGGCAATCTTCTTCTTTCACCATTTAAGCATCAAGTGATGATGCATTTTCTCAATAATCACAAAGGACCTCTTCGGCAAAGAATGTCAGCTTTTACCTTTGTTGGGTGTAATGTGCATGGTTTTGTTCTTTGAAGGGTACAAAAATGATAATGCAAGCTTTGTTGATGATTTCGGTCCTTTGTTTTATTATTTGCTTCATTTAGAGCCCTAAATTATATCTTATTAGCCTATGTATGTTTTAAGCAATCTTTGGTTTGTGTCTATTTGCATGACAAAATATCTACCACTCCTTTTGGTGCATCACCAACTTTAGTTAGTTTCATTTTTGCATTAGTCCCCATCTGAGAAATTTAATTAGGAGTTAGGATCTAAACTCTGTAATGTGCAAATAGTAGATCTAAATGAGACAGGAGTTTGAGGAATGCCTCTAATTTGGAGATTCCTCTCCAATAGACCATTTGTAGGAAGTCCAATAACACTTGGAGAGAGGTTTCCATATGTCAATCATGGATGCTTGAATGATCAACCTAGTGGATTCATGCATCTGAGGGGTATTTGAGGGAGACCTTAAAATGGCCACTTGCCTTAGATTAAATCGCCAGATCAAGAAGAGGCATTGGGAAGGAAAAGGAAATATTTTATAAATGAAGGTAGTAGAAATTATTGCTTAGATAATTTTAAATTGAGAGACATAAAGGACTGTGTGTACCAAAGATCCATTGGCGAGGTCACCTATAAAAATTTATCCAATAGAGATAGAGTGAGCAAGAATCCTAGTCACCACAGATGAGACAAATCTTAAGGCATCTCTAGGAGAAGAACAAAGGAAATGTGCTAAGTGAGAAAATATCATGGTTCCATGAAAAGTGGAAAAGAAAGGAGGCTATTTGAGACCTTGTATCAATTCAAGAACTTTTAATGAAGGAGTTGTATCCCCAAATTACTCGGAGGATGGACGTGCTCAAGGATTTGTGAAAGCAACTGGAAGAGATTGCTTTGATAATGAGCGATAATGGAGAGGAGCTTTTTTGAAGAAGTGATGCCACAGTAGGGAGCCTCACTCAGTAGACTCGATACCCATGATGAGCTTGAGGCATGACACTTGGGGAAAGTTCGAAAGTAGAGTTAGGAAGGATTTCCTATTCTCCTCCGAAATAAATTTCCCCATTCTTCCATTCTTTTCCTATCTCTTCATTCCTTTATTCTTTCATTCCAACCAATATTGTTGATGGATCCACCATTCTTTATTTATTTTTAGAGAGTGTTTCGAGGACAAAGAACAGGGTGTAGTGTGGGGTGATGTTGGGCCCCTAAAATATTGGCTAAGTATAAGAATTGTGTGGGCGCAAAGGCCTAGTTGGAGAATGATTGCACAATGTGAAGGCACTTGGGATAGGGTTTTATAATTTAAGCGAGAATCGTGGGCGCGCGACAAGGAAGAGTAAAGGTTTTGGGACTTAGTCGCATTTGACATTTGTGAAACACACGGAAAAAGCATGACCGAATGTGCATGTAGAGTGGATAAGGTGCCATCCTGGAAACTTGGTGCTCACGAAAGGAATATCCTTGCGATAGAAGGATTCAAAGACATCATTGCAAAGAGTGGAGAGCTCATATCGAATGAGGCATGCTTCCTTAAAGGACCACCTTGGACACTAGGAAATGATCCATACCTTTAGATTTATCCTCAGGCTTGGCGGTGGTTATTGATTTATATATTCAAGCGCACGGTAGATAGAAAAGGAGCATTGGTGAGAAAAAGAAGTAGAGCAGTTCTTTGGAGATGAGAGGTGAAACTCTGCAGAAATATCATGGAGTGTTCTATGGGTTGGGTTTAGAAGATCTGTAGGACTTAATGGAATATCAAGGGGATGGGCCTGTGTTTTTCTTTGTAATATGTGGGACCTAATTCCAGCTCGATGCATGACTCAGTCTGCACTATTATATTGATCATGTGATGGCCTCAATGAATGCAATGTGTTTGATTTCTTTGAATATGAATATATGTAAATTTTCTTGGTTTATACTTATATCTATATGGATATGTGTTTTTTGTATATTATTTGTGAATAGATGTAAACCCTTGTGCATTTCCTTTTTTCTATTATGGTCCAAACCATATATTTTTTAATGATTTCCTTGTCTAAATGGATGCATTAACCTAGAAAGTCATCATAAGCTCTGGAGATGAATGTATGGTTCTTTTACACTTCTTCCGAGATCATTTAAGTATCTATCATAGATGATGCATTTTCACACATTGGTGTGAGATCACCCAAAGGAAAACTTGGTCTTCTAAAACATCTGCAAGATCCTTTCTATACTCTTTTCTCATATGGATCAGGTGCACATGGGTTTTTTTCACATTTTCCATTTTACATACTTCTTTACATTATTTTTACACATATACATGTGTATTAAATCAATTTTTATTCTTCTCTTAGTGGAGTTGTTCGTATGGGAATAGTCAACATCATTCATCACCATCCTACATCAATTAAAAACAAACACACAAGCATGGCATCAATAACATGCACATTGGTGACATCTACCACATGTGTTTCCACCCTAAATGCCATTATCTCAACATTTTTTACACTTTCTCATCTTTAGTCTCCATGTTCCACCTTTTTATCACTCCATGTTTTTCCTTGTCTCTCGGCACATTTCTTTCCATGATCTACATGGTTATTAGGTAGATCTATTATCTACTTTAATTTATCGAAATTTATCTCAACAACATAGAGTGGGGGAAAATCTAGACATAAAATCATGCACTTTGGGTAATTATCTAGTCTTGATTACATAATACTATTCATACGATTGAGGCCTAAGTAAGAAAAGTACCTTAACCCATGTCCTTGGCCATATTTTCTTTCTTTTGATGTTGTCAGTTTTGGTCTTACAAAATTTCTATATCATTCTTAAATATACACCTCGTCATTTATCATTGACAGTATATAGTCGAGGACACTGTGCACTCAAAGATCCATCTTGCACCCCTAACCTCTTTATACTTTGTTAGACATCTTTTGGGTCATTTCTAGTTACAAAATTTGAGCATCTTATATTTTTGGTAGTCATACTTTTCGAGGTTGATTAAGAAATTTAAGCAAGGGAATCATATAAAATATAAATTTATGTGATTATAATAAGGGACCAAGTACTAATCATTAGATATCACCACCTAAGGTTGGGCATCCAAAGGCTATTGAAGAGCATTCAAGCATCCATTCTAGCATATATTCAAGGGAAAGGGATTACATTAGTCTGCATACACTTCATAGGAGGGGATTCTATTCTAATTCATGCACACATTTATTATATTTCTTTACATCTAGCTACTTTCTTGTTATCCAAGTGTGACATGCATAAGAGCCACCTAGGGCACAATTCGCACACATACACATAAAACTACATTGGGTCTGAAATGTAGTGTAATGTTCAATCGTAAGATCACTTGTTTGACAACTGAGGATAGTTCAACCCCTCATTTTGCATCTTTATTTTTAAAGATTTGATGTCTCTTTGAGGGTTTTGCAGGTCATTATTTCATTGTAAGTTTCCAGTGACCTCGAGAAAACATTGTGTGACATATACTAAAGTGACCAAAGCGAAGGAAGGAAAACACCTTGTGCCCAAAAAAGATGTTTTTTTAATAATTTTCACATTCATAGGCTCCCACTACCAATTTTTGGCACCAGTAAGCACCCCTGCCCCTTTCTGGGCACCCATGTCCAACGTGTTCCTCCAAATCTGCATTTTCTTGAGCTTCGTGGTAATAGTATGTGCTTCATATTTTCTAGTTTTCTAGCTCTGTGCACTTTCAAGATTTCTTCAAATCAACTAATATTTTTTATCTCCTCTTTGCACTTAGGGTTTCATATTTTCTAGCTTAGTTTTCTTGGGTTAATTTTTTTACTTAATTGATTATTCATTTACTACTACAATAACAATCAAATTAAGAATTTTCATAGCATATTTATTCATATTTTGCTTTCAATCATTTTGGTAAACCGGATGTCTTTAAACACACTTAAGATATTTTTTTGTCACTTATTACATATTTCTAAGATCCTCTCATCATGGATATTTCTATTTATGATTTTTACTCCTTCATCCTGAGTTAAAGGCTAAGATCATCACTCTCTTGACTACTACTCACGTTCCTTCTAGAATTCATCCATACTTAGTCTATAACACATTTCCATATGCATTTTCTCAGCACATTACTTTTCGAGATAATCCTATTGTTGATCTTGTTACTTTTGATGATGATCCTCCTTTATACATTATGATGTGCATCCATAATATTGGTGTCAAGAAAGTTATAGTCGATAATGGATCGAACTTAATTTGTGCACTCTAACCCTCCTTAAGGCTTTAGGTCTTTCAACTGTTAATATCAGTCCTTCATCTCTTTCTCTTCACACATACGATGGATCCATTCATCCATACATATTCCATATTACTTTACCCATTACTTTAGAACAAAAACCCTTCCTATATTTTTCTTTTTCATGGACTTCCCAATTTCGTACAATTACTTACTTGGTAGACCATGGCTTCATGTCATGCAAGATGTACCTTCCACAGTACATCGATGTGTCAAATTATTACATGAGGGTATTAAATACACCATTACTATTGATCATGAACCATTCAAATATTGCAAACATGATCCCACCACTACACTCCCTACTCCAAAGTTTGTTTCTACTGATGAACCACAACCTATAGATTCTCCGCCTAACTTAGAAGCTACTATTTGCATGTTAGATGTTGTTACATCAACATCATCACCCTCTCCTGCTACTACAAATGCTATGGTACTTTATGGGGGGTTTATCCACACATCATATGTTATTCCACCTAGTTCACTCTCGCATGTGCATCCACCATTAGCATGCCCACCCTTTACATGTAGATTTTTCATGCATGATTCTTATTGGGAGCATATTCCATTTGATCCTACTTGTGATGACACTATATGTACACATGATGGCTTGACTTGGCTAGGTTTCGATTTTGAGGATCTCTATCCTCCACCTCATGATCCTCATCTATATCATGGCTTCATCACTATCATTGTTGCTTATGGTCTGTGTATCTTTCATCTCACAATATTTCTTATGAACTCCTTTCTCTTCTCCACTTACATTAGGTAAATCTTGGCTTGATTACATTGGGGGCACATTAGACCTTGATCATATTGATATATCATTCCCATGTCATTTGTTTGTGTTTTCATTTGCAATGACTCATTTTGGGCTATCCACAAAATCTTACTTGTTTGTATGCACATGGGTGTCCATTACCTCCTTTTACTGATGAGGAATACGTTATGGGTATGTATAATTTACGTCTCAATGGCTCCTTACTTGATCAACCTGACACTATCGCCTATCAAGTTTCAGATGCTTCACCATTTGGTTTTGATCATGAAAATTACGACCTTTTAGATGAAATTACTTGATCACACTCATCATCACATACTTAGGGGCATCAGACTTATTTTTATTCACCCCTTTTAGTATCAATAAGTGTCTTATTTTCTCATCATTTCACATCTAGTCTCTCACTTACAACATACACATCTTGATACATGCTTATATCATCATTACCGATGATGCAATCTCATGTTATGATTCACACTTGACTATTGAGGGCATCCTATACACATGAACCTCACACATTACAAACTACACACTCCAAATTTTCATGTATTCATCTCTTTCTACGCAACATCTACTCTACACATTCACAACATATCTTTCTAACATCTACTACTATACGTTGTGGTCATTACCCTATGAATTTTGAGGGTCTACATCTCAAATAGACCTCATCATAATCACATGTTCAATCACTCACTCAATCAAACACTCTACGTTGTGTTCTTTGAATATCACATCTTTTTAGTAAACACAATTCAAATGATTTCCGATGACTCATTCTCATTTACGGTTCATTCTTGACTGTTGAGAGGGCATATATAAATGAACCTCATCACATGCATACACATCCATACTCACTTGGGGGAACATGACTCCTATCACACTCACTTTACATTCCATTCCATTTACACTCCACAACATATTGCATATATTGGTAACATTTAGTCTTGTTTACATTTAATTGTTACATGTACACTCTTTTACACATGCTAGAAAAATATCTTGTATGTCCTTATCTTTATCATACACATATGGGCATTCACTTTCTTTCTAGTTGTGATCACATATTCTATAGATCTATACATGCAACATGGATGATTGGCGCAATACCTATTACCAGTCCCACAGCGGCTCCTAGGGCATCCACTTTTGTACACTACAAGTGTTATTGTTTCATAGAACATTATTATCGTATCATACACACCTTGACATACCTTTTATCTTTCTAACATGCTAACGGGTGCTTCATGTGCAACATTTGTCTTATAGGTCTATTTGCCACCATGGTTATTTTTTACATTGTTTATTCTCACTTGTCATTATTTTCCATTGTTTGTGGGATTTTCCCTTTTTCTTGTGTGCAAACTTGTCTACTTTTGGCCTATTCATCCTTGTTTTGTCTTATGACATCATGAGTGATGTCTCATGTTTAAAACCCACTTTTTGCGGTTTACATTGTCTTCTTGCGTCTTAGATTACATATTGTCTTCTTATTTTCTAGCTTACATTTTAAATGCATGTTTTCTTGTACTAACACTTGTCTCCTAGCCACTTTTTTTTGTGTGCCTTGGTTTTTACCAAGCACACTCCCTCCCCCTACAAGGCACAATTTCAACACAACGTTTGGTCCTCCTTTGGGTCGCATTCTCCTCAATGACATCACATGCACCCCAAATGAGGGGGCATCATTTGGGTGAATCAGTCACCCTATACATCAGTCTACACACATAGTTCAACATAGCATAGTACCAATACAACACATTCATCATCATTGGACAAGCCTCGAGTCCCGACTTGGTTCCTTGACACAACACAAAAACCAACACCCAAACCCGACCAATAGCGTATAGGTGCCCGTGACCCTTCCTAGATGCCTATGGCCAAGGGGAAGTTATACATAATTCTTCAATGCAACATAGTATATAAAACTCCACACAAAAAAATTTTAAAGGCAGATATTCCTTAGCACATACATACAACAAATTTTTTTTTTGGCATTGGGTCAAAAATGGTCGAACCGTATCATATTTTTACACACCATCTGCATTGGTGTTATATATCATGGGAAGAAGTTAAAGGTTGGAGGATGACACCAAAATTTTCTCCCCACACTTCTTTCAGATCATTGGTGTGAGATCACCCAAAAAAAATCGCAGCCAACACAACTTGCGTGAGATCGCCCAAAAACATCGGTCTTCTACAACATCTATAGGATCATTTCTACACTCTTTTCTCATCATGGATCAGGTATACATGTTCCTTTTTCACATTTTCCATTTTACATACTTCTTTACATTCTTTTTACACATATACATGTGTATTTTACTGCTTGTTCATTCTTCTCTTTTTAGGTATGTTTGTATGGGAAACAATAGTAAACAACATTCATCACCATCCTACATCAACAATATCAAACATGCAACATCGACGTCAAAAATAGGCACATTGGTGACATCTAAAACATGTGTTTCTACCCTAGGGTCAGTATCTCATCATTTTTTGTACTTTATCATCTTTAGTCTCCATGCTCCACCTTTTTATCACTCCACATTTTTCCTTGTCTCTCGACACATTATCGCCATCAATCTACATGATTATTAGGTACACATCTATTATCTACTTTATGTTATCAATATTTCTATAAAAAACATAAATTAGGGGAAAATATAGACACAAAATCACACAATTTGGGTAATTATCTAGTCCTGATTACATAGTACTATTTATATGATTCATAAGTAAGAAAAGTACTAATTAACTCATGTCCTTGGCCATCTTTGCTTTCTTTCTAATACAAATTTTTATCTTACACTCTATCTAGCTCAGTCTATCTTTTCAAACTTCAGCATTTATCATCCTAGACATCAGCGCCCAGCCACAATGCCACCACCAAGCACCCCTGACCTCTTTATACTTTGTTCACATCTTTTGGGTCATTTCTAGCCGTTTGAGCATCGTATATTTTTGGTCATCATCCTTTTCAAGGTTAATTACAAAATTCAAGCAAGGGAATCATATAAATATAAATTTATGTGATCATAATAAGGGACCAAGTACTAAGCATTAGTTATCACCACCTAAGGTTGCATCCAAAGGCTATTCTAGAGCATTCAAGACCATCCATTCTAGCATCCATTCAAGGGAAAGGGATTGCATTATTTTACATACACTTCATAGGAGGGGAGTCTATTATATTCCATGCACACATCTATTAAATTTCTTTACATATAGATACTTGTTCGCTATCCAAGTGTGACATGCACAAGAGAAACCTAGGGCACAATTCACACACACACACACACATAGAAGTACATTGGGTCTTAAATGTGGTGTAATGCGTGATCATAAGATCACTTGTTTTAAAATTGAGGATAGTCTAACCCCTCATTTTACATCTTTCTTTTTTAATATTTGATGTCTCTTTGAGGGTTTTGCAAGTCATTATTTCATTGCATGTTTCCAGTGACCTCAACGAACATTGTGCGACATACTAGCGACAAAAGGAAAAGGACATCAAACAAATTTTGACCAGTCAAAGATGGTATTCTAAAATTTTTCACAATCACAGGAACCCATTTCTAGTCTATGGCACCCGTAGGTGCCCCCCGCCCTTTTGGGTGCCCCCATGCCAACATGTTCCTCCCGATCTACATTTTTTTGATATTCATGGTGACTGTTTGTGCTTCATATTTTCTAGTTTTCTAATTGTGTTCACTTTGGGATTTCTGTGAATCATCTAAGATTTTTTATCTTCTCTTTGCACTTAGGGTTTCATATTTTATAGCTTAGTTTTATTGGGTTAATTTATGTACTTAACTGATTATTCATTTAATGCTACGATAAAAACTAGATTAAACATTTTCATAGCATATTTATTCATATTTTTCTTAATCATGATGTTGTGTATAAAGATATTAGGTCGTGCACCGACATGTCAAAATATGACCATGCGAAGGCCTAACTATGTTTGGAGAGGAAGGTGGTAAAGTCCTTTAATTCTTTTGAATCTAAAGACTGGTGACTTTAACTATGTGAGGGTCTTGTGTAGTCCCTATGATGACGTCAATAGTGGATTCATTAAGGAGTTTCGATGTGTTAGGTGGTAGAGTATTTTGAAGTAATTTTTGTCTACCCCCATATAGGAGAGGATAGATTGGTTTCATGGCACTAAATAATATCGATGGTAGGGGAGCATTCCTCTATCATTTCAGGTAATACAAGTGGAATGGTCTTAGTTTCATCATTATTATGATATGTGATTGGTTATAAGGTAATTATATTGACTAAAAAAATTAAGAGCGATGGAAATGGTGTCATATGCATTAGTAGATTCACTAAGCAAGGATGAAGAGGGTATTTCCACTTCTGTTAAGGATTGGGACATGGTGGTTTTGATGGTTTCTGAGGAAGTTTTGCAAAATCCTAGTTTGAATTTTTCATGAGGCTTTTGAGACTGATCAAGGACCAAGTCATGTATTCCATGTTCATAACATCCTATACCAAATCCCTTCTAAGTGCAATGATGAATATTACATCGAGTGAATTATTGATTGTATAGGAATGAAAAATTAGATATAAAGGGTTTTACATGATGTTGATTGTCATGGTGTGAGGAAGGGTGATCGATCCCTCCATAAACAACATTGGTTTTAAGATGGGGCTGACCATAGGATATGATGTCTCTTACGTTGGGTTTGTACATCAGTTATTTATCAAGCCTCACATATCTTTTCAATGTGGGAAATTATTTGAGAGATAGGAGGTGATACTCCCCAATGAAATTTGTTGCATAGCATCCTCAAAGGAGGTGTCATCTAGTAACTTAGATGCATAGATGGAAGAAATAGTAGAATATTGGTCACATGATCCCAATTTTTTCTTAGGAATGATTACGTCATTATGTTGATAGGTCATGTGACATGCTTTAAAGTGGTTCAGGTCAGTAGGAATAGTAAAGGTATTGCCTTCGTGTTCATATTTTAGACAATGGTGTAAGGTGGATGGGATACATCACATGGCTCATATCTAGGGTCATCCTAGCATAATATTATATTTAAACCCTCCCTCTACAAGATAGAATATTTCATGAAGGATCTTAAAGAAAACTTTGATAGGTAAGATAACGATGTCCAATGTAGGGGTGACGGTGTTGGTAAAGGCATGTAACACTGTAGGTGACTAGGTGACGATGGTATTAGGTAGTTGAACTTGGTTGAAAGCATGAGAGGATATGATATTAATGTTAGCGTCATTTTTTATCATGACTCTCTTAACTATAGTATCATTTATTTGGGTGGTGATGAATAGTGGAAGTTTGTGGTCTTCGGGTTGTAAAGACGGGATTTTGTAATCGTCGAAAGAAAATGCAATGTAAATTTTGAGTATCCAACCATATTTGTGAATGGATGAGGATATTTTGATAATACTAATATAGATTGAAGGCCCTCAATCATCACTTGTTGATGTATTGGTGAAGTTTGGATAATATCACAAAGGGACATCTTTACGGGAGCTTGATGGAGTTGTTTGATGATGGTATTTTGTACAAAGGTGGTGGATTGGGTGTGTGGAGTGGAAAGGATGGATACCTTAGCCTTAGAATTTGATGGAGTAGATGATTCAAGAGCAAGTGAAATAGAGACCTTGGGCTTATTTTGATCTAAATACTTTGGGTCTTATGTACATTCTCTAGTAGTTATACAAACAATGTCAATTTTATGGAGTAGGGTCTTACTATAAGAGGCCTCACATTTTTTATATGTGGACGTGGTTTTGGATGATGTCTTGGATGTTGTGGTTTTAGGTTCAATCAAGTTTTCTTGATTAGATTTGGATTTCTTAGATCTATGGGGAGAAGCCATTTGTTAGTAAAGCTCTTAATGATAGCGTGGAGTGCTTTGCAGTCCTCAATGGAATGTCCTGAAGTGCAATGATAGGCATAGAATGCTTTAAGTTTTACCAAGAGGTTTTCCACCCTCGAGAGCTAGATGGCTTGAGAGGAGGTAATGTAATGATGGATATTTAGATGAGTCTTTCTAGAGATTTAGTATAATACCCTATCGAGGCTGAGGTTGGGGGAATTTTGTTTCATTTGATGACCTGGAAGTTAGGGATGATGAGGTCATTTTTTATGTGATACATTTAGGTGACGCTCGAGGAATGACCTTGGATTTTATAATAGTGACTACAAAGTTAGATGAAGGGTGAGGTCCCAAAATAGAGGGAAAGGGCTTTGTGTCTTGTGATGAAGTTTTTGAAAACTTTTTAATATGATTTCTATTTTTATAGGTGGTTTGTGGGTTTATATAGTGGGTTTATTAAGGTTTTGTATGTGATGTTAGGTGATGTGATCGTCGAAAAGATTTTTATAATTTCCACAAGGGCTTTCTTTTCGATTCTTTCAAAAAGGTCATGAGTGAGTTCAAAGCAGATGTGGTAGATGTGGAATGGTATGAGGTCTTTTCAGTAGCAAGACTATAGGATTTGGATGATTCGAGTTAGTGTTTCTTTGGTAGAAACACTAGGTGTTGGGGGTGTAGGTGGAATATATTTAATAGTGTTGATGGTATAATGAGATTTGATGACATTGGACTTGGGGTTGACTATTGGAAGGGGCATGATTTGGAAAGGGTTGTTTAAAGATGTCCAAGTTCTTATTCAAAGGTACATTCATATTATCAAGTTGTAGGTCACCTTAGTCAATAAGGTCTTGGAGGACATTTCTAAACAAACCAATTTTTGCAATGTCATGGCCCCAGAATCGATGGTATTTATAATATTCATTTTCGATACCATTATGGTTTTGAAATAGATGTGTTGATAGGGAAAATAGGTGGGAGAAAGGAAAATTTTAGTGGCGAATATTTGTTAATTCATGAATATTTTAGTTTTTAAAATTTGAAATTGATGAATTTTTAGGGTAGGAATTAGGACCGGATCGCCAAAATTTTCTGGGTAAAATTTATTTTAGGGGTCAATTCGCCATTCTCGTGAAAAAAATCATGATATTCACCTTAATGTTTTTGACTGGTAGCATTTTTTATGCTATCGTCTGAAAACATAATATACGCTATCATTCGGTAGCATAAAACTAAGTTGGTAGCATAAATAATGTTGTCACCGGTAGCATATTTTATACTACCGATAGATAGCATAGTAAAAAAAGTATAGGATTCTTTTTACTTACACCATATTTTGGGAGGACGTATTTCTCATTGAGAAAATCATTTTAACTGTTAACATAAAAAAAATCAATTTTTTTCCATACAAAATTAGAGAAATCTGTATTTTTTCATAAAAAGCATTTTTTTAATTTTTTTGTTTGCGACATATATTTTTCGTCATCATATAATTGTTATTGTCAAAAAATTATTTTTCAAAAAAATCATATATTTTTGGTCATCATCATATACTATCAGCTGACAACATAATATATGTTGTCGACCGGTAACATAAAAAATGCTACCGTCTAACAACATTTTGTCATTTTCTTCATATCTGTCATTAGCGTGAAAGTCAATTTTCACATATTCACCAACGAATTTCTATGAATTTTTTTTGGGGGTCTTAAAATTTTCCCTGAGTGGAAACATGATCATACATGTAGCTACAAGCTTTCCAAAGACCACATTATAGGATTATTTGATGGGTGTATAGTTGTGTTGGATTTGGGTGCATTTAGAATTCGAATGGCCTTATATGCAGTTTTTAAGATGACCACTTTTGTTGAGACTGGAATAAGATTTGAATGGAGACTTGGGATTTGGTTTCTTTGATTGTAGTCTGACTTTACCATCTTTAAGGGCACGAAGCTCTAATTTTCGGGCCATGGTAAAGGCTTCATCAAATGTTTCAAAAGATTGTATCTAAAGCGTTGATGATATGTGTTTAGTGCATGACCAAGAATAGCTCAATCAATTCATTTTATGGGAAGGATAATGATAGTTGATTGATGATCCCATGCTAGTGGGAGACGAAGTTTGCAACATATTTGTATTCGAACTATTTGATAACATATATATCTCTAATAGAGTTTGTATGGGTGATGTTGATGGAAAAGTGTTCTAAAGACAATTGTGTAAGTTTTGGAAAGGGAAAGAGGTAATATTGTGGGATATTGTTATACCAATCCAATGTGTGCTCCCTACTAAGGACATGGGAAATGTCCTTAACATAAGGTCTTGATCATGTGTGATAAGATAACATGCATGGCGAAAAGCTTAGATGTGTTGTTGAGGGTCCTCCTTACTGTATAATTTAATGAACTTCGGGAGTTCCCAATGTGGGGGATAGGATTTCAAAGGTATTGATGGATGAATTGGTTCTTTAAAGATTTTTTGATATGAAAAAGTTCTTTTGGGACCCATGATGGTGGCTTCAAGACTTGAAATCTTGTCCATTGATGTTTCAAAGAGTCATTTTTGATGGTTATTGGGGTTGAATACGGACAAGCTAAGTTGATTATGGACATGTGGATTTGATTGTTGATACAAATGATAGGGTAATGAGACATTGTGTTGAAGAGGAACACTTATGGGATTGTTGTAGGTATGTTGTGAAACTATGGGTTGTGAGGTTGAATGTAATGATATTGGATAGGAATGGAAATGTTTATAAAGGGTTGATATGGTTGTGGTATGTACTTGAGAAAGTACATAAGTGTGGATGAGAGGTTCAAATGGTTGTGGTATATACTGAGAATGGAAAGAAGTGTGGATGAGAGGTTGAGATGGTTGTGGTATATACTAAGAATGGATTTGTGAGACAGGGGAATTTGATCCTGTTGTGAAGAGGGGTGAGTACTATAAATAGAACTTGTATTAATAAGGGTTATTTATGCAGGGGATAGACATGACCAAACTCGAACTAAAGATGTAGGTTACTGTGATGGGATAGGTTAAGATGCGATGAAAGGGTTCATATAACTTATGGGAATAACAACCGATCTCGTAGGACTTTGGAGGCTACACGACTTGATATAGAGGGAGATGTGTTAGTATTTTTGTGAGGATGAAAAGATTGATGAAGGATATGATGATGAGGATGGTTGTTGATTAGACATGTCTTGTGATGAGACAACATTGAGGTCGAAACTAATGATGGGGACTAGTGAAATGGGGAATGATGTTCTCATTTTTCCAACAAAGTGGAGTACGGGTGAAGTTGTTGGATAATCATCTCGTGATTAGGGTCGATGAGCCAGGATGTTTTGAAGGTGAAAGTGGTGATGGGAGGTCATTGATCAGGTGTGGGTTGTTGAAGAAAACACCTCGAAAAACAAGATAGTCGTTAAGGGACATTGGGTTAGAATCCAGAATCTCTATGAATAATGGATAACCACTATTGAAGAAGCGGGGGCTAGGTGGATCTAGGATCTCTGATGTGTCTGAATGACTATTAGGAGAATGTGGGGGATTTTTATTGACGCAAAAGTGATCGAAGTTGGTCCATTATTTTTGGAATATTTTGAAGGCGGGTCTCAATAGAGTCTAGGGCTTGTTGAAGAGGGTTAGACATATTATCAGTGTTTTGAAGACTATATTGATGTCTAGTTAGAACCATGAACTAAACAACAATCAATGAAGGAAAAATAAAAGTGGTTGATTATAACAATTGCAAACAAGTGAGACAATTTTTTTAATTATCTTGATTAAATTAAGAAAGACGTAAAATGTGAAAAATGGATAAAAAGGCAATAAGAGAAGGTTGTTTAAGCTTGGTTTTAGGTAAGTTAAAATATGGAGTCCTCGATATACCCAAAGGTACGTGAGGCCTGAATCTATGTTGGTGTTGATACGAGGTGTGGTATTGGGGCCTACCCCCTCACTTCATGGTCTTGCAATGATAAGGGTGTTGGGTTCTTAGTTGATATACCACCCACCAGATTATTTATACTCACTAGAACACCAAGTTGGCTTATCCTCTTGGTGATTAAATCCATGTATGTCCACCTAGGAAGGAGTGTTTATATGCAAATTAAGTTTGATGCAATTTGGTTGTGTGTGAAGGGAGTTTTGTGAATACAATCATGAACTCCTAATTAAGCTATGTGAGCAAGAAAGTATGAATGTTTGATTTAAGATCCCAAAATAAAATGTGATGCTAACAATACACACAACATGCAATGCTAAAATAAAATGATGAAAGAAAAGAGCATACTTGTAATCGTTTTTCCTTTTTAATTTTTGATTTTAATTTTTTAAGAAATAGCAATATAAAGGTGCTCCAAGATAAAAGGTTAGATCAAATTGACAACAAAATAAATGAAATATAAAACAAAAAGGGACTAAGACATCCCACCGGGTGTGTCAGGATGTTTATGGGGTTTTTTTGGTTAGTGCTAATAATGTTGAAAGTACCAAAAACTAAAATAAGGTAGGGTTTATCGATACATGCATTGACAATCACAATGTCGAGATGATCGAGTATGCAAACAATGTGAAAATATCCTCCTTCTATCAAGTGAAGAGACATGCGTAAAAAGTTAGCTAAACATGGGAATATTAGATAAATATGATAACGAGTTGCTCAACGAATGTTGATCTTAGGAATCTAAAGGATTTCCTTGAAGGGTGTCAACTCGTTTGATACAATTAAGTGATTTGATAATGATAACATAAATAATAGCAAAGCTAGAATTCAATGTGGATAACAAGATCCTTCTTTGTCTAATATGCAGCCCAAGCTAGGGTTGTGGCGAGTTCAAAGTCAAGGAAATAATCGAACTAGAATTACTTTCTTGCATCCTATATTTCTTGTATGATCTCGAGCTTATATTCAATATCTTTGACTTCAGATGTGAGAGTGATGGCACACAAACTCAACTCATTTGTGATATCAAATTGTTCCCACACGAACAAATGTTGGAAGATCGAGAGATCGTATATGTTGGTATTAGGATGGGACTCACCTAGTATTGTCATCTACATTAGAGAACATCTTGAATACAGACAGATTGGTCCAAAAGATAGAGTGAAAAATTAATTAGATACGTGATAAATATGATAAAAATGATAATTGATAGGGATCGCTAGCGATTCTTGGTAATCGTTGGCAATTGAGAAAGAATTATGGGTGATCCAAAAGTAATCGTTGGTGATTCTGTAAAAAACTTTGAATCTTTGGTAACAAGGAAATGTGACTAAAACTAGTTAAACTAATGATTGATTAAGGATGTGATTAGATGCGAAAGAGATTTGAAATTGAATAAAATTGAGAAAAATGTACCTATAATGACAAAACAATATTGACAAGGATGCGGAGAATTTTTTAAGATTACGGAGCTTCTAGAGACAAAACGAAGGTGTTGATGTGCAAAGATAATGATACTAATTCCGTCTAGATGTTTGTAATGATAGAGTTTGGTTGTAGTGTTTGAATATCCCATAAAAAAGAGCTCAATGATCCTTTTAAACCATCGATAATATAGTTAGAATCGTTGGTGATCCAGAAATGTGGAGAAACCCGTTTGGAAGTGGTTTCAACCACTTCCAAAATGGGAATTTCAGGTATGGGGACGAGGGGAAATGGTTAGGAAATAGGTTAGGAGGGGTTAGGAGAGGTTATATGGGTTATATGGTTAGGATAAAAAGGGTTAGGATGGGTTATAGTTGGTTAAGGTAGTAATTGGGATTTACGGGGGTAGAAGTGTGATTTAACGATGGTGAGAGCATGATTTAATATAGTGACATAGGTTTAGGGTGTGAGGGAAAAGTAGGGTACCAAAATGGGTGTCTACAATCCTTTCTTCTTGTTGGTCATCCTAGCATAGAATATGTGTTTGTCACCACTTCTTAATGAGTGAGGAGACTTTTAATAATTATGTAGTATAAATTGGAACTTTTGTGGTGAATTGGTGACTCGGAGATGGAGAGTCGCATTAGTGAAAATTGTGAACTATGTGAAAATCGTGAAATCTACGAAAAGGGGAAAAAGTATGATTTTTCAAAAAAAAGGTAGTGGCGGGAGATGGGGTTTCACGCGCACGGGTCCTCACTAGTGCGAACAAGATCCCGGTGGGAAGTGGTAGGAGTGAAGGCGCTCGAGGCTTAGCTCATGAACTTGAAGCGAGAAATGGAAGTGTCTGAATTAGTCAGACAATTTGGCGCTTGCTTGGTTGTTAAATCTCTAGTTTCCGTGTTAGGGGAGTTGGTGCTAGAGAACCTGGATACGGAGAAATGTCTGATGTAGGTTGCGCCCCTTGAGGGGGATCCACAGGATGTCCCTTTCAATCTAATTCTGGATGTACCTATTGGGCTGAAGAGCTCGGAGGACTTCAAGGTCGGAGGAATCGAATTCAAAATTGTTTCTAAGATCTTAGAACAATCGATGCCTCCCCCAAGGATGATTTTTAGATTCTCGGGTGAAAAGGGTGATCTTCTGCAAGTTTTTCAGAGTCGGTTTCTCTTGGAGAAGGATTCTAAGTTAGGTGGCACAGTTCTGGGGCACAAAATCTAAACCGAAAGTTAGCTTCCTTGCCAATGGTTTTTTCCAGGTTAGTTTTCCTTCCCCTGATTAACTAAATCGGTGCTTAAAGATGGACCTTGGTTCATGAATTCCTCCAGCCTGTACTTTCACCCTTAGTCACAAAATTTTGATCCTTGGAAGGAAAAAACCTCTAAGGCCCCGCTTTGGCTAAGCATTCATGATTTTCCTACGGACTTCCACAAATGGTCTATTCTAAAGCCAATTGCAAACTCTCTGGGGGTCTTCGTGCCCATCCGTAATCCTTCCTTGATTTTGGAGAAAAATCTCGTGTATATTTGTGTGGAGATGGACTTGACTACCCCTTTTCCACCTTTGTCTTTGAATCTCCAAACTAAATCTGGCCCTAAGTGCTTAGCCATTGAGTATGAGGGTTTGAATGTAAAGTGTTTTTACTGCAGGCAGTTGGGACATCTGAGTAAGGCCTACTCTTTGAAACTGGATAAGGATTCCAAGGATTTGGACTCCCAGAAGGTTGCTTCTAAGGTGGAGGGGCTAGTGGAGAGTGATATGGCTCCTCACGTGCTTCACTATACTTGAGTCATCTCTCCTCCCTTTCTTTATCCATCGTAATATATGCCATCTTCCTCCACCCTAGCTCCCTCGCCTAGCGCTCAGAATGGTTTATCCATCCATTGGAAATGCCTCTAAACTCAAAGTAACAATCAAGATCTTCATTGCCAGAGGGATAGCACATAGAAATGATCCTCTAGGCTCCCACAGAAATTCAAACTCAGTAACTTCTGGGTAAGAATATGTGGAAATAACATACTCCAAAGTGTAGCTAGCTAACACACCCTCCCACCAATGATCCACAGCACGAGTCCACGTCAGATCTGCATCTTGCAGCCTTTAGTATTTTTCTTGGGTCCACATGTTCGATCTAGAATACCAACTTGATCTAGACACATATGCTGAGAGCCATTCATATAGTTCTACTGGGAAGTAGCAGAAAAAAGTTTCATACAAATCATGGTAGAGGTTCTCTTCTACCCATCTACGTGTATCAAACTCAGGTCTAGTGTTGAATCTCTGAGAAAATTCATCCTTCGTGCTCTTGAACTCTATGATCCATGTTTAAGAGATTTGAAAGGAAGTAAAACATACAAGCACCATAGAGCTTCAGAACGGCTTCTAGATCCTTGCAGTCATTTCAGACAGAAAGAGCTTAACATATTTTATAACTTATACCAAAACAAAAAGAAGTTGTACAAGCATCCATACTTAATCATAAACATAAATGAAAAATAACTATGAGAAAGATGTATGCATCAGAATCATCAATGTTCATATTCATGTAAGTTGGTAACCTCATTACATTCATGGAGCCATTACAGAATGTCACAGAGAAGTAGACCCATGAGTCATGCATTATATCTAGACTCATATGGCTAGGCTATTAAAAGAATTTTATAATCCCCATACCCTTGATACATCCTTTCCTAAGCACAATTACCCAAACTAACAAGAGTTCTTGTAGTATTTTCTGCAGAGCTCCGCCCTCTATCTATTTCTCTCTATCTTTACTTCTATAGGTGCTTGTATATATAGGCTTTTGGACTACCAACTCATCCTCCAAGTGGCCTCAGATCGATGCCAAGTGTCTGAATGTGGTCCTCCATGTGAGCATGCTCCTCAGGCCTGAGCTTTCCACTTTTTACCATGATGTGCTTCTAGAAGCTTCTACCACAGGCATGCTCCTTCTGGGCCACCTGTCGCTAGGATGGCACCTTATCCACTCGCATGTGCAGTCGGGTCATGCTTTTCACATGTGTTCTACCAAAAATTCCCAATATGGCTAAGTCTTGAACCCTTGGTTCTATCTCGTGCATGCACATGCCATGGGTTTCCTTAAAGCCTTCCTTAAACCCTGCCCTGTGTGCTTTATCCTTTGCGCCTTTCTTCAACTAGGCCTTGTGTGCCTATGCACCTTTTTGTACTTAGCCAATATTTTAGGGGCCCAACATCACCCCACACTATGCTGTTCTCCATCCATGGGAACACTTCTCTAGTGAAAGAAAGAATATAGTAGACTTACGCCTTGGGACAAGAATAAGGGGATGAAAGAATAGGGAAAGAAGAAAGAATGGGGAAGTGATGGAATCATTACAATAAGCTAGGAAAATCCTTTTGCAAGTCGGCCTCCAACTTGTTCCAGGCATCGACTTCATTCTGCGCTCTCTGACAGAGGTCACCGACTAGGGTGCTCACCTTCTCAAAACTTAGTCCATTTCCTTGTGTGCTTATGGTGTTAGAAATTTTCTCTAACTCTTTGCCTACATCATCCAGTGCATCCATTCTTCATGTAATCTGGGTACAGTTCCTTCAAGTTTTTGATTGAACCCCTTAAGGTTTCAATGGCTTCAGATTTTCTTTCGACCTTGGCAAGGATTTTGTCCCTTTCCCCTATTTCCCTTATTCTTTTCTTGAAACTCCTTGAGTTTCTACTTCATGAGTGGTGACCAAGATGCCTGCCACTTTGTCTCTCTATCCACAATTAATTGTCATACGTGGCCTCAGTCAGTCTGGGAAGAAACTTTTATATCAGCAAGAACCTTGTTGTACTCAGCTATGAATGCCATGACTTTCAATTTATCTTCTTTCTCCAAGCGTGTGGCCACTTCTTCTACAGATTCCAAGGCTAATGGTTGCCTCTCCATGGTGAGGACTCTTGTTAAATCCTCTAGGCATCCCAAGGTAGATCCATACTTCTACATGTGGGAGGCTAGGTCTGGATGCTTCAACACTATAGCATTATTAATGGACTCCACCTTTTTGTATATTGTGCATACTTTAGCCTTCTCATCTTTTAACTCACGCTGCAACTGGGTGTTGATTAGTTTCTCTTGACTTAGCTCCTTTTCCCTTGCAGCTAGCTCTTCCTCTTTCTTCTTTAGGTCCTCCTCTAGATCTTTGATTCTATCATTCCACCCTGAAGAGTCTAGCTTGACCTCAATGGAGACCTTGTTGAGCATGTTGCACAGTTGTTCATCGAGAGAGCTTGAGCATTCACCACTGGGTTGTCTTCTCTTGGTCCTGGTAATGTTATTATTGCCCCGTGGCTTACTTCAAATTCTGGCTCATCAAGATGGGACTCAATTTCCCATGAGAGCATCTTCCTTGTCCATGGGTATGTAGCCTCCTTATCAAAAGATGACATTGCCATGAGCTCTCTTTGGAATCGTGCTTTGGAACCATGCATGTGAAACACTTTGTTGGGGTCATCAATATAACCCATCCCTGGCCTCTCCTCCCCTGTGTGCCTTCCTCCCGTGTGTGCGTGCCCTTAGGAATACTTATAGTTAAAATGGGGCCTCCAGTGCTGCCGTGGTCCTTTTTGCGCTCTCCTCCTTATCCTTGTTCAACTGGCTCAGCATTGTGTTCCAACTTCTCCTCCACCAAGGTCTCAATGTTCTTTGTTTCTTCTCTCTCTCTGCCACCTTGGTTATTTGTTCCAGCGTAAGGCTTGGGGCCTTCTTTTTTCTGCATGCCAACCTCCTCACTTCCCATGTCTGGGTGCCTTCCCCTTCTGGCTATCCTTTGCGCATGAAAAGGAACCCTTGTTCCTCTTCTCCACCTTCTTCTTTTGAATCATGCACATTGAAAATAGGTGGCTCTTGATCTTTTTTAGGTTCGTCTTCCCCACTAACATCTTCTTCACTATCTTCTTCACCTATGTATTTCTCCAAACTCCTAGTTTCTTCGAGGTGGTCTCCTCTTCTATCCTCTGCTTCTTCCTAACTAGGGATTCGGTGTAGGTGACTTATTTCTTCTTCTCCCGAGGACTCCTTGTCTGATGGATTTTCTAGCTTTGGAGTCTTTTCTTTGACTATGGGCCTCTTCTTGTGAATACATACTTGTTTGCAGTGCTTGTCCCAGGGGAACCTATTACCTGTGTATCCACCACACTTGGTATTTTCTTCTCTGGCTCTTTTTCCTCCCATTTGGGTGTGGGTCTCTTCCTAGTTGGGTCCTCAGGTATAGACACCTCATTTCTCAGATATATGTGCCCTTCTCAGATTTGGGTCTTATGCGGAGGTATATGCATGTCGCGGATCCTCCTATAATGGGAAAAGTCATGGGCCTTGTCATTTGAACTTCATGTGACACGTACCTCTCCATGTATGTGTGCTTTTTGGGGTAGACCAACCCTTTGCACATTTCCCTGTGGTCTCCCGGTCAGATTACCAAGGTCAGTTTCAACTTCTTGGATTCTTTGAACCTGTTTACTCCCACTTGGAAGTATTGAGTTGTGAAGGAAAAGGGGAGCTTGCACCATGGGCTCCATGTCTCATCCATTAGTTTGAATCTACCAGGTAAAAATCGTTGGTACACAACAAATTCAGCTTCTCCTTTGGTGGCCCTTTGGCGTAGTTATTTTTGGGAATCCTCCATTCTACCCCGAACACATTCCTCAGGTGCGTATACCATTTCTCTCAGGTGTGCCTTGTGCACGGTCATCATAGTGTCACAGGCGTATTTTTCAAATCTCTTTGTGGGTGAAGGGTCCTCAGGGGTACTCCCACACAATTTTTCGATGCATCAGGTACTCCAATCTCTAAAAACACAATGGTTAGTAGGACATTACCGAAAAAGGATCTGTCACCTTCCTTCGTGCGCAGCTGACAATCTCATCCGCGATGAATGCAGACAAGTTGTAGATGGTGCCCTTTGAAATTTTCCTACAAACATGCAACCATGGCTTATTGACCTAGGTCCATCTCTCCTAGCCATTTAACTTTTTGTCACCAGGTGTGTGGCCATCTTCATTATTGGGTCCTGATGTCTGTGATATCATAGTACCTTGACCCCTTTTTTTGTATGTAGGTGGTGATAGTCTCCTTAATTGCCTCTTTGTCACTTAGGTCATCCTCCAAACTATCTCCTTCACAGATGAGGCCTATGAAATGTGAAATGAGTTGAGGGGTAATGTGCATCTTGTGCCCTATGAAGTGGAAGTAGTCTTCATGCATGCGTGACATCAGCCATTGATATAGGTGCTCAGGCTTCCCAAAGTAGGGAAACTCAAAGAGTTGTAATAACCCTGCCTTCTCCAACTTGACCTTCACATCATCATTATAGATGGGAAAACCCTCTAGTGTCCTTTTATTTGTTGGGTGCACTAACTCCAGTGCCATCTCCTTCTCGATTGTGCTCATATGATGATTGTAGTCATTTACAGACATGTTTCTTAGATGGGACTCCCACTCCTTCCCCAACAACACTCCATCTGGGTACTGCATTTCTACATACCACTCTTCATTTGTATGTGTGTCAGTTTCTTGTTGTTTTCCCTTGCCCTTGCCCTTTCCCTTCTTAGGTGTGCTAACTGGTTTCTTGGGTGCCATTTTCTAGGTCCTCTTCTTACTTCAATCACTTCTTGTAACTTTGTTCTTCCACTCTTTCCCACCTTAGATCTCGAATTTGTGAAGAAAACTCCTTAAACCCATGCCCTAGTTCTTCAAACCCTAGCTGGGATAATCCCTTCACAAGATGACATGCCTTCTCACCACTTCTCTTACACCCGTGAAATCCCTTCCTTTTGGTTTAGATCCAAACTAGTTACTCATGCTCAATCTCTTCAAATTTTTCTTCACACGGATCAGTTTTTGGAAGCCCTAGTTTGCAAAGATGCAAAAAGTGCTTCTTTCTCCTTATACGCAAAGTGAATAATGAAATGCCTCGACCCTTTATTTATAGTTTTTCCCTTTTTAAGCATTAAATGCTACTTCACCTACCACCATACTTTTCACGTTTAATGTGGCTTTTTCAAACAAAGTCTGACTTTAGCGCTTTAACTCATGCGCGCCCAACCCTGCGTGGACAATCTTCCAACCTTTCGTGCATGCTGTAACCAATCCATCTAGACAGGAGACTCTTGCATGTGCATCATCACTGGCACCAGAAGGCACTTCTTCTATCCTAATTTTTTCTCTCGCCTACCTCATGTTGCTTATGCACTTTTTCCTCCTTTGTACGTGGGATCTGAAAGTAGCCTTATCTTGACACCAACCATCCTTTTCCATCTTTTCTTTCCATGCACCTCTTTCAATAGGGCCATTCAACTGGGATTTTCAACACAAACTTCCTTGGCACTTTACCCATGCTCTCCTTCACATCACTCCACCCCACACTAAAATGATGTGTGGTCCTCTGCGCACTCAAAAATCCTCAAAGTAATAAGGTTACCGGTGCACCCAAGGCACAAAACAAAACAACAAACAAAAGGGAAACACAAGAAAAGAAATGCATAAAGGAAATTCTAAACTAACTGGAAAAACTACCTTATTTACAAACACCAAGAAGACTTATTTATAGTAGGGCTTCAGCCTACTCCCATTGAAGTGTCAGGAAATTTTGTTCCATCCAGCACTTGTAACTGGCATGCACCCGAATCAAGGATGTATGAGATTTTATAGGGACCTAACCAATGGACCTTCAACTTCCCAGGATGGCAAAACTTAGAATCATATAGTAAGACCATCTTCCCAACCTCAAACTTCTTTCTGATGTGGCGATCATGCCATGCTTTTTGCTTTTTTTTTTGTTGTTTGGCTCCACTTGGTGAGTGATCATCTTTCATCCAACTTCATCAGTTCATCAATTCTCTCTTCAGCACTTTCTCATCAGCCATCCCTCCTACATGTGTGCTATTCACAGAGAAGGTAACATGAATTCAACTGGTAGAACAACTTCCATGCCAAACACCAATTGAAATGGTGTGGCTTTGTTCATCCTTTTATAAGTTGTCTGTAAGCCCATAATATGGATGATACCTTGTCATCCCAATCTTGTCTTCCGACATCACAAATTTTGGTCAGGGTATGACTCAGTATTTTGTTAAATGCTTCGTGGTTCCATTTGCTTGTGGGTGATAAGGGGTAGTCTTGTGATGAGCTACCATGAACTCTGCTAACAGGATCCTCATGGTCTCATTCAAGAAATGTGTACCCCTATCGTTGGTTAAACTTAAAGGACATCCATACCTTGTGATAATGTTCTCCCACAAAAATCTTACCATTGTGGCTGTTGTGTAGTCTTTAGTTGGGGCTGCCTCTGCCCACCTTGTCAAATAGTCCATGTAAGTGATTACATAGCGTGATCTAGTCCTACGCGTTCTTTGGTGCAATAGGGCCTACAAAGTCTATTGCCCATTTCTCAAAAGGTTCAGCACTAGGGATAGGGTGCAAAGGCATTTCATCTCTCTTTCTGGTTTTCCAATGTACTGACAATGGTCACATGCTTTACAATAGTCCTTGTAATCCTTATATAGAGTTTCCCACCACAATCTTGCCATTAAAATTTTACGTGGTGGTGTCACCTACATAATGTCCACCCACACTTCCTCCATGTGCTTCCTCTATGATGGTGAGGTGCTCATGCTCTAGTACACACCTATGCAAAACTTCATCATGCCCTAACTTGTATAAGTCCCCACTGATCAACATGTAGGGCGTGATGCGTATGGCTAGTTGCTTTCTTTCTAATGCCTTCATCCCTTCGGTGCCACACCTTCCTTTAGGAATACAATCTCCTCCAAATCTGAGGGGTGCATACCTAACCTAAATAGTTACGCATCTGGCAGTCTCTTCAATACTCTGTGTCCTCCCCTGAATCAATTCTTGATAGATGATCAGGTCCACAATTACTCTTTCAGGCTTCACAACTACCGTAAACTCAAACTCTTGAAATAATAGCACCCACCGACATATGTGCCCTTGTAGAATGGGCTTGTTCACCAAGTACTTTAACATGCCATGTGGTGGTGTAAAATACAAAGGGTGTTGCCAAGTAGATACTTATCTTGAACTTGAAAAGTGTGTAGATCATTGACAATGCTTCGTGCTCAGTCGTGGTGTAATTCTACTCTGTTGGTGTCAACTTCCTACTTGTAAAACATAGAGGATGATCAACAATTCCTTCACCCAGTTGTGTAAGCACTTGCTCAATGGTGGTTCTGAGGCATCTACATGAACATGGAAGGGCTTGTCCAAGAGGGAAAATGTAATATAGGTGCGGTGACAAGCCTATCCTTTAATGTGTCAAACACCTTCTATTGTGCCTCTCCCCAATGGAAGGCACTTTTATGTCTGAGAAATTCTTCTAGAGGCATGGTGATCTTGGCATACCCCTTGATGAATTTCTGTAATAACCGTATGCCCAAGAAATCCATGCACTGTGCTCTGGCTAGTAGGCTCCCCCAATCCCACAATAATTACAACCTTGGTAGGATCTACTAGCAAGCCCTCCTTACATATGATATGCCCCAATAAAGTCCCAAAGGGTGTAGCAAAGACACACTTTTTAATGTTGAGGGATATCCTTAACTTGACACCTCTCAAACATCAGCCTCAAATTATCACAATGGTCTTTCACTAGCCCATACACTGTCCAATCATCCAGATAGACCTGAAGAAATTTGTGGATGAAGTCTGGAATGCCTATACCACTATGCAAGAAAATAATAGGTGCATTCTTCAACCCAAAGGGCATGACTGTGTATGCAAAACTTCCCCATTCAGTGGTGAAAGTTGTCTTCTCTGGTCTTCCTTTGCAATCGGACTTGGTGGTACCCAAAAATCCATCCGTAAAGGAATAGATTTCACACCCAGTGACTCCCTCAAAATTTCTTCAGTGAAGGGGGTTGGAAAAGGATCGATGACACACTATGTTTAGCTCCCTATAATCCACACAGATCCTAATCCACCCATCCTTCTTGATGCTTATTACCATCGGACTTATCCATTCTGATTCTTCCATAGCTTCAATGATCCAGAAGCTATCATTTTGTCTATCTCTTCCTTTACCTTTACGCGTAAATTGGGATTCATCGGTAGGGTCTCTTCCTGACCGGGCATGCACCATCCTTTACTTTATCCTCATCTCCCCCAAGGAATGGTGGATGCCTTTGAGCTCATGGTACCCGTGTGGGAATAAATCCTCAAATTCACACAAAAGATCAATGATCTTAGAGACCTCCTTCTCGACCAGTAATCTCAATAATAGCTTCCTTAGGTTCTTCTCTGAGCCGATGTTAACCTTCTTTGTCTTTAAGGGCTCATGGTAGTGTGCGCATGAGCATCAACACTATCCACTACCTCGTGCATCCCTATAGAATGGTTAACATCCAAGCTCTCTACTTCCTCCCCATCAATAACATATACTAATTTCCCTTTCTCCTTTTCCAAGCACATGCGTGCTCAAGTTGGATCTCTTCTGCTTCTTCTACCTCTTCTTCAAAGTGCACCTCCAAACCTGGTCCACCTAGTAGTTCCAATAGCCTATCTTCTACCATGGCACTATCCCCCATGGTAAGGCACTTAACAACCTACTGTAATGCCTTATCAACTGATGGCTTGGTACTTTGGTACTCAAATGTTTGAATGAGGTCATTTGCTAGCTCTTGCCAATTTCTTGTTTGGTGGTGTGTCTCAGAATGTATGTACCATGCGCACGTGTAACCTGTAGTGTAGAATACAACTTGTGTACCCAAGAGGGATGGTGGAAAAGCTTTCGTGCCTTCTCTCAGACCTTCTCACAAGCTTGGATGTGGAAAGAGGTGAGTTCCTTACCATGGTAGTCCTTGATGGTGGTGGGCACGTTGCTTCTAGAAAACCTGACAGAGAGAGCAATTCTCACCTCGTGCCATTCCAAAAGGCTCTCTGATGTGTAGCCCACCACCGTGCCATTGTGCTGAGTAGGACATAACTTAACATCCCCCCTGTTCCTTCTCCTCCTTCCACTGAGCTTCCATCTCCTGTAAAAAGATCTCAAGGAAGGCCCCTCCTGAATACTTAGGTAGCTCTTTTTCCTCCTAGGTGCGGACTATACGTGCCTTTGTTACTTTTGTTACCGATCCTCTCAACTATCATTCGATCAATTCATAAGTCCCATGTGCCCAATTATCACATGCTAGACTGGTGGTGTCACTTACTGACTGAGCATCCTCAAACTAGATAACTCCATCGGTAGGATGGATTATCTCTGGATCCTGATTGAGCACATATATCCTATCTAGGACCTCTTCCCCAAAGGTTTAGTATAGGGTGTTGACTTCCCATCAGCCAGAGGGTATAATGACCCATTCCTCCTTATTTTCAAAGCTGATGTACCCCTTGTTGAACCAAAGGTCCGCATTGTTCTTGTAACACCATGGGCACCCAAGTAGTGCTGGGAAATTGTCTGCCTCGGTGAGCACCAAGACTTTGAAGTCCCCAGTAAACTTAGCTCCCTGGATAGTGATAGTTGCATCCTTTAAGACACCGATGGGCATTGCCTTCATCTTGTTTTCCATATACAACACATTCAAGGATGGCTGTAATGCAGGTCTCCCCATCTGATGCCATGCATCAAAGTTAGAACATTGACCTCTGCTCTGTGTCAATGAGGATATTACTAAGGAGCCATCCATCTATGACTGCATCAATGTGATCTCTTTGTCATAGTCAAGGTTGTGAGGGGGAAGGTTTGCATGCAAGACCTATCTCTCATGCTCTCTCTCTCGGCATGGTACCTTCTCCCTCAACCATGCCCCTAGAAAGGGAATAACATTCTCTTGCCTTAGCATTTTACATACTTCCTTGACCTCATCCAGGTCATCTCTTGGTGCCTCGACCTTCCTCCTTTGCTCCTCCCTCTGGACTACTCCTTTAGACATTGGATTTCTCCTTGTAAACTTGAATGACATCCATGGTATCTTGATACACTTCCTTTTTTTGATGAGGGTCTGGGTACTTCCCATGAACTACTTCCTCTCTTGAAACCAGGGTCCTCTGCCTTGGTATTTCCTTTTTGCATGCATGTGGCCTCTGCTCTTGTTGTTACTAAAACAGGTTCCAAGCCTGCATCACGTGTCACCCATGACATCCATTCCATTGTGTCTATGTCTTCTTAATGCTTACCATTGTAGTGCCCTTGTCTTTTCGGTGTTGTTGATTCATGTGCTCAAATAACTCAGGGCACTCCTCATACTTGTGCTTCTTTCCGCACCATGAGCACTGCAATAGGTCTAGACACTCTCATTTGTAATGCTCTGTAGACCCACAATTAAAATAGGTTCCACATGGGAACTCACTTCTTCCTCCTCCGTGGTTACCATGACCACAGAATCCTCCATGAAATCCCCTTCCGCGTGCGCCTCCATCTGTGTGCTCTTCATAATGGTGATCATCACCTTTAGAACTGCTAGAAATGTTGGTTTGGTGCACCCCATGATCAATGGCCTCATGGATCTGATCGATGAGCCTACAATCCTTAGTATCATGGGTTGTAGAGGTGTAGATCTTATAGTAGCAAGACACATTCTTTTGAATTTATGCATTGTAACAAGGGGCATCTACTTGCATCATGGTCCCCATGAAAAATTTCATGATCTCTATCTTATCACGGCGTGTATTGTCCCTCGGGGGAAACTACCCTTGACATGCCCCTCACTCACAATCATACACCATAAACCTTTGTGAGTCTCATGGTTGAGTTTGAGACAAATTTCTCTAGCTTTACTTAGCCATAGCAAGCAATTTGAGCCTCCAGGAATGGGCTAACACCAGTATCAACACTACCAATAGCCTCGGCGTAAAGAGCGACTTCAACACCCGCGTGGGTCTGTAAAATTTTTATGAGATAAGGCCCTTCTAAAAGGTGTGATCAATCCTCCAACAAACCATTGAGCATGTTGTGAAGGGTGAATATCATATGATAACTTAGACAAGAGAGTTTTAAAGCATGCATCATACTCCCACACACTCTCTGCCATTCCTTGTTGAATCTCCTTCAGGGTGTTGATGCTCTTATTCAAACTCAGGGATGTGGAATTCTACCAAGAAGGCATTCTTTAAAGTAGTATAATCCACCACCATTTGATGAGGGTCATATTTCCTATACCTATGCTATGTGTGCCCCTACAACATGTTGTTACAAATTGACTAGCCTTCCACTCGAGGTTGTGATCCCCTTTTGCGCCATAGCAGCTCACACTTGTGAACATGTTCTGCAACATCTTCAATACCTCTGTAATCTAGAAAATGTAAAGACATCTCAAAGAAGACTTGAGGGGGTGGTTGGGGCCCTTTCCTCCTGAGCAGAGCCTTGGTTTCCTCTGGTGTTTTCCTCCACCGGATCCACCGGGTCCTGTGGTCTTGTGCCTCTGAGCCACCAGATCCACCAAAACCACTAGGTCCACCAGGTCTATCCCTCCTGACCCACCAGATCCACAGAACCACTAGGTCTTGTAGTAGTCATGTGCCAAGTGTCCCCAAGGTTCCACTGAACTGTGTGCGTCGATGGTCTGTGATAATGCCCCACTACCACTATTATACCCCGTGCCACTCCCAGATGTGAGACCGAAGGCTTGTATACTTTCTCCTTGTCAAAGACTCCTCGAATACTAGAATATGTGTAGCCATAGAAGTGGGAACTAAAAAATTGTACCTCCTAGGCGTAGATCTGTCACTTCCATTGATACCAACTAGGTCAATGATACTCCTTCCTTGATCTGGAAAACCAAGTGCTAGGGTTTGGTCACTGGGTGGGTTCAGATACGTGCCAACAATGAATCTTCTCTCTCCATGTGAAAAACTCTCATCAGAAGATGAAGGGGTCTCTCTTATGCACTTTGCCAAGATGGGGTAGCATAGATTGCTCAGGTTCCATGTCCTCCGCGTGAACCTCAACTCCTTCCCGTAACATCTACCTCCATAGATCCATCACACTTGCAGCTTCACATCATCTAGCAATCTCCCTTTCACGTGCTTCACTATACTTGAGTCATCTCTCCTCCCTTTCCTTCTCTTCATAATATCTTCCATCTTCCTCCACCCTAGCTCCCTCCCCAACACTTAGAATGGTTTAGCCGGCCATTGGAAATGCCTCTAAACTCAAAGTAACAATCAAGATCTTCATTTCCAGAGGGATAACACATAGAAATGATCCTCTGGGCTCCCATAGAAATTCAAACTCAGCAACTTCCGGGAAAGAATATGTGGAAATAGTGTACTCCAGAGTGTAGCTAGCTAACACACCCTCCCACCAATGATCCACAACATGAGTCCATGTCAGATCTGCATCTGTAGCCTCTGGTATTCTTCTTGGGTCCCATGTGCATGATCTAGAATACCAGCTTGATCTAGATGCATATCGTTGAGAGCCATTCATATAGTTCTACTGGGAAGCAACAGAGAAAAATGTTTCATATAAATCATGGTAGAGGTTCTCTTCTACCCATCTACGTGCATCAAACTTCAGGTCAGTGTTGAATCTCTGAGAAAATTCATCCTCTCGTGCTCTTGAACCATGATTCAACACTTTCCAAAGTTAAATGTTCTATCATTACTCATTATACAGATCATGATGTATGCCATTTCCCACTACAACTTTGAAAAGAGGTCCCAAAAATGGAACCAAGATGTAGTCATTTTTACCCTATTACAAAAGAAAGGAACCCCCCATGTGCACCGGCCTATCACCCCGGTGGGTGCTTTGGGTGCTCACCGAGGCATGCGTGGGTGTTGAGTCTCTCTTTTATGTGAGTTTAGTGGGAAACATCATCTATGATCCATGTTTAAGAGATTTGAAAGGAAGTAAAACATACAAGCACCATAGAGCTTCAAAACGGCTTCTAGATCCTTGCAGTCATTTAGACAGAAAGAGCTTAACAGATTTTATAACTTATACCAAAACAAAAAGAAGTTGTACAAGCATCCATACTTAATCATAAACATAAATGAAAAATAACTATGAGAAAGATGTATGCATCAGAATCATCAATGTTCATATTCATGTAAGTTGGTAACCTCATTACATTCATGGAGCCATTACAAAATGTCACAGAGAAGCAGACCACAGTCATGCATTATATCTAGACTCATATGGCTAGGCTCTCAAAAGAAATTTATAATCCCCATACCCTTGATACATCCTTTCCTAAGCACAATTACCCAAACTAATAGAGTTCTTGCAGTATTTCTATAGAGCTCCACCCTCTATCTATTCTCTCCTATCTTTACTTTTGTAGGTGCTTGTATATATAGGCTTTCTGGACTACCAACTCATCCTCCAGTGGCCTCAAATCGATGCCAAGTGTCTGAATGTGGTCCTCCATGTGAGCATGCTCCTCCAGAGCCTGAGCTTTCCACTTTTTACCATGATGTGCTTCTAGAAGCTTCTACCGCAGGCATGCTCCTTCTGGGCCAACTTGTCACCAGGCTGGCACCTTATCCACTCTGCATGCATGCGCATAGTCGGGTCATGCTTTTCATGTGTTCTACCCAAAACACCCAATATGGCTAAGTCTTGAACCCTTGGTTCTATCTGTGTGCGTGCCACGGGTTTCCTTAAAGCCTTCCTTAAACCCTACCCTACGCGCTTTATCCTTGCGTGCCTTTCTTCAACTAGGCCTTGCATGCCTATGCGCCTTTTTGTACTTCAAAGTTGTGTTAGGGAAAGTGATTGCCCTTCCCTCTCCTAAATGAAAATTATCTCTTAGAATATCAAGGGTCTCAACACCCCTAAAAATAATGCTTGTTCAAGCGTCATCTTTTTTTCTTCGGAGGAAAGCGTGGTGTTGCTTCAAGAAACCAAGATGGTTGCTACAGAGGTAGCTACGCTTTGGGGAATTAGATTAAGGGCTAGAAGTATTAATTTTCAAATGCTTCGAGGCCCTGGGGGGATTGGGCTTCTAGTGGAAGGAGTTTTAGGTACAGGTTGATCTTATCCTCCAGAATCACAGTTGGTAGTTAGTGTGGGTCTGCCCTAAATGTTCTCAATCGGTCTTCTACCTCCTCAATGTGTATGGTCCAAATAGCATAATTGGTAAAAGAGAGGTTTGGTTGGACATCTCTAGGTCTTTTCTCCCCATCGAAGATGAACTGATCCTTCTTGGAGGTGAATTCAATGCTATTACCTTGGAGAAAGATAAAAATGTGGTATTACAAGGAATCGGCAATCCCAGGCTGATTTTTGTTCCTTTATCTCTGATAACTCTCTTCTTGATATTGAGCCCAAGCTAGGTTGGTTCACCTAGAGCAATCGTAGGAAGGGCTTCAGTAATATTGCTAAGAGGCTTGATAGGTTCTTATTTGGACATGAGTGGTCTCTAAATAATGTTGTTTTAGAATGCTTGATTTTTCCCTGGTCTGGCACAAACCACTTTCTATTTTCCCTTTCGGTTAATATCAACTTTGCCCCTCGTAAATCCCCATTTAAGTTTGAGCTTATGTGGCTGAGGGATGCCTCTCTGGAAAATAAAATTTTGCAATGGTGGAACTCCTATAAGGTTGAAGGGTCAAAGATGTTTGTGCTTGTAAAAAAACTTAAATTTCTCAAAGGGGACCTGAGGATTTAGAATAAGTCTTGTTTTAAAAATATCTTCTAGGAAAAGGCTAGAGTGGAAGCAGAGTTGAAATCTCTGAATGAGATAATTTTTGTTTCCGGCATGGGGGAGGTAGAGTTTCTCCAGAGAGAAGTCTTTATTGGCTGAACTTGGTGAGATGCTTCTAAGAGAGGAGGATTACTGGAAATAAAAATTGAGGGAAACATGGCTCAAGGGAGGGGACATGAATACAAAGTTCTTTCATTCAACTGTTAAAGCTAGGCGGAGCTTGAATTTCATCTCCGAGATAGAGAGTTGCGATGGTAATGTCCTCTCTAATCAAAAATAGATTTTTGATGAAGGGGTTTGGTTTTTTACCTCCCTTCTTAGAGGTGATATCACATCCTTTGAATCGGATCAATCCTCTTTCCTTGACAATATTCCGACATTGATCACTGATGCTCAAAATGAGGCCCTTCTTAAGCCTTTCTCTATGAGCGAAGAGGATAAAGTGGTTTTCTCCATGGCCAAGAACAAATCTCCAAGCCCGAATGGTTTTCAGGTTGATTTCTTTCAGAAATTTTGGAACATCGTTGGCTATGATGTTTGGGCGGTTGTGGAAGAATCTCTGTAGATCTCGATCTATGTTTAAATTACTAAATTGTACCTTTATAAGTCTCTTCCAAAGTTACCTCAGCCCTCTTCATTCATGGATTTCAGGCTGGTCTCTTTGTGAAATACTTCTTACAAAATCATCTTGAAAGCCATTGCTTCCAGACAAAGGGCTATTGGATCCTCTTGTTTCTCCGGAGCAATCTAGGTTCCTGTCGGGGAGGTCGATTTTTATGGTATTTTTCTTTCTCTTGAACTTATTCATTCTCTCTCCAGCAATAAGTCTTCGGGTATGTTGCTAAAACCAAATATCAATAAGGCCTTTGACAAGATTAATTGGCATTTTCTAATTAGGGTTTTTAGAAAGTTTGGTTTTTCATAACAACTTTGCAACTGGGTGTTCAACTGTATTGTTGGGCCTTCTTTCTCCATGTTAATTAATTGTAATGTTGAAGGTTTCTTTGAAGGTAATCGGGGTATAAGACAAGGAGACCCTCTTTTCTCCTTCTTATACATTTTAGTGGTTGATTCTCTCAGTAGGGCCATTTGCAATAGGGTTCGAGAAGGAAAATTACGGGGATTAAGAATTACGAGGGGGTGAATCCTATCTCACACCAGCAATTCACAAGATGAAACTTTCTTGTTTGGAAAATCCAAAGCATTCAGAGGCCAAAGAACCTGAAGGGGTTGCTAGATGTTTATGCGGTCGTACTGGACAAGAGGTCACCTTGTTAAATTGTCATCTTCTTTTTTAATGTTCCCCCTCCTCTGGAAGCTAGAATTTTAAGAATTTTTTGTTTCAAAAAGGGCTCCCTTCCATTCAAATATCTTGGGGTGCCCTTGTTTGGTGGCTCGAGTAGGACCTCGATGTGGAATGATCTCCTTTCTTCGGTTAATTCAAAGCTAAATTCTGGAAAGGGAGATGGTTATCACTAGCTGGGAGGCTGGTTCTCATCAAATATGTTCTCAGTGCCTCCCCTTTATACATGCTTTCCATTCTGAAAATCCCCAAAGGTGTTCTAGCAAAGCTTATTGGGATCATAAGAAGGTTCCTTTGGCAAGGACCTCTGTGGAAAGGAAAATCCCTTTGATTAGCTGGGAAACTTTGTCCAAACCCAAAGAATTAGGTGGGGCTAGAATCCTCAATTTGGGTCTTCAAAACTTGGCCCTGGGTGCCAAGCTAGTCTAAAATCTCTTCACAAAACCACTGAGTCTTTGTAGTCAAGTGGTGGAAAAAAATATTTAGGGGCTCATCTCCGAAATCGATTCTTTGTAAAGCTAACCCTCGACGTGGTTCTCATATATGGAATTTCTTGGTTGAATGCAGAGAGCTCTTCTTATTCAATGTGGCCTATAAAATTGAAAAAGGTGACAGGGTGTTATTCTAGGGTGATCCTTGGAATGGTTTTCCCATGCTTGGGGATAACCCTGAGTTTGGGGAAATCAAGAGGCTTTTGGTGGAAGAATGGGGACCGTATGTTTCCAACTATGGGCTAATTCTGGAAAATACCCCGCATTATTGGAATGGAAAAGTATTGATCACCTAAATCTCTCTTCATAAACTAAGGCTAGCTTTCGTTTGGCCCTGCAAGAATGACAGATTATGCTTTATGGGGGTAATGATGAAATTGTTTGGACTGTGGCCTCTTTTGGGAAATATTCCCCAAGTTGTGGTTACAAATTGTTGCATGCTAAGCAAGATGTAGAGATTCTAATCTAGAAGGCCTGTTAGTCCTCCTCGTGCCCTCCTAAAGCTGGCCTCTTCACTTGGATGGATTTTAAAGGCAAAATAATTACTCAGGAAAGAAGGAAAAGGTTCGGGTTTCATGGACCCTCAATGTGCTTTCTGTGTATGAAGCATGAGGAGGATCGTGACCACCTATTGCTACATTGCCCCTTCACAGCAGAGTGTTGGAGTTGGTTGTGTGCCAGGCTCAATCTTCATGGGTTCAATCCTCTAATCTTCCTGAAGCCATTTTGGCATGGCCTGTTAACCTTCATATTGGTGCTCTCTCCTCAATTTGGTTGTGTGGTATCGTGCTACTTCTCTGGCACATCTGGTGGGAGCGTAACAAAATAATATTTAGGGAGGAAAAGAACTTTGTGGAAAGGGTCATTCTCAGGTTGGAATGGGATATTTCTGAGGTGGTTTCTGCTAATTGGTCTTGCTACCACCACTTCTCCAATATTGATAGGGAAATTGAGTAGCGGTGGCCAAGAATCGTCAAGCCCGGGGTGGGTGCCAGCGTCTTGTGATATCTTCTGCCTCACTCCGTAGGTTGGCTCGTTGGTACCCTCCCCTCCCGGGTTTCCTCAAGCTAAATTTTAATGGAGTGGCGGAGAGGTAATCCGAGCGCCTCAGCATTGGCTACATTGTAAAAAATGAAAATGGATTATTGGTGGGAGCATCTTCCTTCAAACTCAGGGAAGGCACATGTAATTCAAGTTGAACTCCGAGGCTCCAAGAAAATGAATTAGCAGCCTCCTTGAAGGTGGATAAATTGGAAATAAAAAGGGGATTCACTAGTAATTGTGAATGCCATAATTAAAAAGAAAGCTCTGTCTTGGAAACTGGACCTAGGAATTAAAAAAGTCCTTTGGCAACTATGGAAATTCAGTTCCTAGAACATTAAGCATGTGTTTTAAGAAAGAAATCATTGCATGGACAAGGTGGAAAACATGGGGATCAAGAAAGCACAACGAGGAGAAAGTGGCCTTCAATGCCAAAGTGTGGGAAGGATTGGAGTTATTGGTCTCACGCGAGGTGAAATCAAGTGTTTTCGCCACCTAATGGTGCACTTTTGTGAAGCATTTGATCTATTTAAAGCTATAGATAAGGGTCTCTCCTTACATCTGTTTCCTCCCTCCTTTTGTTGGATATGGCTACCCCACGCCTACCGCGTATTGCTTTGAGTTTTGAACTACGTGAGATGGCGTTTTGGTTGAGGATAATGGATAACCGACTGAATAGGATTTTTCATTTTTCTGCTTATAGAAGAGATGGAAGCCATTAAAGATATCTTGGGTGGTGCTTTCCTATCTACGGAAGGTTGGCCATGTGCATCAATAGTGGCATCGCCTTTATGTTCATGGAGAACTTGTTGATTATCCATCCTTTAAAGGTGGATGCGGTGAATTTGGCTTTGCACTAGCTTCGACCTGCGTTCTATGGAAACCTGGCCTCTAAAGTCGTGAATTATTTCCTGGCATTCTGGACTATGGAGGAATCGATGTAGGGTGCATCGAGGGTGGATGTCGGTGTCTTAAAAGAACTTGAAAAATGGTTTGGCATTCTCCTGGCCTTCACTGAGCAGTTGGTGATGTATGCCCGGGACCATGCTGCCAACCATGCCCGCCTTGTGCTCCCTAATGTGAAGGCCCTCTGTGCTCCATTGGAACCTATCCCACCTAGGTGGGCCGAGTTGTGGTTGTCTACGGTGGGGGTGTATGACTTTCTCTAGCTGGGTTGGGTGAATGCGTTGAAGTGAAGGTTGAACTAGAGGAAGAAGACAGCTCGGGTTGGGTGTCTCTAGCTTCTAGTGTTGTTGTCTCTTTGGAGACTGGGGAGTAATTCCTCTCATACCTAGCACTATAGATATAGTATAATTTCGGATAATGATGGTCTATGTTCGTGTATATCCAGTTGTTCTTTTGGGATTTTTTTTATTTATTTGAACTCTTGAGGCCTGGCCTTTGTTAATGTAAATAGGGAACGGGTCCCTTCAACCCATTTTAACTATAAAAAAAATTATGTAGTATAAATTTTCAATTAATTATAAAATGGATTCATAAAAATGTAGGAATCTATTTGATATAACCAATTCTCTACTACATTTGCATTTATCTTTCCTTCAAACACAAGAATGTCCAGGCTTACTTGAAACACTGGGAAAACTCAACCACATAAAGTTTTACATGATGATAAGGTGGATGGAACTTTATTTTCAACAACTTATTCAAAATTATGTTTTTTTCTATCAGCGATTTTTTGATTTCATCCTTTATCATCTTGTGTAGCTCATCTTGTGCTTGGTTTTCCTTTACCATCTAAATTTTGTAGAAGCGACACAAGAGATATTTTGATGAATATTATGGTTTTACACTAAGGATCAATTAATTTAACTATATACAATAGGTAACACAAGATGAAGAACCATTATGATACCAATGATCTAGATCCCATTGTGTTAGAGTGAAATGATATAAATGATGAGCTAGATGTGTTGTAAGTGTATGTGGAAGTTTACAAAATGATGGAGATCAAGGAAATTAATAGAAGTATAACACAATGTTTATTAATTTGTGTTATGTACGTGACATATTTTCAAGGGATATGTATGTTTTCCTATAATCTATTATCTTCCTATAATATAATGCTACATATGTATACATACATAATACAATGTTGTAAAGGCATCAAGAGCCATAGTGGAAGTTGAACCTTTTAGGCTTCCGTGTATGAATATTTTCCTTATGAAGGTTACGTGATCAAACTTGCATGTGCATGGTATGACTAAAAATTCACTAGCATAATGTGGGATTTGAAAATTCCACTTAGCATGGCACATGTTTTCTATGTGGAAAATGTGTAATTTGAAGGTCATGCAAAAAGTTTGAATTGGATGTTATGTTTGGAGGTGTTATATAGATAGTATATGTCGTGTTGAGGTTTTGGCATAGGGTAATGTAGTGTTATGGAGTGTTGTGAAAGAAACATAATGTTCTTAGTACATCATCATGATCAATTACAAAAATTTGTTACAAGTAATGTGTAATGTTGCAACATTGATGTATCATTTTGTTGCAAGTGCAACAAAATGATATGATCCAATGTTTTCTTTTGAGATGTGTGGCATGTTACTTGGAAATATGCAAGAAGTGCATAATGCAAATGGTTACAATGTGATGCTCAAACTGTGGATGTGTGGAATATTCCATGGTGATGTGCATGAAACACATCATACAAGGTTTTGTATAGTTTTACATAAATGATCAAGGCACTAAAAGAAAGAGCATGAGGTGAAACGGCTATTCATAAGTCTTTCATATATAAATTAAAAAATTCTAGCACTAGAAGGAGATTCCAAAATCTTCTCCCATTCTAACAAGTAATTAAATTGGTAATTATTTTCAAGGAGGATGGCGTTGAACTAAATTGAGGATTTCATGTTGACATAATATCCTTATTATTATGTTCCCCCTTGCAACGTTAAAACTAGCAATTATACGTGAAATGTATGGTGTGAACACCGGAAGGGATATAGTGAAGAAGTGAAACCAGATGAAGAGAAATGAAGGGGAAGGAAGAGGGGTGTAGAAAATGTGCATTTGAGGGTGGAGAATTAGATGGGAAAGGAAAGAAGAATCGAGGGGACAATGTGAAAATATATGAAATATGAAGAGCAGGACATGTTTGGTAATCGTAAAAAGATAAAACATGTTTTTGGTAGAGATCATCGTAGAAAATATTTAGGGAGATACAAGAAAATACAAGAAGCAGAGAAAAAATGTTGTTGAGGTGAATACCCGATTGAATTTGCATATGTTGACTCCATTTGGTAGTTAGAGAAATTGTAAAAGTAAGGGGAATTTGAATGCATGGTGTACGAGAGACATTAGGGAAAGGTGTACGTGTATTAGTCACGTTAACGATGAGGGTTCCAAACTATTCACGTAAATGCAATTTGCATTGATTTAAAAAGCATCATGTTATATGATTAGTTAGAAAAACAAATAAATAAATATTCTCCAAATTGCACCTGTATCATTAATGAATTGGTAAGTTTTAAAAAGTTGATGCAAGAAGGAGAAGAAGATATAATTTGTTTTTTCAAATAGTATAGTGTAAGAAGGAATGATTGTGCCCCCTTCTATTTGGTCTGGTTTGCATCCACACACGTCTGAGACTTGAAGAGCTTGAATAAATATTGAAAAGGCTTATCCATATTTCGTGAGCAATTTTAGATGAAAACCAAGGCTTCTTGTAGAAATTCCACGGAGGGGGCAAGAAATAGGGGATAAACTAAAATAAAGCTTACGATCACATGGCTCTACATGTGAGTGTTATTTATTTATTTCTATTGAATCATTTCTTTTAGGTCTAGTTGATTATGGTTCTTTTATTGAATGGAAACAAAAAGACAAGCAAAACATTTGCGTCGCCGATGATGACTAGAATGTCCTTTAACAAACTAATCTCGTACATGTCAGTTATGCGATTAATTATAGACAAAAAATTGGAGCTTCTCGTAGAATTTCCACGAGGGGTTAGAAAGAGGAGCTAAACTCTAATAAAGCTTAGGATGGCATACTTTACATTTGTTTTTATGGGCTTTCAATATAGATATTCCTTAGATTGATAAGATTGTTGTTGAAAAGATATGATATGAATCATATAGCTTCAAAAGTATTTGTTTCTCCATGTATTTAACAACAAAATAAAAGTTGAGTGGGAAAAATAGACCCATGTTCCTTTCAAACCCACCAACCAAGTTAACCGCTCTTCAAAACCCAAAGCAGAACATGGCGACCAACACATCATAACTTGCCTTTCACGTGAAATGTACAATGGAAACGTTGAAGGGCATATTTTGAAGGAGTCAAATTTGAGGGAGAGAAATAATGGCAGAGGAAGAGGGGTGAAGAAGGGACTAGAGGGTGGAAAAGTGAGAGTGGAACGACACGAAAAATATGTCAAAGCGCAACTGCTAAGTAAATTTTATCTTGTAATCAAGCTATGATATATTTTTATTTAATGGATTAAAGGTTTTCAAATAATGGAAGATAGATTTTATTTGTCAATCAAACTTGTTATTTTTTTTCATTTCGTAGCACTAAGGGTTCGTATTCGGTGATTTTATCCTCAAATTTTTATCATTTTTCTTTGACTCTAGATTTATTATGTTGTGAGAAGAAATTGGTTTTATTTGAACATTAGGTGGTCATTCCCAAAATATTTGGGCCTGTAATTTTGAAGCCTCAAAGCTTGAGATTTTGTTCCTACAAATGCATGTTCAACATAAATATGAATGAATGCAAAACTATATAAATCATTTTTATAAAAACGTTAAAATAATGTCAAAGCACCTTATCTTAAATTTGTAACATACTTGTAATCATTTAAAATATATAATTTTTATTATGGATTGTAATATTGGGGAAAAAATACAAAATACATACATAACTATATAGTTGGGTGTGATAGTGCATCGAAAGCTATCCTTGAATCTTCAATGATTTGGCGATCTTCCAAATGTGAATACAGAGCACGGAAAGATTACTTGCCTACACGCAACACGGATTCCTTGAAACTGAATACAATAATAGCTTTGATAATTAATTTCCGTAAAAGGAGTAGAAATGCAGAGCCATGCAAAACATCATCTCCAAACAATAAAGGGGCCTCCTTTCCCTAGGAGTCGACCTCTACGGATTGTAAACAATAAGAAACTTTGTTATTAATGGAATCACCTAATTGAAAAACCATTCAAAGGTAGCCTCTTCCGAGCTAAACAATAATGTCTATGCCATCAAAACCGCCATCCTGCTCATGTCCGCATCCAAATTAGATCCTGAATGGCATCACAGGAGACATACTCGATGACGGTGTCTCAGTATAAGTAACTTGAGCATTGGTGTTCGGGCGCAATCTGCGATAATCTCGTTCTCCGCAAAAAACCTACTACGGACGTCTCGAACCCTGCAAAAAGAAACACATTACCAAAATCTCTAATCTCCAATAATTATATTTCACGAAAATCTATCATCGTTGAATTATTATTTTTATTGTTATTTGGATGAGTTTGAAGATGCACGGGTCACACAACCACGAATGAATTGCAGTCGCATAAATAGTTGAGAATATTTATATATGTGTTGAAGATATGTTTCAGGTAAAAGCTAACACAACTCAATTGATAAGTGTGCTAGATCTTGTCTCCCGAACCAATTGGAGCGATTCAAACCCTAGACCATTCCGCTCTTTTTGTAATTTTGAGTTTCTAAGGGATTCGAAACCTAGCCAAGAAGAAGAAGAAGGTGGAGAGGAATCGACTAAACGTGGTGCCTACAGGTACCTTTTTGCTTATAAATATATATTGACTTTTCAATCAATAAAATGATGGTCAAATTTTTATATGCAAGTTGGAAGTAATATTAATGCCTAAATTTTACACTTATTTTATGGGAAAAAAACATGAAGTGTAAATGGTCATCAAATTCAAACCCATATAGGTTATGCCTTTATGCAAAACCAAAACAAGAACCTTACATATTTCAAAAATAATTACAAGTATTTCAATAATAATAATAAGTCAAAAAGATAGATGTGACCACCAAAAATATTTATTAGTAAGTGAATGTAAACGTAAAATCCTTTTTTTTTGTTGATTAACATAAAATATGTTTTCCAAAAATTAATTAAAGTGTCATGATAACCCCCACAACAAAATATTTAATTTTTATAATAATAATTAGTTGAAAGGCTATATTAGGGGAGAAGGAGCCCTCCCAAAAAAATATTAGGAGGACCTCACACTTAAATTTGTTTTTAGATTCCGATTAACCAGTGGACGAGATAAATCACCTAAAAAGCATTCTTTTATGTGGTCATCCCTTTTTCCGCTTCTTTGTTGGGAGGGTAGACATAGAACATAACATTGGCGTGCATAAAACCATGTTCGCCCATGTAAGTCATGGTGGAGGGGTACACGTGGAAATCACCAACTCAAAATGTGAGAGGGGTTTCATATTTTACCGTTGAGAATCACTCCATTTCCAACCTTCTTCTTACACATATGTAGTATTGGTTGCCACCAATATTTATAATATAAAACAAACATTTGAAAAAAATAAATATTAATATAGCAATTTTAAATATGTATATTTGAATAAATTTATCGACAATGATGTTAATAAATATTATTATCATTTGATGTTTTCCACAGTGACAACGAACATGTTTGGTGTTGTGGGCTCGACACATCTTAGAATTACTTCTACACCTCAAAAAAATTGTATTTAGTCAAAAAATCAATCTCGTATTGGTTGGTTGGAATGGTTTGTCATAATATATTATGATCCTTATGGCAGTAAGGGTGAAACCATATTGGAGGCGGCATTTGTGAGTAACATAATGGTCGATTGGTTGCAAGATATGTATGTCTATCACCCTGCTATATGGGTTGGATATGCCTCTTCAATACATCTTGGTATTGTTTTGATGACTTTGCAAACTTTATGTATCTTACTATCCAGATTATATATACCTCTTCCATACATCTTGAAATCACTCCAACTCTACAAACCCTCATATTTTCACTGAACACCTCCTTTTGGTGCAAGTGCGATGCATATAAAATGTATGCAATATTTGTTGGAGGCGTGCATTACCTAGTCACAAGTGGCGCTTAATTCTCTTTTCACATCTCTCCCTACAAACTAGAATATTCTTTTATGTTAAAAGTCGTGTTAGGAATGGGGACTCGTCGGCTGCGGGCAAACCCACACAATTGGAGGGGACGCCATTCACGATGTATGTACTTTAGACTTTTTGGCTTGGCTTGGCGTGGCGTGGCGTACACGATTTTACATTTTAATTTTATGCGTATCTATGCCCCACCTATAATCAAATGGTTTTAATTTCTTTTATATTGTATTTCTCATGTTTAAACTTTTGCGAAAGGGAATACGAGGCGGAGGGCCGCCGAGGCTTTGTGACGAGACACCCCTCTTCTCAAGCAACCTCGTTCGTCATACAAAGTTGACTTGGGTAAACATTATTTGCCACCAAACACTAATGTAACGTAAGGAAATTGGGTTTTGTAATTGTTTTTTCCTTTTTATATAATTCATATTTTGTTGCATATTTTTTACTAGCCCATTTTTATTGGAGTTATGAACTAGTCTTGAGGTACAAATAGGGGTTGTCGGTCCCTAATAATATGAAAACAACGCAATTAGCCTACACCAAATTCAACATCTAACATAATTCAACTAAAAATACCCAATGGCAATAAAAGAAGACGAAGCAAGAACATACCATCCCAACACAAGAGGGAAAAGATTAATCAACTAAAGATTAGTGAAACGATAGCAAAACATCAACATAAGTCAACAAAGGGCGACGATACTTCTAAAGAGCCCCAAGATGAAAAACCTAGCCACATGCAATGACCTTCTCTTCTACCACTCTTAGAAAGGATGTTCTCCATCATCCTTTAAGAACCATCTTTCACCATCCCTCAACTTTTAACCTTTGTGCTTAGTCGATACACCCAAGTTTGCCTTAGGCCTTGTTCTCGAGGGGTACGAGGGAGAGGCCAAGTAGAGGGCATGAACCCACAAACATTTCAAAAAATAGTAGAAAAGGGGGGGATCATCGGTCTCAAAGAGCGAAGAAGACGAGGGTGGGAGTGAGACGTTCAACATGGAACTTCCCATTGTTCTACCACAAAATCAACATTTGAAGGGACCCTTCTTTTCCCTCCAAACTAACTAAGAGGCGCCCCATGTGCACTATCGAGCACAAAAAGAACAGGAGGTCACGTGATGCCCAAAAGCATTATAATGAAAGCACCTAAATAAGAAGACCCTCATAGTTGAGGAACAGACCCCACAAACCCTGGGAAGAAGTCAACTTGATCAAGTGGAAGAGAGGCTTGGAGAGGTTGATTAAACTACAAACTCTCACTAATCTGCTCCCAAGGGCACAAATGTCAACCTTGACAAAAAATCACATCTTATCAACAAACATTTCAATATGATTTACTCTTCGGAGAATGAGTGGGATGTTAGAGCAACAAAGATTTTCACCAACTCAGCATCAAAAGGAAATGAAGGGAAAAAGAAGAAACCACAATTGCCAAAAAACCACGAGCACAAAGACAAATGAAGTCTCTGTCTGCAGAGCTACAAAAAATGACCAGGAAGAAGCCGTTACTAAGTAGAGAGAAAGAAGGTGATTCAATGGAGCTCCATGTAGATGCAACCCACCTAGAGATATCAACCGGAGATAATTGGTTGGCTACATATTCACCAAAAGGGCCCTAGTACCACTTTTAGGTTCCATGTCTAGAATAGAAGAATCTAAAACGATCAACTCTAGCTTCTCCTCCGAGAAGGACACTGAAACATCATTAATCTCGAGGGTGATTTGAGGAGACAAATGCTCGGTAGATCATAAGAGACCATATCCAAGGTCGCTACAAGGTTATAAGGGAGTAACGTCAAGGCCCCATCAATCCCAAACTAATGTGGGAGCATCGTTGAGGGATGACAAGGTCACAACCTTACAGAATTCCCTATAACACTGGAAAGTATCAAAGTTATTCCTACACTCTTTGTAAATAAGACATTGGCGTGCAAAGGACTTTAAAGAGTCTCCAAACAGGGGTTAGGAATGATCAAGAATAAAATAAAAATGCTAAACAACCACCCTTGAAACTACTTTTACCTTAGCACAAGACTTCCTCAAAATAGTAAATACTTACTCAAGAACCAAAGCATGGGAAACGAGATTTTCAAAAAGAAGGGTCTAGTCACCACTATCCACACAATCTTTACTATCATTACTGAGCATTCTCAAGGAAAGGATAAGGCTCCCATAATGAATATTATACTCATATCCAAGGTCTTCCTAACAATGAGTAACTACATTTCACGCATTTTTTGCAATGTAACCCTCATCACATTAATACTCTTCTAGATATTGCTTGGGATCAGCTCAAGCATACCATGATGTCCTCGACTCCTAAGTCTATTCTCACATCTTTTATTATCGATATAGATATCATTCCCACATCGAAGGCGTGTATATATTAGGGTGCAACTAGTACCCATGTTAAAGTGTTACTATGAGTAATATTATTCCTACATCACTTATATATACCCAAATTGGTTCGTGTTATTCTTCTTCTAGTATACAAGCTCTTGAAACCCTCGTTTATAGCTTACAAGCTCAAATTTTACAAATACAACAACATGCCTCTATCCCTTCTCATGATTCTACTCAATTAATTTTTAATCCACTCACACATGAAGTGGCTTCTTATCCTTTGACAACGGGTTTTTTTCTCCTATGCTTCCTATTTATGATGGAAAAGGTGATCCTGAAGAGAACCTTCATTCTTCCTATGTGCTTTCTTGGATTACACTTACAATGAAACATTACTTACCTAGCTCTTTCCTAGAAGTGGTAAGGATTTTTTTTACAATGGTTCTATTATCTTCTTATTCATTTAATTCAGGCTTTTACCCTTTTAACTAATCCATTTCTCGCACGATTCTCTATTAATATTGGGGATAATATTTGTTATGATCAAATATCTAAGATACTAGAAGGTTATGATGAACGTGTTAGTGATTATATTCTACATTACATGACTATGCTTACAAGGATGAACAATATTCTAGCCGATAGTGAGCTTCAATATTTATTCACTCAAAGCCTTCTTGCCCCTTTGCAAGAATTGATTATCTTTGACAAATTTTGTTGATTCACTCATCTATGTCATACATTAAAAGAGTGTGAAGATAATATCCTCACCATGAACAATCTCGGATATCTATCGATGCTCCCAACACATCTAATCATAAGTTTCAATGTAAACAATCTTTCAAAGGAAAATATAATCACAATAAGACTGATGCTAAATTTATGGTAATGTTGTATATCAACCTAAAAGCTTTAGTTGTAAGCTTCTCAATGATAACTCACATGATTTCCTTGTGCACCTTACGTAGTGCCTAAAAATTTACTCAAATGCAAACTTGTATCCCCTCCAACCCTTGAGCTTGATAAAAACAAACCTTGTGGTAAAATTTTCAACACTAATGCATTTTGTGATTATCATAGATGTGTTGGCCATTCTACTAATCAATGTGTTTAAATTAATCGTGTTATGCAATATCTTATTGATGTTAATGTTATCAAATGGGACAATCTTATTGAATCATCTAAGCCTAGTAATGACAATGCAAATCTAAAGATATTTAATGACCCACTTATTGATCACAACATTGTTAAATCTAATTTGGAAGTGTACCATGTTCGTCGTGTTATACCTCCTACTCCTATGATCATCCATTGTATTGTATGTTATGATTGGTAATGTTACTACTACACCACCTTCTTAGTCGGTTATTGATTTTACAACATTGATATGGCTCATGATCTTATTTCACATACTTTATACATTCACGCTTTTGTTATTCAACATTATATACATGGTTTTGACCTTAAGCCTCGACGCTAGTGTGAGGGTTAAGTAGTTCATCCTCTTGGTAGGGACATACTAGGGATAGGGTTTAGATTGTAACAAAATCTTGAATGTAACAAATATTAACAACAACCTTCTTCACACATTATCAAAACATCTTAACTTTATTTATTCATTAGAAGAATTACATATCCTTCTCACACTCTTCATGTCTATTGCATCATATATTCATTCTCCTCTCTATCATCTTTATCCTCTCTATCTTTATCATTCTCTACCTTCTCCCTCTTTTCTATCTTCTACCTAGTATATGTTCTCCATTCCTCAAACTATTACATTCAATTACAATATGTATCTTCACTATACAACTATCCAAAGTTCACTTCCTTTGGTTGGGACTTTGTATTGTTCAACTTGTATTTTGTCTAAATTCTATAGTTATCTCTTTGTTATGCAACTTCTTGTAGTCTTTGCGGATTCATTAGTCTTTCATGGCTTTCTTAGTCTTCTACAAATTTCTTAGTCTTTTGCGAATTTCTTAATTTTCCATGGATTTTTCCTATTTATGCCTTAGTGTATGAAATTGATGAAGAACCCTGTCAACATCATCCTTGGACTTCAAAACATTGTCTTGTCCTCGAGACAACCAACTAATGAAGGATGCTATCAACTACCTTCTTCCATTTTTCTATACTCTACCTCTTTTATTGTACAAATAATAAATCTCTCCTTACAATATCATATGATCCATGCCAAAATTGAGCCTTATGTGCATAGTCTTAGTATCACACAAGAAATAGGAACACCAAAACATCAACTTACCAAAACTTAGACGTCTATCGTAAGGAAATGTTCCCTTGCTCAACTCGTCATACTAGATTTACAGGACATGATGGGTTCCAAATAAATAAAAGAATTTTATTTGAACTATAGGGCTGCACATGGAAAATATTTGGCATATTGTGTTGTGAACCGATCCTCAAAAGCATGCCAAGTAGACAAATGTTCTTGAATTTCCTGCACCCAAACTTGTAACTTGGTGTTTTCTTGGATGAGAAGACTTACTTCTGCGGGTGTTTGCTTATTTTAAATCTATGTATATCATTGTCGTGCATTGACTAGCTCCTATTGCATTCGTGTGATTTCTTTATCCATGGTTGTGTTATATTATTCCATATCCATGATATTTTCTATGTGTTGTTATTTTACACGATATTAATTAGCCATTTCCGCCAATTTTTGTCTCTTTGCAGCGTCCACATATTTTCCAACATCATATTATGTAGAATATATATTGTTGAGAGTTGATATCCTTAGGAACATGTGCCTCATGGAGTGCATGAGTAAGGATACTTTGAAGCATGGGAGATGTTTTGAGTAATTCCATGAGGGAAATTTACACGGTGGTATTTTCTAATTGTTTGATTATATCATATGAAATAGATGAAGACTTTGCATTTGAGGACTGTGCATTTGTAGTGGACTTAGGATTAGACATTTGTTGTGGTGTTTTTGACATGGAGGGTTACTTAGCAGCGAGTACCCAAACCTATTTCTATCTCATTGTCACTGCAAGTACGAGTGTTAAATTTGATAGTGGCTACCATGTATAGTGTATGATATAACAATGAAATGATATAATCAAATTTGACATTGTTTGATGTTTGACACTTTTCTTTTACATTTTTGTTTGTACCATGCTTAGGAAGGGGTCTTGGAAGACCTTTAATTTCAATGTATCCATTATCAATTAAGTCTTATATATAGTGATGTAGTCTTACACAACAATCCATAAGATGACCATGTATATGATGGTAGTCACATTATTCATTTTCTTTATACCATGTGGGTTTAGGTTTCCTTCTTCAAAAGGTTGTGTAGATGGGTTTGTCACCATTTTAGTGTTTGTTAATTGATTGAGGACACTTGAATGGATTTCTCCAAGAGACTTAAATTATCATCTTTTGACCTCATGCAAAGAAATTTCTTTGTTAGAAAGGATTAGAGGTTGTTTATGATATTTTTATGTTTTACTAGTTAATGATGAGTTTCACTTTATACATTTTTGAACACGAAGAGAATCAATGATTCCATCATTTACAATATTTGATTATATGGTTGATAAATTTGGATTCATCATGATTTTGATTTTTGTTATTGTTTTTGGGTTGGTCCTTTGAAGGTGTATGGATTAGGCCCTTAGCGATGAGATCCCTCTTATTTTTTGTCCTTTTTCAATAACTTCTTGAAGATTGTCAAAAAATGCATTTGCATTTGAAATGATAATTCAAGATTTAGATTGGGAACGATGATACTAACTATTTTTTAGGTATAGAGAAAGAGAATGGACTTGCAATTCCTCGCCATCATTAAAGAAACAACGTGATAGTGTCATTGTTACTTTTCTTTGTGTTGCAAAGGTACTTCATTGTGATTTCAGAATCTAGGTTGAATGATAAATGTTTGACAAATTTCTTCAAAAGGTCTGCGAATGTTATGATTGATCCCTTTGGAAGGTGTAAGAACCAGTCCAAAGCTTTCCCTCCTAAACTTTTAGGAAAGAGGCACAAGAGAAAGATGTCATTGTATGCCACTTCTTGGCATACCATGAAAAATTTCTTAATATGGTCTCTTAGATCATGTTTTCCTTTGTATTTATCAAATTTGGGTATTTCAAATGTTTTGGGAAAAGGTACACGCAACATGTCCTTATCGAATGGGTAAGGACATAGTTCGTCGAAATTAAATTGTTTTGTACGCTTTTGAAGTCCCATTAAGGTTTATTTCATACTCTTCCATTCTTGTGCGAATGGGAGTTTTGTTGAGGATTTTCCATGGTTACATCATTTTCATGTGTAGATTTGCATTCTTCCTCATTTTTAGGATTTTCATTGTTTGTGAGTTAATGTGTCAATTCTTTGATTTTGGATATCAAGTCTTCTTTTGATGAATCAGATGTAGTGGCTGATTTTGCATTTTTCTTACTAGACTTAGTTTTTTTATTGTCTTTTAAATATTCTTGTCAAACTCGAGGGTAGTTTTGCTCCCATTTCTAGGAGGCGAAGAAGATATTAATTTTTTTCATCATTAGGTTATCAATAGCTTCTTTTTCATTTTTGATAGTTTGGGTTGTTCTTTAATGTCTTCTTCTTCAAAAGTGTTATGGCCAAAAGGGTTGAATTTATCAGACTCCTCATGGGCATTAATGTTTTTGTTATATGTAAAACCCATTGTTTTATAGGTAAATACCTAAGTAAAAGGTGATTTTGAGATTTTTAGAAGTTTTGACAAAATTTGAGCTAAAATAAATTTGTTTGATAAGATTGACGTGATTAAAACGTAATTTTTGAGATTGGAAATTATTTTGATAAGATTGGATGTGGTTTTACTTAAACATTGGATAACATGAATATACTGAAGTATAAGGTTCAATGTGATTTGATCTATGAATTTCTTAAGATTGAATAAAGTGAATATTCAATGTATCAATATAAGACTCTTGGCTTAGTTTTATTTGATTTACTTCAATACGTGGATAAAGTGAATATCAACTTATAAGATTTTTGGATAACTCGGATGTGCTTTAAACTCAAATAAAGTGAACATCCAAATTTTTGATTATTTGATTTTGCCTAAACTGGGATTTTGGTGAATCCAAAGACTAAGGCTAAAAGAATAGTTTGATATTCAAATGGGTAGAGGTTAAGCTATTAATGGGATATCTTTATATTGGATTTTGACTAGAATGTTTGAATACAAGTATTCAAGGTAGAAGATGTAAATATCAATATGATTTTTTTTTATTTTGAATTGAATAAAGTGAATATTCAATGGTATATGGGATTTGAATTTGAGGAAATTTGTATCTTTAGATGTGAATGTCCAAAGAGATAAATTTTATGATTTTTTTGGTTTTGGTAGAACATGAGTTCTAATCCAAAGGATTTTTGAAAAGGTAGTTTTTGGTTTTTGTTTTAAATTTGATTTTTGTTTGTGGAACACATCTTAAAATTTCAAGCTAGAATGTAACTAAAAAGTGTAAAAAGGAGGTGTTTGTATAAAAAAAGTTTTGTGATAAAAAATGGATAGAACCTTTTAGTTTACAAATAGGAAGTAACAAGTTTTGTAGAATGTTTTGGATTTAAAGAGGGAAAATCCATCGGGTAATCGACACAAAGTTTTGTGAATAATGAAACATACAAGAATGATATGAATGGGTGGATGCAAGCTCTTATCTCTCTAATAGATTCATATTTAGATATATCTTATTCCTGATATACCAAATCTATATGGGGACAGAAGTGGTACGGGGATCCCTTAAAATACTTGAAAGAGACTCACCAATTCATTACTAACCCACTTAGAGGAGTGAATCACCACATCCAATGCATATGCTTTGTGAAAAGGTGGAAGGGTGATGGGGGAATGGTGTCCTTATAAACTATTAAGGTGGAAGGGTGATGGGAGATGATGCCACAAACTTTATTGTTACAACTTTATTAGGCAATACTTGTAGTAGCCCTTAAATGAAACTTTACCACGTAAGAGAGGACTAGAGGTGAGGTAAATATTAAAATTGTTTGAGACTAAGTCTCAAGTGAAATATAATGTCATATCTCTGGGTGACCACGGAGGTCTAGGAACTACTGGTATGGCCCACCTCTTTATAAATCTTCACAAATCACCATATCTATATATAGGGCCATATCTATAGTTTTGAATCCCTCTACCATGCCATCGAGCTATAGGGCTCTTCCCCTCTTCCCCCTCCCTCGTCCATATCTCTACAAATTTTAGTTGTGTATAGAGTATACACACATACATATTCATACATACATAACACACACACACACACACACACACACACACACACACATACATACATACATACATATATACATACATACATATATATATACATATATATATATATATAATATACACACACACATATATCCAAGTGCCTTGATATTGAGTGTCAACACCATATCATATAGATAGGGGCGGGAATCGGGGAGTGTTATCCTTTCCATCGGGGTGATAGATAAGGAAGGCTTCGAGATATAGAAGAGGGCCATATCTACAGTTCTCCTTAGATATAAATAGATTCAGGTTTCACGATATAGATGAGTGGGGCTTGGCTCTCCTCCCTCTATAGTTATGTCGGGGAGAGTCAAGTCGGTGAAGCCCTATATAGATACCAGGCCCCCACCCCCATATCAAGAGAGGGCCTCACCTCTTTATTGGGAGATATGGGCTAAACTATAGAGATATTTGGCTAGAGAAGAGAGCTGAATATCTTCCTCATCGAGAGGTCCATATCTATAGTTCTGCCCTATCTATCTCTGTGTCTATAGAACTCCCACACACACACACACACACACACACACACACACACACACACACACACACACACACACACGGAGATCGAATGAATACACACACACACACACACACACACACACACACACACTCGGGAACCATCTCTCTCTATATAACATATAAAATAGAATCCATCATCCAGGATTGTACTCGATAATATCCTTTCGTATAGGTTAGGGTCCCTCGATATATAGGGGTGGGGTCCCTAATCGGGGCCCCAACTTATATAGATGGTGTCTCGATGGGTGAGGAATCTTCTCTCAGGGCTATAATTCTATATGCGTGCTCTCCCTAGCCCCCAATATTATTCAAAGGCACTTTCTCTCCCTTGGCACCGCTCACTCGCCCCCTTCTTTATATATCCGGAGGGCCCTCTATATAGGTGGGGGAGGGGAGTGTGGGGAAAAGGAGTAGATAGGATCCCTCTCTAGATATATGGTGAACCGACCCTATATATCTATTCTATCTAGGATGTGTATATGGGTATCGACTTGCCTCTATATAGAATATTTGTTGAGGTCACCCTCTCAGTAATCTCTATATGGGGTGGGGCGGCATATATCTATATCGTCAGGCGGTCAGACATAACATATAGATTCTATTTGTGCATGGTGGTGAAATCCACGTCACTAATGTAGTTTAAGTGGTGATGAAATCCACATCCACTACATGAAAATACAAATGAATGATGTGTTTATAGACAAGATTCATTCCAAATTTGATAAGCGTAAAGGAAAAAAGTAAATGACAAGTTTCAAAATAAAAGTGTACCTTTGATTTTTTAGCAAGTTTTAGCAAATTTCAATTGTTTTTGGCCAAGGAAAATATGCAAGTACACAAGTTATAAGTTTGTTACTTGATTGGGAAAGGTGAAATTCCTTTTTAAGAAAAGTGGTCATGTATAAAAAGATTAGTAGTCTTTTTGCTGCAAGAACCAAGTGATTAAATATGATAAAACAACCTTCCACCATTTCTAATTCTCAAGTTCACCCAAAGGCGGAAGAGAAAAGCATACAAGGTTTGGTTTGAAGAAAATTTAAGCTAAAAAGTAATCAATATCGCTTTTGATTCTCAAGATCATCCCAAGGACACGAGAGAAGAGCATACACAATAAAGGATTGTGAAAGTAAAAATGCTATGATTATTTCAAAAACATATTACTCAATGAAATCATAGCCACTTTTTATTTTCAGTTCACCCATAGACCACCTATGCTCTTTTCTTACACAGGTGTAAGAAAAGAGCATACACAAGGTTGATTAAAAACAAGAAATAATTCAATAATTTAAACAAAGAAATTTTAAAAATATGATTAAATGATGTAAAAACAATAACAAAGTGATTAGTGATCTTAAACAATTAATTTTACATATAAAATGACAAAAATCATTAAGAATGATATTGTAAAAAATAACTAAGAGTCACTAATTTCAATTCTAGAAAGTTGTATGAATAAAAAAATGACACAAAATGGAAACACATGTTAGAGAAGCAAAAACACACTTAATTTTCACAAGAAACACACCCAGTGTGAATATAGACGTAGGAAGGTGAATACCTTACGGCGTCAAAAAATAATGGCGCGTGAACGGGTCTAGTGCACGCGTCAATTTACGGCGACGCGGTGTGAACACATATGCATTTTTTTAATGCAGCACAACTTTGTTGAATGTAGTGGCACTCGTATATATTGTCGGCGAACCATGAAAGTGCACCTACTATCATAGAGACGTAGATTTGATTCGGTGAAAACAAAACAAATGAAAAATATTTTAAACACTAACGCATGTATACTCATGCTTAGGGTATGCACAACAAGGAGAATAAACGCCAATGGCTAAAAAAATGAAAACAAAGTTAATGAATACACAAACTCTATGATAGAGGCACATACATGGTCACACAAGCGCATATTTGAAAATGTAGACACTAAACATTTAATATGAATACCCACTTCTGATATAGAGGCACATCAACATAGGCACATCTTATCCCATATAGATGCAATAATTCAACAAAACAAAATAAAATCTTGTTAAAAACAACAATTGTTTTGTAAGCGCTCTCAAAATAGCTCACTAGAAGACCTATAAATTTGTCGGTGTCTGTAAATACTTTAAAAATATGATTACAAATTTAAAATGACAAATAACAGACATGAGAGTTATAGGGGTTCCACCAGCGTGCGAAAATGTAAACAAAGAAAAACTAGTAAACTGAAGAAACATACAAATAAAAGTAAACCAAGTCTTCTTTACACATTTCCTTACAACCTCGAATGAGATGGCTGAAGTGTGGAATGAAGTACCAATATTTTTAATATTCTTGATATATTTGAATGTGGGTGCTCAAAAATGACTCAAAATGGAAGTATCTTTGTGCTACGAGAAATGGATGAATGATGAACTTGTTGATCAAATGGGCAAGCGTAACGACATATGAATTCAAGTGGAAATTAGATAGAGTAATGCTACAAATGCCTTAAGCTCCCAAAAGATGATTTGTGAAGGATGCATCTCTTATTTATAGGTGAATGAGAGGACATGGATTGAGGATCAAACTTTGGATAAGTTGTAGGTTAATGAATGCAATTTCTTGATTTAGCATGTTGATTTGGTCTATGTAGTTGGATGAGGTTAATTTTTCTTGATTAAACAAAAATTCTCATTTGTACATGCAAGTTTTAGATTACGAAAGTTGATAAAAATTAAAATGGCAAGTGTGACTTTATTATGAATAGGGAAGATATTGGAGACCCATTTAAATAGTCAACAAAGTTAATGAATTCAACATCAATAGGATTTACACATTATTTACTACATAGGTCATTGATTTCAGGAGGAAATTTGTGAATATTTTTCCAAATAGGTACAACATCAAGATAAGTGATAATATTGTGGACGATAATGTCGGGGTTAATATCAGGCATATCAAGGTACCCCAAGTAAATAATTCCTTATTTTTTCAAAGAAATTCAATATGTTGATCATGTAATTGGGGAAAATAGTAAACTAACATGAATACATGAGAAACATCATCATAAATTTGTACATTGATGATTTTTTAAGTGAGCATAGTGTTTGATGATATGCTCCCCATATCGCCTTTGTTTCTTCTAAGAAATTCCTTATTGCAAAGTATTTCTCCATTTCGCTGAGCCAGTTCTCAGCCCCATCTCCTAATGTGGTGCCATCAAACTTGGGTGGACTTATCCTTTTTATATCATTAGTGAGTTCAGCCCTAGCCTAGCCTTTTTGTTCTCAGGATGAACAGGTATGTTCACATTGTTATTATCAACACCTACATTGACATTGTCCCCAAGAGGTGGCTGATTGTTGTTATCAGCATCATCTTCCTCCTCATTTCCCATTACTTACTATTCAAGTATAGCCAAATGATCTCTTGTGTCCAATAGGGCAGCAAGGATCTCATCTAGTTTCTAGGTAGTTGCTGCTCCTTCCTCAGGTAAAGGATTATTTGCAACATTTCCTCTTGTTCTAACCATTTTTGTTACAAGAAACTTTAAGTTTCATTAGATTATGGACACAATAGGTCTAAGAGCTGCAACCTTCAGCTCTAATACCAAGATGTAACATTCCCATTTTAAGACTTTAGAAACAAGGGAATTTATTTTTTATAGAAAGTTATCTATTCTAAATAAAACATCATTTAGAACACACATTCTATGCCAATCAATCTCAAGCTCGATAGCCATATGCAGCTATAAATGACTCGGTGATCCACCGATCTATTCATTTCATAACTCGGTGATATACCGATCTATTTATGTTAACTTTAAGTATTGAATACTTATCGTATACTTCATATACTTTGTTTTCCTACCCTAAACTCGAGTCTGAGTGATTTTGTTAAAGAACATATCTCGAATATTTTGTTACCAATATTCATCGATATCACATTTCTTTAAACTAGGTGACATAGGACAATGCAACCCAGTAGAACTTGCGATACTTTGGCAAAAGATTTTCAACATATTGTTTATGTCACTATTCCTAGATGACATACTCGTCATTTCAGAATATGTCCTTCACCTCACTCCTCTGTTATCAAGAATGGTCTATCTTGACGATCATCGTCAGTCCACTTGTCCAAGGTTTAACCCTAGCCTTGGTTAGAAACATAATTTATTATAGGAAGACACTCACAATGACTTAGGGTATATGGGCATACTCGGTTGACCTAAGTCAACTAGATGTGCCAAGGTACCCTGAGCCATTGAAAGCTACTACCTATCCTAAACATGCCACTAACTTGACCTAGAGAGAAATGAAGTTTAAGTCCTTATTTGTGTGTAGATCTAGATGATCAATGCAGAAGGGTGTTGCCACATTGTTTCACCTTTTTATTAAATCATTTCTTTGGAGTGTTGATGAAACAAATAGGGTAATGGGCATAGGAGGAATACTGTTCAAATCTTTGGTTGATGGGTTTTTGCATGCATATGACTTCCAAATCCATGACTGATCATGAGAGCTTCCTTTTGGCTAGGAGGAACTACTTGTAATGCAAAGAAAAACCACAAGAAGGAATTAAACAATATGGGCAGTGAACTACGCCTAATGTATGCTAGATCCGGGAAGTGTGATACTTCCTAGATGGTTATCCACTATTTTAAACAATTTAATGTTGTAAACAAAGTAAATCCTATTGTAATTTGAAATGATTAGGTATCTCACTTAAAACACAATAAGAAAATAGATCTAATCTAATAGGCTAAGCTAGAATAGAATCCATAGGTCAAATGATTGGTTATGGGTTCTACAAGTTTGACATAGAGGTATCGGGTAGATCACAGGTGGATGAGGGTGAGATGAAATTAAGTGGGTAGGTCTTTGATTCTGGGTTGTGTGGGAAAATACCAGAGACCAATGTCGGTCAGTGGGGTAATCGATGACGATCGAGTGTGACCGATGCTTGGGTTGTGAAATATGGAAATGTCACATAACAAGTTTTAGGTCTCCTTTGTGATTACACAAAGGAATTTGGTTGGTCGAGGACTAGGTATTGGGTGGTAGGGTAGGCTTAGGTGAGGATTTAATGGGCATATGGAGGTGGAAATGTTGGATAAGGTCAATAGGTGGCTAGGTAAGTAATAGATGATAAAATAATGATGAAATGAAATAAACCAGAGAAGTATGACATTATACTTACTTGGATTCTGGTCCTAGATGCCTGTGTGTGAAGGATGGAGGTGCTGATGAGGGGATTGAAGGTTGCTAAATGATCACCAGCTGAAGGAAAGCTTCTGCATGGGTTGCATGTGCATTGCTCTTTGCTTGGTTAGATCAGATCATGGCTGTGTAGGAAAAGATGTTTGATCTCCTTCCTTGCATGCGTGGTCTCATTGGAATTCTCTCTCTGAAGATGTGTTATCTCTCTGAGATGTGATAATTCTCACCAAACTCTTTGCTTCCAACTTCCAACCTTGAGAATAAGGTTGTTTTGGGGTTAAAAGGGTAATCGACGATGGTTCGGCTTAACCGGTGATGGTTAGGGGTAACCGACGTCGGTCAAGGTGGGATTTCCTAGGTTTACTAAACTAGGGAGATCCTCTTGATTTCCTTTGATATCATCTCATTAACCCATGGATTAGACTAGGAGCTTCTTGTGAGCATGCGGGAATGTGGTTAGAGGGAATGTAGGCATTGATTTTAAGGGTTTGAGTAAGACTCAGTTAGTTATGGTAACTTACTAAGAATAGGTCTTAGGTTGAGTTGGCTTGGTGAGGTGTCTAAGTGAACTGCATGTATGGATATTATTTAAAATAAGATATTTAAATAATAAATATAGTGAGGATAATGCATTAATTTAATTAAATTAATATTAGTGGGGTGAAAGGGGTCATGGCTAGGTGAATGTGATGAAGGGTGCTTATTTGTCGAGGGACCAAAGGGGAGTGTGACCTAATTTTAGTGTCTACATTTTTCCCCTTTTTTTGCGTAGCTTGTATTGGTAAGCAACGCTAACAAAAATAAGATGTGGTTGCCCCATGTGAGTGAAGGTGATCCCCCTCAAACTAGGAACTGATGAGGCAACATGTAGAAATGGTGAGTGGTTTGATAAAAGGTAAATGCGAGGAAAAGGTAGGTGGGCATAGGGAAAAAGGGTAAAAGGTCTACTGGGCCATTCTAGGTAATGGGTCAGGGTCAAAGGTAGCAACAATCCAATGCACACAAGCGAATAAATTTTAGCATGCTACTGGGTTGAAGAGTAGGCAAACCCTACATCATCTAAGGTCGATAGGTTTATCCAAACAAGGTTGAAGTGACTCGGTATCAAGGTATATGATATGGTCAGAAACACAACGTGGTTAGGTGCAAGGAATGGTTAGGTATGTTTTCGGTACACCAAAGGTAGGGTCAAGATAAACGGTCATGGCAATAGGCTAGGTAAGGTCATTAGGTTAACAACATAGGTAATAGTGCCACAAGGTATAATGAGCACATGAGGTCAAAGGTCACTAATGATGGTCCAGGTCCAAATAATGAGGTCAGTGACGTGGGTAAGGCTAAGGTAGGAGTAAAATAATGAGTCCCAAAGGAGGAAAAATGGAGGTAGTATATGAGGAGGTCATGAAAAGTAAGGTAAATGGGTTGGGTAAAGGATCTGAAGGGTGAAGGGTAAAGGGGGGGTAAAAATGGGCTTAATTGAGGGCAATGTGTAGGTGAGGATGACTGATGGTGGTCATGGAAAACCGACGTTAGTATAGGAAAAATGATGACGGTGAGGTAGGGCATGCGACCGATCTTTGGTCATTGGTAACCGATGTCGGTTAGGTTGGGTTGGTTATAAAAACAAAAAAATTGTGTTTTGATTATTCATTTGTTATTTACAAAGTGAGAAAATGACAAAAAGGAGAGAAAAGAGAGAAAAGTTTCCGAAGGAAATGGGACAGTGAGTTGGCAGTGTGATTGGACGAGGGTTGGGTTGGTGAGCAGTGGGTCCATGAGATCAGGGTGAGAGATTTGATTGGGTGGAGGTTGCGAGGAATTATTTGGTGATGGTAGAGGTTAGAGAGGGATTGAGCGGGCCACCATCATAGTGGTCGACGTGCCACCAAGATAGGGTAACGTGACGATGAGGTAAGCACCCAATGCTACATTGTTGATTAGATAGATTAGAAGTTTGGAGTATTGTTATTTAAGGTTTTTGTGGGTTTTTGTTTTTGTGGGTGGGTAAAAATAAAATTTGGGTATGGGGGAATAATGGGCTAAAAGAGGGAGGGGAAGGGTGGTAAATGGTATAGGTGGGGTGGGTAGAGGTCCAGGGTAGTTTTAGGTCATTTTAGGTGGGGTAAAAGGGAAAGGGGGGTGATTTTTAGAAAATGGGGGTTTTGGGAAGTCGTGGGATTTTTCGTGATAGTGACCGGCATTGGTCAAGTTTGGCCGGTGTCGGTTGGGTAAAACCGTTATATCGGCCACCAAACAAGGTGTCGATGCCGATTACGTGGTAACCATGGTTGATAATATTTAATCGGTATCGGTCACCAAATAGGTGACCGATGCCGGTTTAAGGGTGACCGGAGTCGGTTAGGATGAACCGGCACTGGTCGGGATTTGAGGCACAAGGGTCCAAAAGTGATGTGGGCTAGGTAGTTGAGATGGGTAGAGTGAAAATAGGGTGGTGGATAATGATAATTGGTGAATATGGTCATGGTAAATGTGGATTAATGTCGTGCTTGGATTGGATGCGGGGAGATCACAGTTACATATGTGGGACAAGGTTCCGCCTCTACTAGTGACATTGTGTGGCATAGTGACCCCTTTGGAGCTCCTAGCATGTGGAGGCAGTGGGCTTGAGTGGGATTCATCGCTACCGACATGTTGTTCGATATCCTAGCTTGATGGTCACACTCATCGATAAATGGGATCCCGCGACCAACACGCTCCACCTTCCGACGGGTGAGATGACTATCACCCGGAGGACGTGTTCCAGATTTTACTGGCTACCCATATTGGGTGCCCAGGTGTATTTTATCTCCTCCGAGGCCTCATAGGAGTTGATTGGGATAGGTTTTGGTGAGGGAGTGGCTGATCTGAGATTCCATAGTGCCAGTTTGAGCTATGGAGAGATGTACCTAGCCCATGGTCCCAGGATGAGATGAGGCTAGTGGTTTTGTTGATGGGTGTGTGCTGCTATGCACCGCCAGATGCAGAGGGTGGATGATTTCCCAATCACTGATGGGGGTACTCCATGATATGATGGTGCATGAGACACACTTTTCCTGGGCACCAACATTCTTAGTGCAGCTATATACATAGAGTTGTGGGCATATGGGTGGTTTATGTAGAGTTTAGCCTATGTCTTTGTACATTTATACTACACTCTTGTTGGGTGTATGAGCACATAGTGTGTGTGCGACCTATAAGGATTCCCGAGAAGATGCATTCCTAATGCAATTTGTAGGTGGGATACAAGAGATGGGTATCGGTGATAGGAGAGCGGAGATCAAATAGGCCGACACATGATGTGGCCCATTTTCACTAGTTACTTGAGGGGTTGTCTAGAGTGGACATTATCTAGAGGCCATATGTGGGATTCCCCTCATATAGGCATATGCATGAGGAGCTAGATGAGCTCCAATTAGAGAGGTGGATACAGGGTCACCATGTCGAGGATGATGAGATGATCCCAATAGACAGAGTCTGACGGTAGTTTAGGCTCTTACATGACATTCCTCCACCCTTCCCATATTATCAAAGAGATGAAATGGAGAGGCCCTTACCTCTACCATAGCCTACAGTGCTCATAGGGGAGGAGGAGCAACAAGTGGATCGATGGATAGATGATGCCAGATGTACGAGATAGATACTCAAAGATAGTGGTGGGCGGATCATTCACGAGCCATACCACCTAGATCATGGCATCCAGGACTTAGCTACCATTACGGTGTAAAGAGACACCCCTACGGGGTAGGTAGCTATGCTGATTACCTAGTTGGTTATACTACTGAGACCTAGACGGAGGGCTTAGAGGTAAAGGTAGCATAGCTACATGTGGAGTAGCCCGCCTGCAGCTTAGATTGCAGATGGAGGAGATGGAGATGGTTAGGGGGGATGGTCAGGTGGCAGCCTTACAGGCTTAGGTGGCAGGTTTACAAGGCCAGTTGGCCATAGCCCATGCACATATTGGGGCCTTACAGGCCCAGATACAGGCACAGGGGTAGGGGGCACCACCACAGGCACTAGGAGTAGGTCCCAATTCATAGGAAGGCACATGGTAGGTTACTGCAGGGTAGGTATAGGGCCGAGACCTATGGGACCACCACAGACTATGCCTGTATCTAGGTTACAGGATTCCCTAGGTGAGGTGAGATATTATCAAGGACCAACTTATGGCGGCTGGGATAGATTTCATATCCTATGCCGAGTACAGGCACAACAGGTGTCTAGTGAGAGGATGAGATCCGCACTCATAGTGTGGAGAGCACAGGAGGTCAAGGTCCGAGGCCCGATAAGGGAGAGGCCACCAATGCACGATGAATAGCTCTAGGTGAGGTGCCAATAGTAGGTACACATGAGGCTGAGGGTACAGGTGACATATAGATGGAGGACATCGGCGAGATGCCCGATATGCATGGACCGGATTTTTGATGTATATTAGTTATTTTTTGATATATATGTTGGCTTGCGTGCCAAGATAGTTGTATTTTTGATCACATACCATGCGTACATGCTGAAGACAATGAGGATGTATGAGTGATTTGTATATTTTGAGCATATACTCAGCCTACGTGCCAAAGAGATTTTGTATTGATTCATTCTTTTTGTATATATGAGACCGGCCTATGTGCCGATGACATTTTGTATTGTATATCGGCCTACGTGCTGATATTTTGAGATGATGGACATGATGAGATGGGAATGTATGTTGAGATACATATTGATTGATTTATATGATGAGATACATGGTATTTTGTGATTTGTTGATGTATTTATGAGAAATTGGTTTATGGCTTGTGTTAGATGAGATATGGATTTGTTACTTTGATGTGGATGGAAATTAGGTGAGTTAGGCATGATGGAGTTAGGTCGGTTTAGGCATGGATCGAGTCAGGTTATAGGCATGGTTGAGTCAGGTTATAGGCATGGATGAGTTAGGTTGGTTAGGCATGGTTGAGTCAGGTTTGGTTAGGCATGGTTGTATTGAAAGTAGGTGAAGTTGTGATTCATTATTATTTTGCAATGAATGATACTATGGGTCATATGTGAGATGTGGTATAATCCATGCATAGTGATGATAGAGAATTGGTAAGCATAATAAATGTATAAAATATGTAGCAAATTGTTATGTATGTGGCTTAATTTCCAATTTTGTACATAAAAGGGGAACTAAGTGAAATGTGATGTAAATGGTGAGTTAGGCATGGTTGATGAATTGTTTAGGGTAGAGAATGGCTGAGCTAACCTCCAAGGGCCCCATGCCCTCGGAGTGCTACCTACATAGTCCCGTGAAAAGGGACCTCAGGCCGATGTAGTTCTCCCATAAGCTAGGGAAGAAAATGAGAAGGTGTGAAAATGAGTCGATAGGTGTTTGGGCATGTTGTGGGTTTAGGTTTGTTAGGTGTGGGTAGATTGTAGGTAAAATGATGTAGGTGAAAGTGATTGTGGTAAAAGAGGAGGATTACCCCAAAGGTAAGCGTCAAGGACCAAGTCTTGTATAAGGTAATCAAAATGTAAACAAAGATGGTTAAAAGATAAAAGGGGGCAATAAAGCCACTTGATTGGGTAGGATCATACCGAGTAGATCATACCTTGGAGGAGGTGATGAACATAAGACCCTAAAGACATTACATGATTGACATGTTCTACGATGAAAATTAGTCACATGATCACCAAATGTCTAAGTTCCAAGAAGTCCCTTGAGGCAGTAGGAAATGAGAGTGGGCATGGTTCACAGGGTGAAGATTAGGGAGTTTTTAATTTTTTTGGTATGAGGTAGCAAGCCCTTCGGGCAAGAGGTCCTAGGTCACAACGGGCAAGTCCATGACTAATTTTTTTGTTTTGACTTATAGTTGAGATAGACTGATCAATGTGGGAAGTCTATATGAGAAAAATTGAACTCCTTGAGGTCTTCGTGAAGCTGATCGATGTGGGAAGCTTTAGTTGCTCTTGTTTTTTTTTTTTTTTTTTAAGAGCTTTACATAGTTGTCCTTCGTGGGAGTAGTCTATTTATAGCAGTGGTTGGTCGAGAGGAAGATGTCCTTTTGAGGGAGTCATCTTTTTATTAGAAGTTTGACTCAAGGAGTTTGGTCCCATTGTGAGGTCTTTGCAGTCATGGACAAGACCAAGGTGAAAGATAGGACTCTTGTTCAAAGGGAAAGGTGAAATGACCATGGGATCTCATCTAGAGGTAGACGAAAAGTATCCATGAGAATCATGGTATGTGCAGCGTTGTGGTACACATATTCAAGGGAAGATAACAAGTGACGGGTACTCACATGATTCTAGTTTAATCATTAGGGAGGTGTATGAATGAATGGTGCTCAAGGGATGAACATTGAAAGAGATAAAGGGTAAGGTAGGACGATGAGTCAACAATTAAATGGTCGAAGATGAAAGGCATTAAGGGGATCAGGTTCGTGTTTACGCTCAAGAGAAGATAAATATAAGCACTCCGATCCATAGGTATGAGTCATGATGTATGGTCCAAGCCAATTAGGAGAAAATTTTCCTTGTTTACCATTTTCTACTTTGGTTACGTGTTGATTTTCTTTAGAACAAGGTCACCGAATTGGAAGGTTTGTTCATGAAACATGTTTATCATAGGCATGTTTGATACGTTGTTAGTAAACTTGAAGGTGATCTAGAGTGTTAAGACGATGTTCGTCTAATAACTCTAGCTCATGCTTAAATGGTCTGACAAAAGTCATCATCGTGAGTATGTCATGGAGAGAAATACAAAGTGAGGGGATATAGACTTCGAGAGGTAGACCAACCTCTATCGCCGTAGACCATAGAAAAGGGTGTGGCCACACGGTGGAAGTGCAAATACTAGTGCGGTATGACCATAGGGAAAAAGGAATATGCATATGCCAATCCTTCCCAGTATCGTCAACCACTTTCATGAAAATTTTGTTGAGGGTTTTGTTAGTGGATTCAGCTTGGCCATTGGTTTGTGGGTAGTAGGGTGATGAGAAACTAAGTTGAATGCCGAAGGCATCGCAAAGTTTTTGTAATGTTTTTTTTGAATTGTTTTCCATTGTCAATGATGAGGTGATGGGGAACACCAAAGTGACAAATGATGTGGGGGTTAATGAACTCTCATATTTTCTTGGATTTCATGGAAATGAGTGGGATGGATTCTACCCATTTTGTGTAGTATTCGATAAGTAGCAGATGATGACCCATTGATGGTGTTGGGAAGAATGAGGATTGATTTCTCCGACAAGATCCAAACCCCATTGAGAGAAGGGCCAAAGGTCACGAGTGACCTATAAGGCATGATTGGGTGTATGATGAAGGTTGGAATGTTGTTGGAATTTTACACAATGTTTGACATAGTCGCAACAATCATGGTTAAGGTTCGACCAATAATAGCCTAGGTGAAGAATACACTTAGCAACAACAAGGCCACTAAAGTGACCTCCACATATGCCATCATGAACCTCCTTAATGGTATAAGGAATTTCAGAACTTGTGAGGCATCGTAAGAGAATACCATCAAAGCCATGCTTATAGAGGAGTCCTCCTAGGATAACATAATGAGAGACCTTTTTAAGGAAGGTGCACTTTGTCCATTACTGGGTGAGATCAAGAGGTAAGATGGAGAGAGAAAGGTAGTCAGAGTATTGTTTATACCAAAGGTCACTCAGGTCAGGGGTATTGGTTCCAATTGAGTAAACATCATGAGGTAAATAAGAAGGTGAATGGAGGCATTGTACGGTGACAAATATTTTGGAATCGGCGGGTGAAGCGGGTATTTGGGAAGCTAAGTAGGACACAAGTATCTATAAATTTTTTGGTGGAATGTCGGATGGTTTGAAGGGTGTAATGATCAAAGGTGGTGAAAAGTATGTATACGGGATGTTTATACTTTTGAAGTATCTTGTCACGAAATTGGTACCTACCATTGACTTGGTTTACAACTAATTGAGAATCACCAAAGATGTTGATTGATTTGACATTTAGGGCATAGGCAGCTTGGAGACCTAGTATGAGTGCTTTGTATTTGGCAATATTGTTGGTGCATTCAAAATGTAGTTTGAAAGAGAAATGCATGGGTTATCCATCAAGAGGAATGAGGATAATACCAGGCCCACCCCATGATGACACTTAGAACCAGTAAAAAAGAGTGTCATTTGATAAGGAGGTTCATCTAGGGAAAGGGTAGCAATCGACTCATTTGGAAAGTCAAAATTAGAGGGTTGATCCCGGAAATAGGTGCATCAGCCAATTGGTTAGTGATAGCTTGGCCCTTGATGGAATTTTGATGAATGAATTAGAGGTCAAGATCAGCTAAAATCATAAGCCATTGTGTGACATGCTGATTTTGATAAGGTTTGGCATACATGAAGTGTAAGGGGTCGGTGTTGGTCACAACATAGGTTTTGTGGTTGAGTAGGTAATGACGGAGTTTTGTGGCAACAAAAAATAAGGCTAAGAAATTTTTTTGGGATGGGTGTATCAGGTTTTTGTATTCTAAAAGAGTACGGCTGATATAATAAACCAATTCCCTATGTTTTTCATCACGATGAGTGGGCATGGCTCCCAAGGAGTGATCGGTAGTGGAAATGTATAGATAAAAAGGTTGATTTTCTTTAGGTGGGATAAGTACGGGTGGTTTGAGAAGGTATTGTTTTAATTCCTCAAAAGATTTGTGACAGTCATCATCCCATTGAAAGGAGACATCCTTCTTGAGCAGATAGCGAAATGATTTACATCGATCCGATAATTGTGAAATGAAATAATGAATAGATCGGAACTTACCTCGCGAGGCTACGGAGTTTTTAAGGTTAGTGGGTGGAGGAATTTCCATAATGGCCTTGAATTTAGCAGGTCAGCTTCTATACCATGGAGGGAAATGATAAATCTTGGGAGATTTCTTGAGAGAACCGTGAAGACACACTTCTTAGGTGAAAGGCGGACGTAATATTTAATGAGGCGATCAAAGATGGTTTTGAGGATGACAAGGTGCTTGGAACAACATTTAGATTTGGCCAAGATATCATCACGTAATCCTCAATATGTAATGCATGATGTCATGGAAGATGTAAGTCATAGCCCGCTAATATGGCACTAATGTTTTTAAGGCCAAAAGGCATGACTCGATAGAAAAAGGTCCCCATGGGGTGATGAATGAGGTTTTTAATCTTCTAGGAAAGAAAAATTTGGTTATAACTTGAGAAGCCATCCATGAGTGATAGCATCTCATGACCAGCGGTGAGGTCAACCAACTGATCAATACCGAGGTAAGGGAAAGTCATCTTTCGGGTAGGCTAGGTTGAGGTCATGGAAGTCCATGCAAATGTGGAGTCCCCCTGTTGCTTTAGTAATAGGGACAATGTTAGAAATCCAATGAGGATAATCAATGGGTAAGATGAAGGAAATAGAAAGAAGGTGTTGAAGTTCTTCTTTGACGAGAAGAGCAATACGAGGGTGCATTTTCCTCAGCTTTTGTTTGATGGGTTTGGCATCAAGAATGATTATGATATTGTGGACCACTATGGTGGGGTCAATACCGGGCATGTCTGCATAAGACCAAGTGAAAGCGTGGTTATGATATTTGAGAAAAGAAGTGATAGCTTCCTATTCAGTAGCATCTAAAGATTGTTTGATCTTTAGGATGTGTGGGTCATCCTGAGTATGAATGTTGATCTCGATCGTTGATTCATTCAACATGGTTTGCATATTAGATGGTAACGACTAATGAATATATGATTCTTCTACACTAAGGTAGGTGAGTATGGATTCATCATCCTAACATTGAACAACATTAATTGTAGGTGTGTTGTCATTGATAATCTCAGGATACAAGAAGGGAAGAGTGGAAGGGGCCTTGCCCTTGCGTTGATAAGTCAGAGGCCCCAAGGAAATGGTGTTTATGAAAAAAAAAAGTTAGGAGGGATAGATTTAGGATCCATTGAATCAGTCGGTAAAGGTGGTGATGAAGGTGGAGCGGGTGAAGAAGGTGGAGAAGGGCTAGTGTCCTTAATGAGTTCAATGCGGGCTTGTTTGGTAGGTGGTTCGGGGAAGCTGATACCACTATGGTCATTATGTTTATGGGTGGTACATGGAATAACGGTATGGTGGCCTTGCTCGTAAAAGTGAAAATCAAAACCCTTCCATGCACAACGATACGGGAAGGTGCGGGCGAAAGCGGTGATTGGTAAGTGATTGGAAGTCAAAGAAAATGGGTGGGTTTGTGATGGTGGTTCGGGTGTGTAAGTGGTAGTATCAAGTCCCCCATAGGTGAGACTAGTACGAAAGGTGGGGAGGACCATAAAGGATATGTTCTCCTATACGGTGATTATAGTGAGGGTGTTGGTGAAGGATTCCATACTCTTATGGAGTAAGAAATGTGTGACACTATATAGGCGGTACTCCCCGTGAGAGTGAGGTGTTAAAAACCTTCCAAGGGATCAAGTGGTTGGTATCTAGGTAGTAAGTATGGATAATGTGTCGGAGATCGATGCGGAGGTGGAGTTAATTAATTGGGAAGTTGATGGGTCAACCGTGGAGGTTATGGCAAAGTGGTAGGAATGGAGGAGGTATGCACGTGTAGAAGCAACGGCCAGCACCGTAGGTGGAGATGTAGGTGAAGCGGTGAGTGGTCACAGAGAGGTAGATGACTTGATAGGTATGAGCACATCATTGGGTTGGTAAAGCATGTTGCATGTTTTAAAAGGTGATGGGTCAGCTAGAATGGTATAGGTGTGTCCTTCATGTTCAAACTTTACACAACGATGCAAAGTGGAAGGAACGTAACCCATGACATGGATCCAGGGTCTACCAAGCAATAGGTTATATTGGAATTCCCCCTCCAAAATGTAAAATAATTCGGGAATAGTGCGGGGGCCCACATGAATGTGGAGGATGACGGTGCCTAGTGTAGAGGTGATAGCATCATTGAATGAATGCAACATGACCACATTGAATGAACACAACATGACCGGTGTTTATGCATGTAATTGTTAGGTATACACATTTGAGTGAATGTATGGGATGAAATGATGTTAATGCTAGTGCCCCATCAATCATCACATGGCGTACCCGTATGTCATCGATGTGGAAAGAGATGAAGAGGAATGGGTCCAGGTCATCGTTTTGGTGTGGCACGATCTTTTCCTCGAGAAGCTAAGGAGGCCACTTGGTGAACAAGGTGGGTGAAGATGAAGGTGTTACTTTGGTGAGAGAGGCTACATGATGGGGTGTGATAATGGAGGCTATGGGTGTATGGTCATTGTGTAAAACCTCAATTGATTAAAGAACCTCGCATGAGAGCTTGATGATGGGATTCGAGGTTGGATGAGGTCATATAAGGACATTTTGAGGGGTGATTGGTGTAATTGTTTGAGCATGGTGCGATGTGTGTGCTATTAGAAATGGGATACGTGGGCATGAGATAGTTATTTTAGGTATGGGTGTAGATGGTATGTTGGGTATAGGATTGGTTGGTGTGTCATATGCATTTTCTTTACCCTTCTGTGCATGTGTAGTGATGTGTATCATGTTGATTTTAGGGGAGTTGGAGAATGGAGAAGGTGTAGGGTGAGTGGTATAATGACAAGATGAAAAAAAAACTACGGAGTAGAAAAACCGTGTGAGGTCGGGTTGGGTGTAATAACATTTGGGTGGTGGCGTGGCAAGTTCTCCAGTCTGCAGAACCATGTTAATTTGAAATCTTGGGGGTAGCTCTCAGGAGAGGTGAGGGTGGAGGTTGTGGTCATTGAGTGGGCGGTGTGGGAATGGGTGTTAGTGAAGCAGGATCCTTGTTAAGAAGGTCATCTCCGTCAAATTTAGTTTCTAGTCGACACTGATTGGATAACAACGATTTTGAAGGCCTTTAGTTCTCCACATCATGTCCTAGCACACAATGAAGTATGCACAAATTTTAGTATCGTCAAACCCTTTTGGCTTGGGTTTGAGGGGGTAAGTGTGTAACGCGTGGCGTGTAATGTGATGACGAGAGGTTTCCACGAGGTTGGTTAAAATTTTGGCATAAGACCCTTCAATGGATCACTGATAGGAAGTAAACGTAGGTTTGGGTGTAGTGTAGGTGATTGTTGAGGAAACGGTCTTTAGAAGAGGAGGGGTCGAAGCCATGGATTTGGGTGCTAGTGTGGTTTTAGGTGTTGGTCGTGTTTGTTTAGGTATGGGTATAGTAGATGGATGGGTAGGAGGGTGTGTGGTCATTTTGACTACCTTATTATGGAGTAGTGGAGTTTTGTTTTTGAGTTACACATTCTTGAGTAAAGGTGATGTGGGTGTACAAGGTCCAGAAGAAAAAAGCTGATGGAGGAAGAGGGTGAGTTACCCACTGGGGATAATGGGGGTGATGTGCGGAGTAGATGACGCAGGTCGGGCTTGAGGTGCATGAGACAACAAGTGAAGTGTAGTGGGTAGTGAAGAAATAGTGAGGGTATCGGAGGTATGGGTTGTAAAGAGGTGGTAGGTGTAGGTGTAAGTTGGGTTGGGCATGCGGGTAGGTTCGAGGTTTGTGAGGAAGGAATGAGCAACTATTGTGTTTTTGGTTTATTGATGGGTGGAGGTTTCTTGGACATGTGGGAAGCGAGATCTTAATGACGGATGGGACAGTGCAGTGTGATTGTCGCACGGCTAGGGTATAAGTTCTATGGGTTTGGTGCTTGTTTGGGTGTCGGAGTAGGTATGGTGTTGACTTAGGAGGATGTGGCTAAATCTATTTTGATAAGGCGGATGAGTAACGCTGGTGGTCGGTGTGATTGCTAAAGTGGCAATGGGTTTAGTCGAAGAAAATGTTGTAGGTATGGGTTTGGGTTTAGGTGTAGGTTGAGTTATGGGTAAGGTGTGGTGTGAGCTATAATAGGTGTCATGGAAGGGGTTGTGATAAAGGTGATTGTGTTTGGTTGATTGGTTAAAATGTTTTTGGTAGATTGTGGAGGTATCGCAAGGATTTCTACATCTATGTTGAGACGAGGAGTAAAGGTGCCCCCATAGTAGAGCCCCTATCAACATAATCTAAGTGATGAAACAAACGTGAGAACGGAACATATTTAGGTGGAGTTGGTGAGGACCTAATGGATATTCCCATAAAATGTGTCTTAGAGAAAGGGAATTGGCTAGCTTGACTTCCATGGGTAGAGAGAGCCAAAAGTAGGTCCGCAAGATCTTGGGTGGCTGATGGAGAAAGATCACCAAGAGGCAAGGTATCTCAACCTGGCCCAGATGATAGGCGGTGGAGATGATGGGTGCTCCTCTATGGATGGAGGAGGTAACTTGAGGTGCTCCTCTATGGGTGGAGGAGGTACTATAGCTAAGGTTCTCTAAGTGGTGAAAGCTAGGGGTGAGATGGTCTCAATGTTAGCAAAAGATTCCTCCGTAGGTGATGAAGGAAATGAAAGGTGTTCCTCTGCATTGGTGAAGGAATAGGGAGGCTGGTTACGATGCGAAGAAGGAGGATTTTGGGCTAGGATCTCCTTTATGGAAGGAATATGGGGTAATTGGGAGGTGGCGGGTGTGTCATTAAAGATAGTGTGAACCTTGTGGGTATGGGTATCATGAGTGGAGGTCTCACCCGATTTGATTAGATGAAGGGCATGGTTAGGAAATGGTTTCTTGAAGATATGTAGGTTTTGTTTTGTAGGTACATTAGGATTATCCACGAGTTAACTCACCTTTCTTGAGCATGTCTTGGATGACATTTTGAAAGTGATGCAATTTCCGTCACTATGAACCTTTACCGATGATAATTATAGAAATCATGTTCTTTATACTATATGGGCATGGGGTGAGCGGTCAAAACCAGTTTTGTGGTTTTATGGGTGGAAGAGTGATGGCTCGTGATTTATTTAGCTTTTCTAAGATAGAAGAGTAAGGCTCCACCGATTGGGTTATATTTCTCTTGCTCTCATCCGAATTGAAAAGTTTGGATAGGTGAGAGATTAGATGGACAAGGGTAGCCTGATTTGATGGATGTGCTGGGCCACGACCTTAAGTATCTGCGTTAGTGGTGCCCTTA
>CM031240.1:444415496-444465496 GCA_018340775.1 Taxus wallichiana var. yunnanensis | reverse complement strand
AAACATGCACACAACATGCACGTTACTGTGGAGACAGCATCGCTCAAAAGCTAGATGAAACGCACACACACACACACACAGAGATCGTTTGACACATTTTGGAACAACAAGCAATGGGCACATGAGGGGGAAGAACATGCTGCACATATAAATGATCAGCACACACCTCATGGACACACACACAATGGACACCGGGTGTTGACATACACACACACACGCTCCTAATCATCACAAAAATGCAAAAGGGCACAGATTAGCACTGAACACAAATGATATAAACAGACATAAGTCACACCAAAGTTTGATGGAACAACACATGGGGCTGAACATTGGCTCATGAAATGGAGATGCACACTTTGCACACACAAGAAAATTCTTCGAGGAGACCAAAGCACACGGGAGCACACACACACACACGCAATGCATCATCATGGTTATGCACACACACACCGTAAGGTTGAGTTGAATATTGTTGAAACATACATAACACTGGGATCAATTCAAAGTTACTTTAGGAAACACATGACACACACTCTTTTTGATCGCACATGCATGACGCACAATTTTTACGCACACGGTCACATGGTAGGGTGATGGTGACAGAATATTGGGCAGGGTTTACTAAACTCCTTAAGTATGTACCGCAGCACACACACAAGCATGACACACAGTTCGGGATACGCACACACATAATGGGACATGACATCTCATCATTGGTGCACAGCACAGGTAGATGTCACACGCACATCACACACACACGCAGAACAGTTGTTGCAAAGGAAATAAGATACACACACACAAATTGCACACGCACACATCTCTGCACATAGGCAGGAGACATGAAGACATATTCCTAACTCTTCTTCATCTCTCACACCCAAAAAGGGACCACACAAAGGTTTGGTATGAATTTTTTTTTGTTGTTGTGCACATAAGACATTAGTAATGACACAACACACGTTAATAGTGTGCACACAGCACTTTGCAAACACAGTGGTAATGGCACAAAAGTCCTATGGACAGCACGCACAGTGATAAGTTCAAGGCTGGTAGTAAATTTGAACCTATGAAGGGGCACACACACACGGAGGCTTTTTCAACACGTGGAAAGTATCATTACGTGACACTACACTCTCAAGAAGCACATGATCGCATCAACAACATAGGATACACACACGCACACTGCGGTGGCTACACACACACATTTGCAAAAGTAAGTCACACCATTGAAGCACGCACAAGTTATTCACAGAGACACTGTAGTCATACTTTTTGACATGGATGTGATGCCTGCTTCAACTACCACTTGAGACCAAGAAACAAACTAGAAAAATTATGGAATAAATTTTTTTATAGGAAGAGTCTACAAACAAGTAGCAAGACACTAGTTTGAAAACTAAATAGGTTCCGGAACAAATTTTGATTAACCAAACACAAGATTTCCATTTTTATCTTATAACAAGTTTACAAGGTTCCAATTTGGAGGTTACAAGTTTTACTAAGGTTCAGGGAGAAATTTATCGCCAGGCCTGCTCTCTATCAAGCCCTGAAATTCAACTAGATTTTTCACACACTTAGAGTTATCAAAACTTTCCTAAACTAGGCTCATTGGATAGGAAATTTCCTCACCTTTCCAACCATATAAAGAAGTCCTCCTAACTCCTTGTAAAACTCAAGTTATGGCCGGGCGGAGTTTTAGGGGAAAATTTTCCCTTAGAGGTCCGCGGGGTTAGGGAGAAAATTGGGAAAATTTTCCCAAATGCCACATGTCATCACGTGATTGGTGCGGGTTAGCGGGTCATGGGGAAAAATTTGAAATTTTTCCCAAAACCAAAGTCTCAATTTTCCAAAGGAAAATTTTCCTTGCTCAAATGGCCACGTGCCTCCGCACTTACTCAAATGGCCACGTTAAAAGGTTAAAAGAATTGCATGGACCTGCACCCATGGGGCACGTGGCAACTTGTGATTGCGGGCCGCGGGTCGGTGGAGGAAAAAGTGAAATTTTTCCAAAAGAGAAAAAGTTAAGTTTTCATTTCTAAATCCATGGGCCCTCCCTACCACGTGTCAACATGTGATTGGTTGGGGGCCGGGGTTGTGGGGAAATTTGTGGAAATTTTCCCAAGACAAAATTTTTAAAAAGTTAAGTTTTTTATTAAGGGCCACCCCTCCAAGGTGCCACGTGGCAACTTCTGATAAGATGAGAGGTGGCGGGGCCGTGGAAATTTTTAGAAATTTTTCCAAAGTTCAAAATTTAAATTTTTCTAAGGTCGAATTATTTATTTTTCTTTTTGGGATGGCCATTTTGAAGTAAAACTTCAAATGGCCATAACTTTTGATAGAAGCTCCATTTTAGGAAAACGAGGACTTTCTCGGAAATCTCTCAGAGTCCTCTTTGCAAAAAAATCATCAATTTTAGAATTTGGTGAATTTTGAGGGTCAATTTTAAGAAATCGATCTGCAGGGATTTTAATTTTAAAACTGGCAATTTTTCCTACTTGTAAGATTTGTTCAATTTGATAAAATTTGAACTCTTCTTCCACTCAACATGTCAAATAGACATGGAGGATCAACTTAGGGAAGAATTAGAATGTTTTAAGTATGTCAATTTGATCAATTTATACAAGTTTTCAATTTTCCGACAGTTGACGGGAAAAACAACCATGCAAGCTCCGAATTGAAATTCTTTGAGTTTTGGAGATTTATTCTTGATTGTTTTAGTGAATTTAGATTCCTCAAGTCTTCCTAAGTGTAAATTTCAAGTTTTGTAATTTATTGTTGAGTATAAAGTCGAACTGCTCATTTAATCCAATGCACATTACCAGTTTTAACTTTAAAACAATGAATTTACTGGTATGGTGATTTTTCAATTGGGTGAGCATAAGATTATGACTTAATCCATATCATTTCTTCACAATTTCAAACATTCAACTCTAATTAAAATGCATCACTGATTTTCAATTTTAACATTGACATCTTGTGAAGAAAATAACGTTGAATTTCATTCCATAAGCATCTTCTTTTACATTCCAAAACAAAGATTCTTATTCCTTTTCAATGATCTTTATTCATCTAAACAACAATAAAATTTAAAGGGATCAAAAGCTATCCTTTGATTGATAATTAAAGTAAACTTTCAACTCGAACTTCTTTCCTACTGATTTAGTTTTCACATTTCACATACAAGGTACAAAAATTCATTCACCTTTTCTTTCCAAATAAAATAGATAAATATAATTCTTCTTTACATTTCTCAATTCAATTACAACTTCCAATTACAAGGTAACATTTCACATCTCAATATCAATTACATTCATCCACTTGAAGTGGGAAGGATTTCATTTAAAATTACAAAAAGGATGACTGTCAAACTATTTTCTTCTCCAAACAGTAACATGCTGATTTCTTCATCTTTATTCTTCTAATCACAACAAGGAAGGGGGAAAGGCAACGCTCTCCACCCAACCAAGACATCCAATGGGAAAAGAGAAGCCATCTTTCCCCATTGGCCCCCGAGCCCCAACCATATTGGAATGGAACATGATAATACAACACATGGCAACATGGCTTCTTCACATACAAGCATAAATTCACAAACACAAATAAACACAAAGCAAGAAGATGTAGTTCTCAACTACAACAATCAATTCCAAACAAAACAAAGGCTCCTTCTCCAAGCAAGCAAGCCAAGCAAGAGCAAGAACTATGGAGGTCTCCTTATGCCTCCCAAGTTGAATTTTGGGCATCCACCAAAAGCAAACCGCCAAAATCATAAGCAATCCCATAAACCTTATCCCTCCTCAACCCCTCCTTATCCCTCCTCCAAATTTATCCCTTATACCTCCCCAAAGTAGGAAATGCAAGCAATTTTCCTTTCCTATGTGGATCCCAAACCAACATTCCCTCCCAAGAACAAATAACAATGGTAGATCCCTTATCCCTCCTCTGATAAACCTCATAGTCTTCTCTCCACACCATGCCCTAAGCATTCTACCCATCCCTAAAAAAATTACAAACACAACACATTCAAATTCATGCTAAAAGAGGAAAATACAACAATTTTAAAAGAGTGAGAGCCTACCTCTCCATAATGGAGACTTGTTTCCAAAACAACAGTTCTTTATTGTAAAAAGAAAACCAGTCCCAATCAGCAAGAGGAATGCATGCACAAGTAAATCCACTTCTTCCACCAAGCAAGCTCCAAAATGCAAGAGAAATTTGACCCAAGAGTGAAATCTCAAACTTTCAACAACCTCAAAATGAGGAGGAATTCAAATTTTAAAGGAGAGGGTGGAAGAGGATGATGTGGATTCCAAGTGGGATGCCACATCATTTTTCCTCATCCCAAAATGCAATCAACATCAATGCAATTAAATCCCAATAAATGTGAATGACAAACCACTTACACACTTAATTTTGCCCATCCTAAAAAAAAGGAATGCATTTAAAATTTGTAAGACAAGTGCAAACAAATCTTACAATAAATCAAGTCAAAATGCAATAAAATAAGTTGATTTTGACTCCAAATTATTAAACATGATTGGTGGAGGTTTTTGAGAGGTGTGGGACAAGTTTAACTTGTCCCACAAGCCTCCAATTTAGGCTCCCAAGGCCAAATCCGAGTTTCAAAGAGGATGGAGTGTTCTACACTCCAAAATCTGCCTTACACAATCTATCATTTCACTTACACAACTCTTACATCCTCTTACAATTTCTTACACATGCATTTATATTTATGACATTTATTTATTACAATCTTTTATAAAGATTTATTTATTTACCACATGGTTATAATATATATAAGTCAATTTTCATTTTCAACCAAGACAATAACATTTAATTTATATTCCACATCCCAATTAATATAATTGAAATTTAACTATAAGATTCTCACATTATACTATCACATTTAAAATAATTAAAATAAAGAGCACATTACAAATAAAATACATACAACAATAATTTTAAAAAGGGACACAACAAATAAAGCACACATATACCCCATGGTCACAATAATGGAAATCCCCCCCATGGGAAATCCTAACAAAACACAACATACAACTCAAACACAGTTGCCATGGTGACCTTGTTGATTTCACACTAAATTCCAATATGGTTAGTCTCCAGTCCCCCAACATTGTTGTGATTTTTAACCTGCAAAATGCAAAATACCCCTTCGGCCTTATGGCCATATCAGAACATCCAAATGATATAAGCAACATACAATTATTAAATCCAAATCACAACAATATCAAGAATTTAACATTTATCATTTAAATTCAATTTGTAACTATATCATCATCCAATAGATCTCTATACTATAGCTATTCATAATATCAATGTCACATGTCTACAATCAAAAGCAATAACCTGTCCATGTCAACCAGTATGTCATCATCCACATAATAATACTGATGTCTCAATGATCATCAAGCAAAATATCTGAATCCAGATCAATATTAATCCAGGATCTAACATCTAACCATCATACTAATCAAAACATAATAATGTCCATAATAGTCCCTGATACATCATACTACATCAAAACATAATAATATCCAAAATGTGACCAATAGTGTCAGGATCAGTATCTGAATAGTGTCCAAGGAAAGTGGGCACTACATCCCCCTCCCCTTAGACTCGACTTCCTCCTGGAAGTCACTGGAACAAATGTGGAAACTACACTCGTAAAGTAGTAGCATCCTCCCAAGTGGCTGCAGTCTCATCATATCTGTCCCACTGCACTCATACCTGATCAATCTCTCTGCCTCAAAGGCCTAAGGTCCTACGATCGATGATACGGACGGGCTCCACCATCACCTGCCCCTGATCCTGCACTGCAATGATGTCCAATATAGCACATGAGAAGGATATGTGATGTATCTCCTAAGAACAAAAACATGAAACACATCATGTACATGAGACAAGCTGGGTGGCAATGCTAGACGGTAAGCCAAAGGCCGATACGCTCAAAGATCTCAAAAGGTCCAATGAACCGAGGAGCTAACTTAAAACTTTTACATAACGGATCAGGCTCTTATGTGGCCTAACACGAAGGAAAACCTTCATGCCCACATCAAAATTACGCTCGGTTCTATGCTGATCAGCATACTTCTTCTGCCTATCCTGTGCCTCCTACAATCTCTGCCTGATCAACACTACCTGCTGCTCCATGTCCTACAAAAGAGCTGGTCCGAGAGATACTCTATCCTCCAACCTGTCCCAGCTAAGGGGTGTCCTGCACTCCCTACCATATAAGGCTTGAAAAGGAGCCATGCCTATAGAACTCTGGAAACTATTATTGTAGGAAAACTCCACAAGGTACAGATACTCCTCCCACTTAGACTGTTGATCCATCACATACATCCTGAGCATATCCTCCAATATCTGATTCACCCTCTTAGTCTGTCCATCCATCTCAGGGTGATAAGCTATGCTGAAGTTAATCTTCGTCCCGAGAACATACTGCATGGTAGTCCAGAAATGTGAAGTGTATAAAGGATCATGGTCACAAATGATCTTCCACGGGATCCCGTGTAACCTGACGATCTCATCCAAGTAGACATGTGCCACTGCACTAGCTTTATATGTGGTCTTTACTGGAGAAAAGTGAGCTACTTTTGTCAATTTATCAACCGTGACCATGATGGCGTCGTGGTGATATCTCGACATCGGTAATCCAACAATGAAATCCATGGAAATGGTGTCCCATTTCCACTCCGGTATAACATGAGGATAGAGAAGGCTAGCTGGATGCTGATGCTCAGCCTTCACTTTCTGGCACTCTAAACAGTATGACACATACTGAGCCACGTCCCTGCAAAGTCCTCTCCAGTGATATAACTGTCTCAAGGTGGCATGCATCTTCTTCACCCAAGGATGGGCTGAATAGGGTGCACGATGTGCCTCTCGTTAAGATGTCCTACCCTAAGCCTTCGTCTCTAGGAACATAAATCTGACCTCTCGTGCTCGAGAAGACCATCCGCCTCTAGTGAGAAACCATCAAATTTCCGCTCAAGGGGTCTTGGGACTCAATCTTTGCTCGGGCTGCAATGTAGAAATTGTCAAGAGGAAGCTTTGTCAAGGATCTCGCTCCATAAATCGTGCTCACCAAGTAGCCATGCTCAAATGGCTTCGCGTCTACGAGGACATCTGCAACCACATTCTCCTTCCCCTTCACATGCTCTATCTCCATGTTGTAATCACAAAGCAACTCCATCCAACGTCTCTGACGAGCGTTTAGATTGGGCTGCGTGAAAAGGTGGCAAAGACTCAAATGATCTATCCTGAGTGTGAATCTCCGACCAAGAAGAAAGTTTCTCCATCGAACTAAAGCATGCACAACTGCCATAAGCTCAAGATCATGGGTAGGATAATTAAGCTCATGATCCTTGAGTTTGCGAGACTCAAAAGCTACAACTCTACCCTCCTGCATAAGAACACCTCCAAGGCCTGCCAACGAAGCATCTATGCATACAAAGAACTCACCATGTGGATCTGACACTGCAAGAATGGGTGCTATAGTGAGATATTCCTTCAGTGTCCTAAAGGCTTGCTCACACCTGTCTGACCAAACAAACTTCTTCCCTTTCCACTGAAGGGAAGTGATGGGGTGTGCTATCCGAGAGAAGTCCTACACAAATCTCTTGTAATAACCTACTAACCCCATGAAGCTACGCACCTCTGTCACTATAGTGGGTGCTGGCCAATCCATAATGGCTCTAATATTGGAAGGATCGACTGCGATACCTTCACCTGAGATGATATGACCCAAGTATTGAATCTCTAACTGAAAGAAAGCACACTTCTCCAAGTTCCCAAAAAGTTCTGCTCACGAAGACACTGAAGAACCTGACGAAGGTGCCCCTCATGCTCCTCATGCGTACATGAGTAAATCAAAATGTCATCAAGAAAAATGAGCATGAAGCGATCTAAAAAGTTCCTGAATACCCCATTCATCAAACTCATAAACACTGCGGGGCATTTATCAAACCAAAAGGCACCACTGTGAACTCATAGTGCCCATACCTCATATGAAAAGCAGTCTTATGAATGTCTACCTCCGTAATCCTCAACTGATGGTACCTTGACTTGAGATCAATCTTAGAGAACACCATGGCTCCCTTCATCTAATCAAACAAGTCATCGATGCGAGGAAGAGGATAACGATTCTTGATTGTTACCTTATTCAACTGGTGGTAGTCTATGCACAACCGCAAAGATCCATCCTTCTTCTTTACAAATATAACCGGTGCACCCCAAGGGGATACACTAGGATGGATAAGGCCTTTCTCTAAAAGGCCTTCCAGCTGTAACTTGAGTTCACAGAGCTCTGGGGTGGTCATCCGATAAGGAGCTCGTGAGATAGGCTCTGCTCTTGGAACTAGATCAATATGGAAATCAATCTCACGTTGGGGTGTCATCCCTAGTAGATCCCCTGGGAAAACATCTACATACTCTCTCAAAATGGGATGGTCATCTAGTGATGGGCCACTAGACCCATCCTCTGTCCGGTCACTGATTGTGACTGCATACATCTGACAACCCCATCACACACACCGCTTGAGCTGCATAGCAGAGATAGTGTGAATAGAAACAGGTCTCCTGACCCGGAAATCACCGACTCAACTCCAAGATCGTCTACACAAGATATAGTCTTATGATAGTAATCCATCCTAGCCCTATGTGCAGACAACCAATCTATGCCTAAAATGACACCATACGAGCCCAAAGGAAGTACACGGAGATCTGAAGTGGTGGTGAAAGGTCCCAAGTTAACAACACACTCCTTTACTAAGGAGTCTACAGAGACCTTGGCTCCCGAAGCCATCTTGACATCCCAACTATGACCCTGTCTAATAGCCACCAGCCTGCATCACTCTACTAAGGATGGTGCAATAAATGAATCAGAAGAACCAAAATCAAACAATATAGAAGTAGGAACACCTCCAATGCTACATGTAGTCTCAATGACCATGCTCTGGTGCTCAGCCTAGCGGTTCTCAACCACTACATAGATCCTGTGACTCCATCCCATGTCTCGACTGTAGGCTCTGAGATGGGTGCCTTACCCTTATTAGGGTTCTGGGGGTAGTCTCTCCAAAAGTGTCCCACTACTCCACACCCGAAGCAACCACCTGAAGTCCTCCAAACTGCAGCACCACCAAAAGGTGCCCTAGAGGTAGGTGCTGTGGACCCTAATGATCTAGCCATAGTCTACTGTGGCCTCTGTGGTCGAGCTCTTGCTAACTGAGCTCTAGCTCCACCCTGTGTCCTGGTGGGACCCCTAGGAGGCCCCATGCTCTAACCTCTCTATGCATCAACTCTCTGAGGAGGCCTAAAAGGTGGACGGGACGGCTGCTGCTGCTACTGTGGCCTAAAAGATGATTGTGAAGAATACTGACCACCACAGGGAGAGGGAGTTGACCCCCTCACTCTACTATCCTGTAACTACTGAATATGGCTCCTGACCCGGTCTCTAGCTTGCTGGGTTTTACCTTGAGTATCCTCTGCAATGTAGGCCTTCTCAATAGCCTTTGCTAATGTCTGTGGGCAGTGGATTCGTATTGCAACTCTAATGTCCAAATTAAGGCCTTGAATGAACTTGTGGATCCGCACCTGCTCATCCTACATGTAATCAACGCATCTTGAAGCGGTGTTGTTGTAAATTAGCAGCACCCCTGGATGTAAATCAAGGTTCTAAATGATGTTTAGAGCATCCAGTGTGATTGCTCAACATGGAAACCTCTCTCCAAGTGTGTGACTTGTGAAAATGAGAGAGGAATCTCCGAATAGAGGTGGTTCCTCAAAATCCTCTCGATTTAGATCTATATTTTGTACAACTACAGAGGTTCTAATCCTAACTCTACCCTAGATTACAAGGAGACAGGGGATAAAATGCAAAAATGAAACTAAACTAAAGACGGTGATGCACCAAAAGGAGTGATGAAACATTTTTTTCCATGTATAATAGACACAAATTCATGAAATGCAACAGCAGAAAACATACACAAGCTAATAGATGTAATTAGAGGTCTTAAAATGAAGTAAAACAATACAAACAAAGGACTGAAAGCATTCACAGAGTTTACACTGTCAATTCCATGTAAAAATCTCTTGCATTCCACCATCAAAGAGGTATAAACTGTTACAAACTATGAAAAAGGTCGATTCTTACAACTATCACTTCTTTGGAGGTGAAAGAAGAATTTTTAATGCCAAAAAGTGTTCAACCATGAAGAAATGAGCCAAATCTGGCTTTTACAGTGCATGGGTTGACCCCAGGAGAGAGAAAACATGAAAAAACATGGGAGCCATTCCCCATTGACAAAAATGCATTAAAAACAACATGGAGGTCCTTACAAACCCATGCCCGACTTTTTGACCATCTTTGGAGAAGAATGTGACCCATTTTGCATTAAAATTGGTTGTTGAAATGTCGCCTGGCCCATGGGCACGTCAGAAGCATTTTTGATTTTCTCTCTCCAAACTGAACCAAAATTCAAAATTGACCATGGAATCTTGTAGAGAATTTCACCAGCTTTCCATTGATATAAAGAACGTGAAAATATGAGCTCTGGATCAAAAGTTATGGCAATTTGAAGTTTTAGGGCAAAAATAGGCCAAAATCGGATCGCTTTGATATTTTTGACCTGGACACGTGGCGAGTTCTGATTGGCTACGGACCTTGCAAGGGAAAATTTCCCACAAAAACTCCACCGAGCCATAACTTGAAAAATACGTGGAGTTAGGAGGAAATCTTTACCTTTCTAGAAAGATGAGAAAGAGCTCTATCCAATGGTGTCATTTCCAAAAGGTTTTGAGTGCCTTAAAATCAAAAAAATGTGGATGAGGCACAAGAGAGGAAAGAACACAAGGAGTTAGCCACAAAAATGAGCTAGGGCGAGATAACAATTTTGGCGACTAAAGGGGTCATCTGCATGCTAGATGAAAGTACCAGAGTCTCAAGCGAGTCCATTGGGCATGGAGCCATCAAATATTCTGTTTAGAACCCCAACTGACTTAGAATGTGCAAGGAGGAAGATGGTATATCACCTGATGGAAGCAAGGACTACAAAACATCTCGATGGATAACAAGCTGTGCCAAAGCACTTAGGGAAAACAAAACTAATCTACAACAAAACAATGTGCACAAGCACTTGGAGGAATGAAAATCTAATCTAATATTTACAAGGTGGTAAATTTCCCTCTAGAAGCAACGTTTGAGATAGATTCCATTGACTGGAATCTGTAGTTCTTCACCATCCAATGAGGCCAATTGGAAAGTATTTCTGTTCTTGCACTTTGTGACCATGTATGGGCCACTCCAAATGGCATCAAATTTTGAATGCCTTCCCGGTTTTGCTCTATCCACATCCCATTTCAACACTAGATCTCCAACCTGAAAAGATCTATCCTTGGCCTACCTATCAAAGGTCTTTTTGATAAAAGCTTAGTCCTTTTCCATTGCTTGGGATGCCTAATTTTTGACCTCCTGCAGCTCCATCAACTCTACATATCTCACCTCCATGGGCTCAAACTCTAGCAACTCTAATTGCTTCATGAGTTCCAATGTTGGCAACTCAAGTGACATGGGCAAGATTGCCTCTCTTCCATAAACAAGTTTGAATGGAGAGTTACCCGTGGATCTCTTGGGAGTTATCCTATCAGCCCATAAGGCTGATTTCATTTGGTGTGCCAATACCTCGATTCTCATCAAGAGTCCTCTTGATGATCCTTAACAAGTTCTTGTTTGTAGACTCGGCCGGCCATTACCTTGAGGGTAATAGTTTGATGAAGTGCTTAGGTAGATCCCGTTCTTGACAACACACTCAGTCACCTTGGATCCAATGAATGCCAATGCATTATCTAAGATTATTGTAGCAGGTATACCAAATCTGGTTGCTATCCCCTCATAAAAGTCTAAGATGCTGGACTCATTTGCTTCTTTGAGTGCTACTGCTTCAGTCCATTTGGTGAAGTAGTCCGTGGCTGTCAAAATCTATTTGTGCCCTTGACTTGAATTGGGATTAATGACTCCAATGAAGTCCAAACCCCATTGCATGAATGGCTGGTCAACTGAGATTGGATGCAATGGAAGGGCAACAAGTCTCTCTTTTCCTATGAAGAATGCACAATTCTTACACCTCTTAATCCATGCATAGCAATCACTGAAAATTTTAGGCCAATAATAACCAGCCTTCATGATTTTTAGAGCTATCAATCTTGGTGCAAAATGACCACCAGCTGGTCCACCATGGAATTCTTCCAACACCCTATGAATCTGATTTGTGCAAATACATCTCAAAGAAAGACTCCATTCACATCTTTCTTGAACAAAACTCCATCAACAATGGCATATGAGACAACCTACAATCTGAAGTGTCTTCTTTGGGTCTTGTTCATCTCTCGGAGGGCATAGGCCTATGCTTAGGAAGTGCATTATACCTTGGGTCCAGCAAGGAGTGGGGGCAGCATTGTTTTCTTCTTGAGTGCCACATGGCTCATGGTTGTCTTGAACTATCAAAACAGCCTCTCCTTCATTGCATGATTCTTTTTACTTCCCCAAAACCAGCTGCTCACACAATCCTTTTCCTCTTACCAGCTTGGTGATTTTGATCTCAATGTCATACTCCATGACACGGGTGATCCAACCTGCCCTTTTCTCGTTCAAATCTTTGTTGAGGAGGAAGTCCTTAACCCCAGCATGTGAGACCAGCAACTGGACCTTGTTGTTTGAGACTAAATGCTTGAATTTCTTCAAGCTTCTGATTACTGCCAGCACATGCTTCTCAATAAAAGAATACCTCACCTCATAGTCATCTAGGCTCTGGCTGAAGAAAGTAATTGGCTGCTCATCATTATCCTTGTTCTGCTGTACCAAAATGGCAGAAATAGTGTCATTACCTCCAAATGCATAGAGGATGAAATCCTTGGAGAAGTCCGGGTTGATGAGAGTTGGTGCTTGAGAGATGGCTTCTTTGATTGCTTCAAAACTCTCCTTGCCTTCTATTGTCCACTTAAAAGCCATGTTTTTCTTTAACATTTTGGTGATACGTTTGACAAGGGTTGCAAAATCTGGAACAAACCTCCGAACAAAGTTTATCCTCCCCAAGAAACTCTGAAGGGCTTTCTTGTGGCTTGGCAATGGTAGTGCTCTTATGGCTTCAACTCTCTCTGGATCAATTGCTAATCCTTCTTTGGAGACAATATGGCCAAGGAGCTTTCCTTCATGTGCAAGAAAGATATACTTCTTAGGATTCAAAGACACTCCAAATTTCCTACACCTCGTGAAAACTTGTCTTAAATGAGAGAGGTGGTCTGCTGCATTTTTGGAAAAAACAGTGATATCATCAAGGTAAATCAGCACCACGTTGTTAATCAAACCTTTGAACACCATGTTCATTGCTCTTTGGAAGGTAGCACCAGCGTTGGACAACCCAAATGGCATCTTCCTGTATGTAAAAGTTCCCCATTTGGTTGTGAAGGCTGTCTTGAACTGGTCTTCCTCCTTCACCATAATCTGATTGTAGCCTGAGTAGCCATCAAGTAGTGAAAACCTCTCGGAGCCAGCCACAACTTGCAAGATTTTCTCCATGGAAGGGAGTGGGTAATGGTCCTTGAGAGATGCTCTAGTTAAGTCTCGAAATCAACACACAATCTGATCTCCCCACTCTTCTTTTCGATCGAACCAAGTTGGTAACCCAACTAGAATGCTTGATTGGGAATATGATTCTTGACTCAATTAGCTTGTCCAATTCTTTCCTCATGAGAGGCTCTATGTGTGGATTGACTGGTCTTTGTTTCTGCCTGACAGGCTTAGTATTTGGATCCAATTCAATGGTATACTAAGCTAATTTGGGATTGAAACCTTTTAAATCTTCGTAGCTCCAAGCAAACACATTTGGGAATTCTTGACACAGCTGCATGAATTCATACCTTTCTTGTTCAGTTGTCATCTTTCCAATTTGTAATGGTTTGTTCTCTTCTACCAAGATGGATACTGAATCCTCTCTCTCAACCTGAATGTTTGCTTTCTCCTTTCTAAACTGATCATTGGGATTAAAAAGGAATCCAAAGTGATAAGTCCCTTGGGCAGCTTGTTAGTTCTCACTGTACCACTTGATCACCATCTTGTTGTTCCAACTTTTCTTGATTCTTAGCTGAGAACTCAGCTTCTTACAAGAAATGGATGATTTGCTGGTCATTCTCAAACACTTGCCAACTGACATTGTTATCTGGCACTAAAGGCCTCACAATCACATGGATGTTTGGTTGTACCTTGTCTTTTTGAATGCTTTCCACAATGTCAAAGGCTTTCCCTCTTTGCGAAAGCCCGCTGCCAGTGACTTGATTCTCTTTCCTAGGAATGGATTTGATGCCAAAACCCTCAAAATCTTCCATGAGGTCCCACACCTGTTCTTGTAGCACCCGAGTAGATCATTCTTGGCAGCATGCTTTCCTTGACCCGATTTACAATTAATTCACTATCACCAAAGACTTGCAATTTCTTTATTTTCTTCTTGATTGCCCAATGCATCCCTTGCACCAAGGCTTCATATTCAGCAGTTGTTATTGGAGCATGCAAACTGAAATATAAAAGCTGAATAGTACTTTACTCCTTGAGGTGGAACAAGCATGGCTCCACCTCCTGCACCTTATCTACTCCTTGATCCATCAAAAAACAGCTGCCATACCTCATTGTCATCTTCATGGTTTGGCTTGGTGATGCTAGGAATAGGCTGATTTTCTTCGTGTATGCAATAGACCCCTAGCTCAGATTCTTCCACTTCTTGATAAGGATAAAAAGCATGTACCTTGTTTGCCCATTCATCAAGAGTTAGATTCGGGATGCTTCTAACCTTGGTGTCAGCTTCATCGGTGCTTGGGTGGTCTTCTTGATCAAATGCTAAACAATTGGCATTGATCTGACTTGGAGTGTAAGGCTCAATGTGGATGTTTGTAATAGGTTCAGACTTGATTTTAGCCTTAGTTCCATACCTCGTTCTGAACAGCATGTGTGACCAATCAACAAACAAATATCCCCTAATCTTGGCTATGAAGTCCCTTGACAAGCATAGGGCAAAGAGTGGTGGAAGGTCTATGAGTGATACATCTTATAAAACAACAACATTTGGACATGCATGCAAGGTAAGATTCAAATTTCTAATCACCCCAACTGTTGTTACTGTTGTCCCATCCAGCTGCACTACCCCTTTAGATATGGTTTCATACTAGAGCCCTAGCTGATCAGCTATTTGTTTAGGCATCACTGAGCTACTTGCCCCGGAATCTATCATGCAATTGTGCACTAACTGATTTCCAATGATTAATGAAACATAGAAAGGAGGGGGCTTCAACATTTTACCTTGCTGTCCTCCATGATTTCCCTCAGTCGGGCAAGCATTTGTGAGCACTTTCTCTTGCATCCGAACTTGCTGATTTTAAGTTGGGCAGTCCTTCGTGGCAGCTTGTAACAAGTCTCTTTGGCCTGGGATAGATAGGGATTCCCACATTGATATATTAACATTTGTCTTCTTCATATAATCAATGATACTGAATGGTGATGAAGGATCTCTTTGTTGTCCCTTTGCTTGTACATTCACTCCTTGCACGTGGACAACAATAACTGGTATTTGAGTTGGTCTAGGAGTTGTTCTTGGCTTCCTTGTGCATTTGAAATTGGATTTTGCTTTGCCAACCATTTGTGGAGCCATGGAAGGTTGTGGATTGGTTGGAGCTAATGGCTGTTCTTCACCCAAATTCCTTCTTTTTGACCTTGTGTTGGCTGCAACACCTTGGAAAACTACCTGATTCATGCCACAAAAATCCTCTGCTTGCCAATTTACCAACGTGGTGTCATTTGGGGCCGATTCTTTGTTGGAATGTTTCTTGTTGTTGTTTGTTTCCTTAATCGCCCTCACCCTCCACACCAGTAGTTGTCACCATTAATGCTTGATTCAAAGCACCATTGAAGCACATGGATTGGTTATGAGGTTCATTGCATGGAAAACACCAGTCATACTCTTGAGCAATGTTGTTTTGTGTTGGCACCAATGCCTTAGAGGTAGATATGGCATTTGGATTGTAGGGCTGAAATGGTCTATTGGCAGGAGGCCTTGTTTGATTCATATTTGCAGATGGATTAGGTGGTCTTTGTGGTTGGTATGGCTGCCTGTTAGGCTGAGCTTGGGGCTAGTAAGAAGGTCTAAAACCTTAGGCTTGTTGCCTCTTGAGAGTAACCAACTCATTGCCTAGGTTTTGCAATTGCTTCATGACTTCTTGAAGCTCATTTGGGGCACTTGGAGATGAAGTAGAAGCTTCATTTGAACTCTGATTTCTAGGGGTGGGAGAAGGATCCAAATTAGGTGCTTGATTGGTGTTTGGACTCTCTAAACTTGGAAACAATGGCATGGGAGGTCTATGGGCTAGTTTACCAGCTTGGATCAAATAATTTTCAGCCCTAATGGCAATGCTATAAGCCATAGGGATAGTTAGGCCTCCCATGGACTGAACCAACATAGAAATATCAGAATTTAGAGCTTTGAGATAGTAGAGAAAAGCACCTTCTGTTGTTGGTCTGACTGCCACTGGAATTCTCTCCCAAGTCTTTTGAAATCTGAAGTTGAAATCAGTCAGCTGCTCATTGGGAGCTCTCTTGATGGTTGTCAGCTACTCCAAAAGAGACAAGTTGCTCCCTTCTCTCCAAATTGCTCATGAAGTGCTATACATAGCTGATTCCAATTTGTGATTGAACCACTCTAAGGCTTCTAAACCATTGCAATGCTTTCCCCTTGAATGAAGATGCCAAGAACTTTGACACCACTTGCATCTCATTGATTTCATGAATTACACAAAGGTTAGCAATATCCTTAACATTATCACTGGAGTAGTCCGATTTTCTCTAGTGAAGTATGGAATGTTCTTCAAGGCTGCAATAGGAAGCTGGATGTTGTGCATTGAGGGCAAGTGGGATACTTCCTATGAAGTTGACATAGGTGTTGTTTTGCGCCATTCTAATTAGTCTTAAAACCCTTGTTGATCGAATGAAAGGCCTACCAGGTGGAGGAGTTGAGAGAGTTATGTTTGGTGGAGATGGAGACCTTTGGATTCTCCTCCCACTTTTCCTTACTCTTGGAGATAATCGCAAGTATTCAAAGAGCACTTCTTCTTCTCCAAATCTTGACCTTGTAGTGATTCTTCTCATGAGTTTTTAGGCCTGCACTACTGAAACCAATCGATTCTTCCCCTTGGAGTCACCAGATGTGTAAATTATAGCTCTTTTCAAGCAAGAAAATTGCAGCAGATGCACATCAACTTTGCCAAAATGAGACCTCTAATGTCCCATCGGGCGTGCCAAAACTGTTGTTGCAAATCAGCAGCACCCCTGGATGTAAATCAAGGTTCTAAATGATGTTTAGAGCATCCAATGTGATTGCTCAACATGGAAACCTCTCTCCAAGTGTGGGACTTGTGAAAATGAGAGAGGAATCACTAGAATAGAGGCTGGTTCCTCAAACTCCTCTGATTTAGATCTATATTTTACACAACTACAGAGGTTATAATCCTAATTCTACCCTAGATTGCAAGGAGACAGGGATAAAAATGCAAAAATGAAACTAAACTAAAGATGGTGATGCACCAAAAGGAGTGGTGAAACATTTTTTGCCATGTAAATAGACACAAATTCATGAAATGCAATAAGGGAAAACATACACAAGATGATAGATGTAACTAGAGGTCTTAAAATGAAGTAAAACAATACAAACAGAGGATCGAAAGCATTCACAGAGTTCGCACTCATCAATTCCATGTAAAAATCTCTTGCATTCCACCATCAAAGAGGTATAAACTGTTACAATCTGTGAAAAAGGTCTAATTTTTACAACTATCACTTGCTGGAGGTGAAAGAAGAAGTTTTTAATGCCAAAAAGTGTTCAACCATGAAGAAATGAGCCAAATCTGGCTTTTAGAGTGCATGGGTCGAGCCCAGGAGAGAGAAAATGTGAAAAAATGTGGGAGCCATTCCCCATTGACCAAAATGCATTAAAAACAGCATGGAGGTCCTTACAAACCCATTCCCTAACATTTTTGACCATACTGGAGAAGAATGCGACCCATTTTGCATTAAAATTGGTTGTTGAAACATCAGTTCTGTCCATGGGCACATACCAGAAGCATTTTTTGATTTTATCCCTCCAAACTAAACCAAAATTCAAATTTTACCATGGAATCTTGTAGAAAATTTCATCATCTTTCCATTGATATAAAGAACGTGAAAATCCGAGCTGGATTGAAAGTTATGGTGATTTGAAGTTTAGGGCAAAAACAGCCAAAATCGGATTGCTTTGATATTTTTAACTGGACACGTGGCGAGTTCTGATTGGTGTGGACCTTGTAAGGAAAAATTTCCCACAAAACTCTGCAAAGCCATAACTTGAAAAATACGTGGAGTTAGGCGGAAATGTTTACCTTTCTAGAAAGCTGAGAAAGAGCTCTATCCAATGATGTCATTTGTAGAAGGTTTTGAGTGCCTTAAAATCAAAAAAAAATGTGGATCGAGGCACAAGAGAGGCAAGAACACAAGGAGTTAGCCACAAAAATGAGTGGGGCACATTTTGGATAATAGCAGTTCAAGAACCTACTCTCATACTCGGCCACTATAAGGGAAGCCTATTGAAGGTCGTGGAACTCATCGATCCTCTGATGTATGAATCTCCATGGAAAGTATCTGCTCCTGAATCTCTCCTCAAATAGTTCCCAAGTGACTATCTCTGAATCTATATGGAGCTTTTGCTCCTCTTTCCTCCACCATACTCGAGCTCCATCCTTCAGTAGATGGATCACAACACGAACTTTCGTGTTGCTAGAACAAGGACACAACTTGAAGCAACTGCTCAAGCTAACCAGCCAAGCCTCTGCCTAGAATCCTCCTGTGTCACCAAAATACTGTGTTGGCCTAAGCTTCAGGATCTCCCTGATGTGATCCGCAGCCATTGTGGTTTAACGGCCTCTAGGCGTCTCTTCCTGCCTATCCCCGAGCCTAGGGCTCCGAGACCTCTCTCTCTATCCTGAAATACGGTCACCATGCCCCCTCAAAAGAGACTCTACTGTAGCTGACTCTCCATCAAAATTCTCTCCTCCATCTTCCTCACCATGTGGAGGAGGTGCATGTCCCTCAATGGAAGTATCTCCGTCTTGTCTTCCTGAGTGCCCTCCTACTGATCCTCCCAGTAAGGGCAAAGGCAGCATTAACATCCTCGGAGGGTGCAGTAAAAATATGTAGTAGGATAGCTGCTAAACCCCGGTGCAGTGGTGGTGGTGGCGGTGGTGGAGGTGGTGGTGGTGGCGGTGGGAGTTAGTTCATTACCTTGAGTTTTATAGGTTTGCTAACATGTTTAATTTTCAATTTGTTTTGTTTTCTAGATTATCAATTTGCTAGTTTTAGGTTTCAAGTCTTAATGTTTTCGAGTGTGCCCAATGGTCCAAGCTTTTGAACCACTGCTCTGATACCAAGTGTGATGCCCGCTTCAACTACCACTTGAGACTAAGAAACAACCTAGGAAAATTACGAAATAATTTTTTTATAGGAAGAGTCTACAACCAAGTTGCAAGACACTAGTTTGAAAACTAAATAGGTTCTGAAAAAAATTCTGATTAATAAAACATAATATTTCTATTTTTATCTTATAACAAGTTTACAAGGTTCTAATTTGGAGGTTACAAATTTTACTAAGGTTCAGTGGAGAAATTTATCCCTGTGCTGCTCTCTATCAAGCCCTAAACTTCAACTGGATTTTTCACACACTTATATTTATCAAAACTTTCTTAAACTAGGCTCATTGGATAGGAAATTTCTTCACGTTTCCAACCATATAAAGAAGTCCTCCTAACTCCTTGTAAAACTCAACTTATGGTAAGGCGGATTTTTAGGTGAAAATTTTCCTTGGAGGTCCACGAGGTTAGGGAGAAAATTGGGATAATTTTCCCAAATTCCACGTGTCATCACGTGATCGGTGCGGGCTAGCGGGTCGCGGGAAAAAATTTAAAATTTTTCCCAAAACCAAAGTCTCAATTTTCCAAAGGAAACTTTTCCTTCGTGCCTTCGCACTTACTTAAATGGCCACGTGGCGCTTTGTGATTAAGCTGCGGGCAGGCGGGGGAAAAAGTGAATTTTTTCCAAAAGATAAAAAATTTAAGTTTTCATTTCTAAATCCACAGGCCCTCCCTGCCACGTGTCAACACGTGATTGGTTGGGGGCCGTGGGGTTGTGGGGAAATTTGGGAAAATTTTCCCAAGAGAAAATTTTCAAAAAGTTAAGTTTTTTTATTAAGGGCCACCCCTCCAAGGTGCCTACATGGAAACTTCTTGTAGGATGAGAGGGTGGCAGGGTCGTGGAAATTTTTAGGAAATTTTTCTAAAATTCAAAATTTAAATTTTTCTAAGGTCGAATTATTTATTTCTTTTTCTTTGTTTGGGATGGCCATTTTGAAGTAAAACTTCAAATGGCCATAACTTTTGATAGGAAGCTCCATTTTAAGAAAACAAGGACTTTCCAGAAAGATCTCAGAGTCCTCTTTGTACAAAAATCATCAATTTTGAAATTTTGTGAAGTTTCAAGGGTTAATTTTAAGAATTCGATCTGCAGGGATTATAATTTTAAAACTAGCAATTTTTCCTACTTGTAAGATTTGTTCAATTTGATAAAATTTGAACTCTTCTTCCACTTAACATGTCAAACAGACATGGATGATCAACTTAGGAAGAATTAGAATGTTTTAAGTATGTCAATTTGATCAATTTATACAAGTTTATAATTTTTCGACAGTTGACGGGAAAAACGACCATGCAAGCTCCGAATTGAAATTCTTTGAGTTTTGGAGATTTATTCTTGACTGTTTTAGTGAATTTGGATTCCTAAAGTCTTCCTAAGTGTAATTTCAAGTTTTTGTAATTTATTTCGAGTATAAAGTCGAACTGATCATTTAATCTAATGCACATTACTAGGTTTAACTTTAAAATAGTGAGTTTACTGGTATGGTGGTTTGTCTGCTAGGTGAGCATAAGATTATGACTTAATCCATATCATTGCTTCACAATTTCACACATTCAACTCTAATTAAAATGCATCATTGATTTTCAATTTTAACATGATAGTTTGTGAAGAAAATAACGTAGAATTTCATTCCATAAGCATCATCTTTTACATTCCAAAACATAGATTCTTATTCCTTTTCATATGAGATCTTCATTCATCGACAACAATACAAATTTAAAGGGATCAATGCTATCGTTGATTGATAATTCAAGTAAAATTTCAACCGAACTTCTTTCCTACTGATTTGGTTTTCACATTTCACATGCAAGGTATATAAATTATGATACCAAGTGTGATGACCGCTTCAACTACCACTTGAGACTAAGAAACAAACTAGGAAAATTACGGAATAATTGTTTTTATAGGAAGAGTCTACAACCAAGTTGCAAGACACTAGTTTGAAACTAAATAGGTTTCAAATAGATTCTGATTAACCAAACACAATATTTCTATTTTTATCTTATAACAAGTTTACAAGGTTCCAATTTGGAGTTTACAAATTTTACTAAGGTTCAGGGAGAAATTTATCGCCATGCCTGCTCTCTATCAAGTCCTGAACTTCAAATAGATTTTTCACATATTTAGAATTATCAAAACTTTCCTAAATTAGGCTCATTGGATAGGAAATTTCCTCACCTTTCCAACCATATAAAGAAGTCCTCCTAACTCCTTGTAAAACTCAAGTTATGGCCGGGCGAAGTTTTAGGGGAAAATTTTCCCTTTGGAGGTCCACGGGGTTAGGGAGAAATTGAGATAATTTTCCCAAATGCCACATGTCATCACGTGATTGGTGTGGGCTAGCGGGTTGCAAGGAAAATTTGAAATTTTTCCCAAAACCAAAGTCTCAATTTTCCAAAGGAAACTTTTCCTCCGTGCCTCCGCACTTACTCAAATGGCCACGTGGCGCTTTGTGATTAAATGGGGGACATGTGTCCGCGGGCAGCGGGGAAAAAGTGGAATTTTTCCAAAAGGGAAAAAAGTTAAGTTTTCATTTCTAAATCCACGGGCCCTCCCTGCCACGTGTCAACACATGATTGGTTGGGGGCCGCGGGGTTGCGGGGAAATTTGGGAAATTTTTCCCAAGAAAAAATTTTCAAAAAGTTAAGTTTTTCATTAAGGGCCGCCCCTCCAAGGTTCCTACGTGGCAAGTTCTGATAGGATGAGAGGGTGGTGGGGCCCAAAAATTTTTAGGAAATTTTTCCAAAGTTCAAAATTTAAATTTTTCTAAGAAAATTCGAATTATTTATTTTTTTTAGATTTGTTTGGGATGGCCATTTTGAAGTAAAACTTCAAATGGCCATAACTTTTGATAGGAAGCTCCATTTTAGGCAAACGAGGACTTTCCGAAAAGCTCTCGGAGTCCTCTTTGCATAGAAATAATCAATTTTGAAATTTTTTGAAGTTTCAAGGGTCAATTTTAATAATTTGATCTGCGTGGATTATAATTTTAAAACTGACAATTTTTCCTACTTGTAAGATTTGTTCACTTTGATAAAATTTGAACTCTTCTTCCACTCAACATGTCAAACAAACATGGAGGATCAACTTAGGGAAGAATTAGAATGTTTTAAGTATGTCAATTTGATCAATTTATACAAGTTTACAATTTTCTGACAGTTGACGGGTAAAATGACCATGCAAGCTCTGAATTGAAATTCTTTGAGTATTAGAGATTTATTCTTGACTTTTTTAGTGAATTTGGATTCCTCAATTATTCCTAAGTTTAAATTTCAAGTTTTTGTAATTTATTGCTGAGTATAAAGTCGAACTGATAATTTAATCTAATGCACATTACCAGTTTTAACTTTAAAATAGTGAGTTTACTGGTATGGTGATTTGTCTGCTGGGTGAGCATAAGATTATGACTTAATCCATATCATTGCTTCACAATTTCAAACATTCAACTCTAATTAAAATGCATCACGTTTGATTTTCAATTTTAACATGACAGTTTGTGAAGAAAATAACGTAGAATTTCATTCCATAAGCATCTTCTTTTACATTCCAAAACAAAGATCCTTATTCCTTTTAATGATATTCATTCATTGACAAAAATACAAATTTAAAGGGATCAATGCTATCCTTGATTGATAATTCAAGTAAAATTTCAACGGAACTTCTTTCCTCTTGATTTGGTTTTCAAATTTCACATGTAAGGTACATAAATTCATTCACCTTTTCTTTTCCAAATAAAATAGATAAATATGATTCTTCTTAACATTTCTCAAATTGATTTACAACTTCGATTACAAGGCATGCATTTCACATCTCAATATCAATTACATTCATCCACTTGGAGTGGTAAAGATTTGATTTAAAATTACAAAAAGAGATTTGTCAAACTATTTTCTCCAAGCTCCAAACAGCAACATGCTGAATTCTTCATCTTTATTCTTCTAATCATAACAAGGAAGGGGAAAGGCAACGCTCTCTACCCAACCAAGACATCCAATGGGAAAAGATAATCCATCTTTCCCCTTTGGCCCCCGAGCCCCAACCATATTGGGATGGAACATGATGATACAACACATGGCAACATGGATTCTTCACATACAAGCATAAATTCATAAAGACAAATAAACACAAAGCAATAAGATGTAGTTATCAACTACAACAATCAATTCCAAATAAAACAAAGGCTCCTTCTCCAAGCAAGCAAGCCAAGAAAGAGCAAGAACTATGGAGGTCTCCTTATGCCTCCCAAGTTGAATTTTGGGCATCCACCAAAAGGAAACCGCCAAAATCATAGCAATCCCATAAACCTTATCCCTCCTCAACCCCTTCTTATCCCTCCTCCAAATTTATCCCTTATACCTCCCCCAAAGTAGGAAATGCAAGCAATTTTCCTTTCCTATGTGGATCCCAAACCAACATTCCCTCTCAAGGACAAATAACAATGGTAGATCCCTTATCCCTCCTCTGATAAACCTCATAGTCTTCTCTCCACACCATGCCCTAAGCATTCTACCCATCCCTAAAAAAATTACAAACACAACACATTCAAATTCATGCTAAAAGAGGAAAATACAATAATTTTAAAAAGAGTGAGAGCCTACCTCTCCATATGGAGACTTGTTTCCAAAACAGCAGGTTCTTTGTTGTAAAAAAAGTAGTCCCAATCAATAAGAGGAATGCATGCACAAGTAATTCCACTTCTTCCACCAAGCAAGCTCCAAAAAAAATGCAAGAAAATTTGACCCAAGAGTGAAATCTCTAACTTTTCAACAACCTCAAAATGAGGAGGAATTCAATTTTAAAGGAGAGGGTTGAAGAGGATGATGTGGATTCCAAGTGGGATGCCACATCATTTTTCCTCATCCCAAAATGCAATCAACATAAAGGCAATTAAATCCCAATAAATGTGAATGAAAAACCAGTTACACACTTAATTTTCGCATCCTAAAAAAAAGAATGCATTTAAAATTTGTAAGACAAGTGCAAACAAATCTTACAATAAATCAAGTCAAAATGCAATAAAATAAGTTGATTTTGCCTCCAAATTATTAAACTATTGGTGGAGGTTTTGAGAGGTGTGGGACAAGTTTAACTTGTCCCACAAGCCTCCAATTTAGGCTCCCAAGGCCAAATCCGAGTTTCAAAGAGGATGGAGTGTTCTACCTCCAAATCATCACAACTCTTAAAAATTCATACACAATCTATCATTTTACTTACACAACTCTTACATCCTCTTACAATTTCTTACACATGCATTTATATTTATGACATTTATTTATTACAATCTTTTATAAATATTTATCTATTTACCACATGGTTATAATATATATAAGTCAATTTTCATTTTCAACCAAGACAATAACATTTAATTTATATTCCACATCTCGATTAATATAATTGAAATTTAATTATAAGACCCTCACATTATACTATCACATTAAAATAATTAAAATAAAGAGCACATTACAAATAAAATACATACAACAATAATTTTAAAAAGGGACACAACAAATAAAACACACATATACCCCATGGTCACAATAATGGAAATCCCCCCATGGGAAATCCTAACAAAACACAACATATAACTAAAACACAGTTGCCATGGTGACCTTGTTGATTTCACACTGAATTCCAATATGGTTAGTCTCCAGTCCCCCGACATTGTTGTGATTTTTAACTTGCAAAATGCAATACCTCTTTTAGCCTCATGGCCATATCAGAACATCCAAGAAGATATAAAATCAACATATAATTATTAAATCCAAATCACAACAATATCAAGAATTTAACATTTATTATTTAAATTCAATTGCAACTATATCATCATCCAATAGATCTCTATGTTATAGCTATTCATAATATCAATGTCACATGTCTAAAATCAAAAGTAATAACCTGTCCATGTCAACCAAGATATCATCATCCACATAATAATACTGATGTCTTAATGATCATCAAGCAAAATATTTGAATCCAGATCAATATTAATCTAGGATCTAACATCTAACCATCATACTAATCAAAACATAATAATGTCCATAATAATCCTTGATACATCATACTACATCAAAACATAATAATATCCAAAATGTGACCAATAGTGTCAAGATAAGTATCTGAATAATGTCCAAGGAAAGTGGGCACTACACTAGAGATACTTAATGTTTTATCTCTACTAAACTAGTAATGAAATTATAAAGGAAAGCTAAACAAATGGATAAGACATTAGGATCTTGCATTATGGAAATAATGTTTTCCATAGAATAGATATGTGTCTATTTTGGGGAAATTATTGATTATTCAAGTTTATCTACAAAAAGTTGACCTTTAGATTACTCCTTTAGGGTCATATGACATAATTATAGATTTAATTGGTTAGCGGAACATAAGGTGAAGGTCGAATGTTATGAAAAACAGATTTGTTGTTTTAATGACTTCAACAAAGTTGATTTCATTCAAAGGGTGTAAAGCGTGGAGAGGTTTCATTTTGCAGTTAGGAAAGTCATAGTTTTATGTAACTAAAAAGGGCTAAAAATAGAGCTACATCCTTGTATGTCGTAAAATGATAGAAAATTCTAAGGAAGATAATGATTTTAGGGAAAAGAATCATTAAGATTTCGATGTCTTTCATATAGAGTTCTGTGTCACCACCGAAACGAGAGTTTGAATTTGACATCAACAAAGAGATTAAAGGAAGGGAAATGAACCCATATCAAGGCACCCTACAAAATGATCCACCCTTGAGTTGCATGTGGAACTAACAAAGGCTCGAGATGTGTCATAATTGAACTTTTGACAAAAATGTTTGTCAAGAGACCGAGCGTCTCACCAGTGGGGAGCTTGTCTTCTCGTATTGGTTTTGTAAAGAAGAAAGATGGCACACTAAGATTATGCATTGATTATAGGATGTTAAATAAGGCAGCCATTAAGAATCGATATCCACTTCCTAGGATTGATGATGCTTTCAACCGGATGCGTGGAGCATCAATCTATTCAAAAATAGATCTTCGATCTGGATATCACCAATCGAGAATAAAGAAAGAAGATATTCATGAGAAAAAAATTTAGAACAAGGTAGGGCATTATGAATTCACATTGTTACCATTTGGGTGTGAAGTAATAATGTAAACCCGCCACCTTCATAAATTTGATGAACATTATACTTTTTCAAGAATAATTAGAAAAGAATTTACACTTGTATTCTTGGACGACATTCTTATATACTCCAAAAATGTTGAAGAGCAGGCAAGAACATTTAAGGATAGTGTTGGAAATTTTGAGAAAGAGATGGTGATGCTGATGGTAAATTATCTAAATTTTCTTCTTTTATGAAAACATTACATTATTTGGGGCATGTTATAAGCAAGAACGAGATAGTTGTTTTTAGACCCTTAAAGATCATAGCTATAACTGAAGTGGCTGCGCCTAGTAACGTGCATTTGAAGTAAGAAGCTTCATGGGCCTAACAAGATATATAGAAAGTTCGTTAAGGACTTTTCTAAAATTGCTGCCCCAATCACTTCATCTCGAAAGTTACGAAAAGAAGAAAGATAAGAAATTTATTTGGAGTGAAAAATGTGAATCTACCTTTAAAATTTTAAAGGAATATTAACTACAAAATTTCCCACAAGTCTTTATTCGACCCAAATAGAGATTTTCACTTTCCCGTGAACGGATGCATCTCGGAGAGGGTCTTATGGAGGCATTTATTACAAAATGACCATGTCTTTAATAAAGTAGAAAGCTTAAGTTACATGAATAGAATTATGCTCCATATGATCTAGAGCTCACGCCATTGTTCATGCACTTCAAATGTGGAGGCATTACCTCAAGTTGGTAAGCTTTTTGAGCTCCAAAAAAAACCATTTATTGGGGTTGAAGTATATTTTTAGTCAATGTCAAAAAACTGAATAAAGACATCGAAGATGGTTATAATTTCTATCTCAAGTATGATTTTGATATAAGATAAATTAAATGAAAGGAAAATAGGGTAGAGATGATCGAGTCGTAGGAAGCACATCATCTCGCCCTTATAACATTAAGAACTCAGTTTAAAGATGAGGTGAAAGATGTCATGGAATTTGACTCTTATTTTCAGCAAGTTAAAACAACACTTACTGCAGTTCCAAAGGATATGAAGTATAAAGGATTTCATTTTGATAATGAAGGGATTTTGAGGTTTGAAAATAGGGTATATATACCCTTGGAAAATGATTTAAGAAAGAAATTACTAACTGAATTTCATAATTCACCTTTTCCTAGACATCCCTTCGGCATTAGATCGAAAATGCTTGCTAATTGGAAAAATATTACACAATAAAAACAGGGAATGAAAAAGGATGTTGTGGAATTTTGACACATCTTGGATATGTCGGCATGTTGAGAGGCATAAAAACATATGCATCCTATTAAACCGGATTACTATATCCCCACAACATTCCACTAATGTCTCTTAATGACCTTATGATATCTATGGATTTCATTCAAGGATTACCTATGTCAAAGGAATAAACATGATATCATCTTGGTTGTCATCGAAAAACTAACCAAAGTGGCACACTTCATTACTGGTAATTTAAAAGACGATGCACCAGTGTTAGCAAGAAGATTTGTACATGAAAATTTTAGATTACATGGAATACCCGAATGATCATATCGGATAGAGATCGAGAATGACATCAATATTTTGGCAAACGCTTGATGCGGCCTTGGGAACTAAACTAAATTTGACGCATATCATCCAGGAAATAGATGGAAGCTTATGAAAGAGTCAATCAATTTTAGAGGATATGTTAAGAACATATTACATGGCCAAGAAAAGTGAAGAGTATAAATGGGAGGAATACCTTTAGTTGAATTAAAAGAAAAAACGACTATAATATGATACATACCACACCTCTTTAAAGATGGTTATTTTAAAGCATTGTATGGAAGAAAATGTTCTAAAAGTATGGGATAGTGTAGATGATAGAGAGGTAATTGGGCCATAAATATAAAGAAATGGAACAACAAATTAAAATGATTCGTGAACATTTCAAGGAGGCATGCCAATAGGCAAAAGAGTTATGTAGACTTAAAGAGTTGATAGGATTTATAAACTTGGTGAGAAGGTCTTTCTTCTATAGTCAAGCCAAAAAGAGTTCTATAAATTTTTGGCAATTTTGTAGCCAAGTTATCACCTCGTTATGTGGGACAAGTTGATTGCAAATCAAAGCAAAAATCGGATGTTGATCCCCTCGGATTTCTAGTTTGATCATACTAGCCCAAGGAGCACAAAGAGCAATCCTCTTCCCAAGTGTGGGAATTGCAAAAAAAATGGAAGAGGAATCTCATGAAAATTAGAGAATGGTTCCTCAACTCCTATGATCAGCTATTTTACTTGCACAATTGCAGAGGTTTAAACTCCCAAATCTACTCTAATTTCCAAGGAGACAGAGATAGAGAATGTAAAAAAGAAAGAACTAATGCTAATAGGTGATACACCAAAGGAGTTGTAGACACCTGATGCTGCATAAAATACACAATTCACAAGGAAACACAACACAAAACATGCACAAATGCTCAAAATGTAATGAAATATCAAGAAAGCAATGATAGATATATGAAAGGATTGAAGGATTTTAATCACAGAACATATATCATATCCAAAATGTGCCCTAGCTCATTTTTGGTGGCTAACTCCTTGTGTTCTTGCCTCTCTTGTGCCTCAGTCCACATTTTTGATTTTAAGGCACTCAAGGCTTTTGGAAATGGCACCAGGGATAGAGCTCTCTCTCGGCTTTCTAGAAAGGAAAGTTTACCGGGAGTTCCTAACTCCTTATATTTTTCTAAGTGTATGGCTGCAAATTTTTTTGTGGAAAATTTTCCCATTTGAGGCCAAATAGGAATTGACCAATAGGAATGTGCCATGGGCAGAGGAGTTTGGGCTCGGAGGAAATTTGAAATTTTTCCAAGTATTTTGGTCGAAGGTTCAAATGGAAGGTTTCCCCGCGGGGCCTACGGACCAATCATGGTGTGACACGTGTCGGGTGGGGGAAGGGAAATGAAAAATTGGCTAAGTGTTTGAGAAGGAGAGATAATTCTAGAGTGAATCGAGGGAGATTTCTTCCCACGTGGCATCCGACCAGCGGAGCGTGGAGGAATTTTTGAAATTTTTTTCCAAATGACAAAAAAAGGTAAAATTTGAAAATTTTTCCCGACAATCCGTTTTTGGGCCATTTTGCCCTAAATCTTCAAACAATCATATCTTTTGATCCAGAGCTCTCAGATTTTCATGTTCTTTATATAATTGGAAAATATTAAAATTCTATACATGATTCCATGGTCAATTTCTAATTTTGGTTTAGTTTAGATGGAGAAAATTCAAAAACGGCTCTAAGTACGTGTCCATGGCGAAATGACATTTCAACGACCAAATTTAATGCGAGAATGGGTCGCATTCTTCTCCAATATGGTCAAAAATGATAGGGTATGGGTTTGTAAGGTCCTCCATGTTGTTTTAATGTATTTTCCATCAATGAGGGATGTCTCCCATGTGTTTTTCATGTTTTTTTCTCTCCGGGTTCGACCCATGCAATGTAAAAGCTAGATTTGGCTCATTTCTTAAAGGGTTAAACACTTTTGACATTGAAAACTTCTTCTTTCACCTCCAACAAGTGATAGTTGTAAGAATCAGACCTTTTCAAAGATTGTAATAGGTTTATACCTCTTTGATGGTGGAATGCAAGAGATTTTTACATGGAATGATAATGCAGTGTAAACTTGTGAATGCTTTCAATCCTATGTTTGTATTGTTTTACTTCATTTTAAGACCTCTAATTACATCTATCAGCTTGTGTATGTTTTCCCTTGTTGCATTTCATGAATTTGTGTCTATTTACATGGCAAAAAATGTTTCACCACTCCTTTTGGTGCATCACCATCTTTAGTTTAGTTTCATTTTTGCATTTTTATCCCTGTCTCCTTGCAATCTAGGGTAGAATTAGGATTAGAACCTCTATAGTTGTGTAAAATATAGATCTAAATCAGAGGAGTTTGAGGAACCACCTCTATATGGAGATTCCCTCTCATTTTCATAAGTCCCACACTTGGAGAGAGGTTTCCATGTTGTGCAATCACACTGGATGCTCTAAACATCATTTAGAACCTTGATTTGCATCCAGGGGTGCTGCTGATTTGCAACAACAATTTTGGCACACCCGGTGGGACCTTAGAGGTCTCATTTTTATTGCAGCAAAGTTGATGTGCATCTGCTGTAATTTTCTTGCTTGAAAAGAGCTATAATTTGCATATCTAGCGACTCCAAGGGGAAGAATCAACTGGTTTTAGTAGTGCAGGCCTGAAAACTCATGAGAAGAATCACCACAAGGTCAAGAGCTAGAGAAGAAGAGGTGTTGTTTGAATATCTATAGTTATCTCCAAGAGTAAGGCAAAGTGGGAGGAGAATCCAAAGATCTCCATCTCCACTAAATGAACTCTCTCAACTCCTCCACCTGGTAGGCCTTTCATTCAGTCAACAAGGGTTTTAAGACCAATTAGAATGGCGCAAAACAACCCCTATGTCAACTTCACAGGCAGCAACCCACTTGCCCTCAATGCACAACATCCAATTCCTATTGCAGCCTTGAAGAACATTCCATACTTCACTGGAGAAAATCAGACTACTCCAGGTGATCATGTTAAGGATATTGCTAACCTTTGTGTAATTCATGAAATCAATGAGATGCAAGTGGCTGTCAAGTTGCTGGCATCTTCATTCAAGGGGAAAGCATTGCAATGGTTTAGAAGCCTTGGAGTTGGTTCTATCACAAATTGGAATCAGCTGTGTATAGCACTTCATGAGCAATTTGGAGAGAAGGGAGACAACTTGTCTCTTTTGGAGTAGCTGACAACCATCAAGAGAGCTCCCAATGAGCAGCTGACCGATTTCAACTTCAGATTTCAAAAGACTTGGGAGAGAATTCCAGCAAGTGGCGCAAATCAACCACAGTGAAGGTGCTTTTCTCTACTATCTCAAAGCTCTAAATTCTGATATTTCTATGTTGGTTCAGTCCATGGGAGGCCTAACTATCCCTATGGCTTATAGCATTGCCATTAGGGCTGAAAATTATTTGATCCAAGTGGCAAACTAGCCCATAGACCTCCCATGCCATTGTTTCCAAGTTTAGAGAGTCCAAACACCAATCAAGCACCTAATTTGGCTCCTTCTCCCACCCCTAGAAATTAGAGTTCAAATGAAGCTTCTACTTCATCTCCAAGTGCCCCAAATGAGCTTCAAGAAGTCATGAAGCAATTGCAAACCTAGGCAATGAGTTGGTTACTCTCAAGAGGCAACAAGCCTAAAGGTTTTAGGCCTTCTTATCAGCCCCAAGCTCAGCCTAACAGGCAGCCATACCAACCACAAAGGCCACCTAATCTAGTTGCAAATATGAATCAAACAAGGCCTCCTGCCAATAGACCATTTCAGCCCTATAATCCAAATGCCATATCTGCCTCTAAGGCATTGGTGCCAACACAAAACAACATTGCTCAGGAGTATGATTGGTGTTTTCCATGCAATGAGCCTCATAACCAATCCATGTGCTTGAATGGTGCTTTGAATCAAGCATTAATGGTGACAACTACTAGTGTGGAGGGTGAGGGAAGTCAAGGAAAACCAACAACAAGAAACATTCCAACAGCAATCAGCCCCAAATGACACCACATTGGTAAATTGGCAAGCAGAGGATTTTTGTGGCATGAATCAGGTAGTTTCTCAAGGTGTTGCAGCCAACACAAGGTCAAAAAGAAGGAATTTGGGTGAAGAACAACCATTAGCTCCAACCAATCCACAACCTTCCATGGCTCCACAAATGGTTGGCAAGCAAAATCCAATTTCAAATGCACAAGGGCAGCCAAGAACAGCTCCTAGACCAACTCAAATACCAGTTATTGCTGCCCACGTGCAAGGAGTGAATGTACAAGCAAAGGGACAACAAAGAGATCCTTCATCACCATTCAGTATCATTGATCAGATGAAGAAGACAAATGTTAATACATCAATGTGGGAATCCCTATCTATCCAGTGCAAAGAGACTTGTTACAAGCTGCCATGAAGGACTGGCCAACTTCGAATCAGCAAGTTCAGATGTAAGAGAAAGTGCTCAAAAATGCTGCCCAACCTGAGGGAAATCATGGAGGACATCAAGGTAAAATGTTGAAGCCCCTTCCTTTCTATATTTCAGTAATCATTGGAAATTAGTTAGTGCACAATTGCATGATAGATTCCGGGGCAAGTAGCTCAGTGATGCCTAAACAAATAGCTGATCAGCTAGGGCTCTAGTATGAAACCATATCCAAAGGGGTAGTGCAGCTGGATGGGACAATAGTAACAATAGTTGGGGTGATTAGAAACTTGAGTCTTACCTTGCATGCATGTCCAAATTTTGTTGTTTCACAAGATGTATCAGTCATAGACCTTCCACCACTATTTGCCCTATGCTTGTCAAGGGACTTCACAGCCAAGATTGGGGGTTATTTTTCTGCTGATTGGTCACACATGTTGTTCAGAACGAGGTATGTAACTAAGGCTACAATCAGGTTTGAACCTATTGCAAACTTCCACATTGAGCCTTACACTCCAAGTCAGATCAACACCAATTGTTCAGCATTTGATCAAGAAGACCACCCAAGCACCGATGAAGCTGACACCAAGGTTGGGAGCATCCCGGATCTAACTCTTGATGAATGGGAAAACAAGGTACATGCTTTTGATCCTTATCAAGAAGTAGAAGAATCTAAGCTAGGGGTCTATTGTATACATGAAGAAAATCAGCCTATTCCTAACATCACCAAGCCAAACCACAAGGATGACAATGAGGTATGGCAGTTGTTTTTTGATGGATCAAGAAGTAGACAAGGTGCAGGAGGTGGAGCCATGCTTGTTTCACCTCAAGGAGTAAAGTACTATTCAGCTTTTAGATTTTAGTTTGCATGCTCCAATAACACTGCTGAATATGAAGCCTTAGTGCAAGGGATGCATTGGGCAATCAAGAAGAAAATAAAGAACTTGCAAGTCTTTGGTGACAGTGAATTGATTGTAAATTAGGTCAAGGGACAACATGCTACCAAGAATGATCTACTCAGGTGCTACAAGAACAGGGTGTGGGACCTCATGGAATATTTTGAGGGTTTTGGCATCAAATCCATTCCTAGGAAAGAGAATCAAGCTGCTGACAGGCTTGTAGCAGTAGGGGCAGCCTTTGACATTGTGGAAAGCATTCAACAAGACAAGGTACAACTAAACATCCACATGATTGTGAGGCCTTCAGTGCTAGATAACAATGTCAGTTGGCAAGTGTTTGAGAATGACCAACAAATCATCCATTTCTTGCAAGAAGAAACTAAGTTCTCAACTAAGAATCAAGAAAAATTGGAACAGCAGTATGGTGACCAAGTGGTACAGCTGAGAACTAACAAGCTGCCCAAGGGACTTATCACTTTGGAGTCCATTTTTAATCCCAATGATCAGTTTAGAAAGGAGAAAGAAAACATTCAGGTTGAGAGAGAGGATTCAGTATCCATCTTGGCAAAAGAGAACAAACCATTGCAAATTAGAAGGATGAAACCGATCAAGAAAGGTATAAGTTCGTATACCATTTGTGTCAAGAGTTCCCTAATGTGTTTGCATGGAGCTATGAATATTTGAAAGGTTTCAATCCCAACTTATCTCAACATACCATTGAATTGGATCCAAATACTAAGCCTGTCAGGCAGAAACAAAGACCAGTCAATCCACACATGGAGCCTCTCATGAGGAAAGAATTGGACAAGCTGATTGAGTCAAGAATCATATTCCCAATCAAGCATTCTAGTTGGGTTGCCAACTTAGTTCCAGTCAGAAAGAAGAGTGGAGAGATCAGATTGTGTGTTGATTTCAGAGACTTAAATAGAGCATCTCTCAAGGACCATTACCCACTCCCTTCCATGGAGCAAATCTTGCAAGTTGTGGCTGGCTCCGAGAGGTTTTCACTACTTGATGGCTACTCAGGCTACAATCAGATTATGGTGAAGGAGGAAGACCAGTTCAAGATAGCCTTCACAACCAAATGGGGAACTTTTGCATATAGGAAAATGCCATTTGGGCTGTCCAACGCTGGTGCTACCTTCCAAAGGGCAATGGACATGGAATTCAAAGGTTTGATTAACAATGTGGTGCTGATTTACCTTGATGATATCATTGTTTTTTCCAAAAATGCAGCAGACCACCTCTCTCATTTGAGACAAGTTTTCACGAGGTGCAGGAGATTTGGAGTGTCTTTAAATCCTAGAAAGTGTATCTTTCTTACACATGAAGGAAAGCTCCTTGGCCATATTGTCTCCAAAGAAGGATTAGTAATTGATCCAGAGAGGGTTGAAGCCATAAGAGCACTACCATTTCCAAGCCACAAGAAAGCCCTTCAGAGTTTCTTGGGGAGGATAAACTTTGTTCGGAGGTTTGTCCCAGATTTTGCAGCCCTAGTCAAACGTATCACCAAAATGTTAAAGAAAAAAGGCATGGCAAAAGGCAAGGAGAGTTTTGAAGCAATCAAAGAAGTCATCTCTCAAGCACCAACTCTCATCAACCTGGACTTCTCCAAGGATTTCATCCTCTATGCATTTGGAGGTAATGACACTATTTCTGCCATTTTGGTACAAGTAGAACAAGGATAATGATGAGCAGCCAATTGCCTTCTTCAGCCAGAGCCTAGATGACTATGAGGTGAAGTACTCTTTTATTGAGAAGCATGTGTTGGCAGTAATCAGAAGCTTGAAGAAATTCAAGCATTTAGTCTAAACAACAAGGTCAGTTGCTAGTCTCACATCTTTGGGGTTAAGGACTTCCTCCTCAACAAATATTTAAACGAGAAAAGGGCAGGTTGGATCACCCGTGTCATGGAGTATGACATTGAGATCAAAATCACCAAGCTAGTAAGAGGAAAAGGATTGTGTGAGCAGCTGGTTTTTGGGAAGCAAAAAGAAGTATGCAATGAAGAAGAGGTTGTTTTGACAGTCCAGGACAGCCATGAGCCAAGTGGCAATCAAGAAGAAGACAATGCTGCCCCCACTCCTTGCTAGACCCAAGGTATTATACACTTCCTAAGCATAGGCCTATGCCCCCAGAGATGAACAAGACCCAAAGAAGACACTTCAGATTGTAGGCTGTCCCATATGCCATTGTTGATGGAGTTTTGTTCAAGAAAGATGTGAATGGAGTGTTGTTGAGATGCATTAGCACAAATCAGATTCATAGGGTGTTGGAAGAGTTCCATGGTGGACCAGTTGGTGGTCATTTTGCACCAAGAGTGACAGCTCTAAAAATCATGAAGGTTGGTTATTATTGGCCTAAAATTTTCAATGATTGCTATGCATGGATCAAGAGGTATAAGAATTGTGTATTCTTCATAGGAAAAGAGAGACTTGATGCCCTTCCATTGCATCCAATCTCAGTTGACCAGCCATTCATGCAATGGGGTTTGGACTTCATTAGATTCATTAATCCTAATTCAAGTCAAGGGCACAAATAGATTTTTTATGCCACGAACTACTTCACCAAGTGGATCAAGCAAAGAGTAGCACTCAAGAAGAAGCAAATGAGTCAGAATCTTAGACTTTTATGAGGGGATAACAACCAGATTTGGTATACCTGCTACAATAATCTTAGATAATGCATTGGCATTCATTGGATCCAAGGTGACTGAGTGGGCTGTCAAGAACAGGATCTACCTAAGCACTTCATCAAACTATTACCCTCAAGGTAATGGCTAGGCTGAGTCTACAAACAAGAACTTGTTGAGGATCATTAGGAGGACTCTTGATGAGAATAAGAGGTCTTGGCATACCAAACTGAAATCAGCCTTATGGGCTGATAGGATAACTCCCAAGAGATCCACAGGTAACTCTCCATTCAGGCTTGTCTATGGAAGAGAAGCAATCTTGCCCATGTCTCTTGAGTTGCCAACATTGGAACTCATGAAACAGTTGGAGCTGTTGGAATTTGAGCCCATGGAGGTGAGATATGTAGAGTTGATGGAGCATCAAGAGATCAGAGATCAAGCATCCCAAGTAATGGAGAAGGATCAAGCTTTGATCAAGAAGACCTTTAACAGGAAGGCCAAGAGTAGATCTTTTCAGGTTGAAGATCTAGTGTTGAAATGGGATGTGGATAGAGCAAAACTAGGAAGGCATTCAAAATTTGATGCCATTTGGAGTGGCCCATACATGGTCACGAAGTGCAAGAACAACAATGCTTTCCAATTGGCCTCATTGGATGGTGAAGAATTACAGATTCCAGTCAATGGAATCTATCTCAAGTGTTGCTTCTAGAGGGAAATTTACCACCTTGTAAATATTAGATTAGATTTTCATTCCTCCAAGTGCTTTGCACATTGTTTTGCTGTAGGTTAGTTTTGCTTTCCCTAAGTGCTTTGGCATAGCTTGCTGTCCATAGAGATGTTTTGCAGTCCTTGCTTCCATCATGTGATATTCCATCTTCCTCCTTACACATTCTAAGTCAGTTGGGGTTCTAAACAGAATATTTGATGACTCCATGCCCAATGGACTACTTCAGTAACTGGTATTTTCATCTAGCAGGCAGATGACCCCTCTGAGTCGCCAAAATTGTTATCCAAAATGTGCCCCAGCTCATTTTTGTGGCTAACTCCTTGTGTTCTTGCCTCTCTTGTGCCTTAGTCTACATTTTTTGATTTTAAGGCACTCAAGGCTTTCTGGAAATGGCACCATCAGATAGAGCTCTCTCTCAGCTTTCCAGAAAGGTAAAGTTTGCCTCCTAACTCCTTATAGTTTTCAAGTTATGGCTCGGCGGAGTTTTTGTGGAAAATTTTCCCATTTGAGGCCCACAGCCAATAGGAAAATGTGAAATTTTTCCAAGTATTTTGGTCAAAGGTTCAAATGGAAATTTTTGCCGCGGGGCCCACGGACCAATCACAGTGTGACACATGTCACAAGGGGAAGGCGCAATGAAAAATTGGCTAAGTGTTTGAGAAGGAGAGAGAATTCCAGAGTGAATTAGAGATTACCACATGGAATCTGACCAGCGGAGCGTGGGAATTTTTGAAAACTTTTTCCAAAGACAAAAAAAGATAAAATTTGAAAAAATTTCCCGCCGATCCGTTTTTGTGTCGTTTTTTTCCCTAAATCTTCAAACGATCATATCTTTTGATCCAGAGCTTGGATTTTCATGTTCTTTATATCATTGGAAAGCTGTTAAAATTCTCTACATGATTACATGGTCAATTTCTAATTTTGGTTTAGTTTGGAGAGAGAAAATTAAAAAATGGTTCTGGTACGTGTCCATGTCTAGAAATGACATTTCAACAACCAAATTTAATACGTGAGAATGGGTCGCATTCTTCTCAAATATGGTAAAAATGACGGGGTATGGGTTTATAAGGTCCTCCATGTTGTTTTAATGCATTTTACATCAATGAGGGATGGCTCCCATGTGTTTTTCATGTTTTCTCTCTCCTTGGCTCGACCCATGTATCTTGTAAAGCGATTTGGCCCATTTTCAAGGTTGAACACTTTTTGGCATTGAAAACTTCTTCTTTCACCTCCAGCAAGTGATAGTTGTAAGAATCGAGACCTTTTTCATAGTTTGTAATAGGTTTATACCTCTTTGATGGTGGAATGCAAGATATTTTTACATGGAATCGAAGGTCTGCAAACTCGTGAATGCTTTCGAGTCCTATGTTTGTATTGTTTTACTTCATTTTAAGACCTCTAATTACATCTATCGCTTGTGTATGTTTTCCCTTGTTGCATTTCATGAATTTGTGTCTATTTACATGGCAAAAAATGTTTCACCACTCCTTTTTTTGCATCACCATCTTTATTTTAGTTTCATTTTTGCATTTTTATCCCCTGTCTCCTTGCGATCTAGGGTAGAATTAGGATTAGAACCTATGTAGTTGTGCAAAATATAGATCTAAATCAAAGGAGTTTGAGGAACCAGCCTCTATCCGGAGATTCCTCTCTCATTTTCACAAGTCCCACACTTGGAGAAAGGTTTCCATGTTGTGCAATCACACCGAATTCTCTAAACATCATTTAGAACCTTGATTTGCATCCGAGGGTTGCTGATTTGCAACAACAATATCAACATCTCAGATCCAATACAAGTACATTACGGTGATCTGAAGGTAAGAAAAGGTGTTGCATTACATGGAAACGTAAAATTTCTTCACAAATTCTACCAAGGAGGAAGAAAAAGGAAGTTGCAGTATTTGAAAAAGTGTCTCTCCTTTGTAAAATGAACTCATTCGGCTTTTACACGGTGCAAACCACAACCCCGAGGAGAGAGAAACATGGGAAAAAGTGCAAGGGTTCAACCATTGACCAAAATTCCATCAAAACAACATGGGTGCCCACGACATTTTTAACCATCTTTGGGAGAGAATGCGAGTCATTCTTCATTAAAAACAAGTGGTTGAAACGTCATTTTTCGTCCATGATCACGTGTCAGATGTGTTTCTTGATATTCTCTCTAAAAATTCCACCAAAATACAAAAATTACCATGTAATCTTGTAGATAATTTCACCAGCTTTCCATTGATATAAAGAACATGAAAAATCGAGCTCGGATCAAAGATATGGTGATTTGAAGTTTTAGGGAAAAACAGGGCCAAATCGGGTCGGTGGGAATTTTTTTTGAATTTTTACCTTTTTGGTCATTTGGAAAATTTTCCAAAATTTCCCTGCACTCCGCCACTCTAGATGCCACGTGGTGGAATCTCATTAGCCATGGGCCTTTTAAGGGAAATTTTTCAAAAAAACTCCGCTGAGCCATAACTTCAAAAATACATGGAGTTAGGAGGAAAACTTTACCTTTCTGGAAAGTTGAGAAAGAGATCTATCCAATGGTGTCATTTCTAGAAGGTTTTGAGTGCCTGAAAAGAAAATTTTTGTGACTGAGGCACAAGAGAGGGAAGAATGAGAGGAGTTAGCCACAAAATGAGCAGGGGGCACATTTTGGATAACAATTTTGGTGACTCGAGAGGGGCATCACTCTTTGGATGAAGTTACTGAGTTGCTCGAATCATCCATTGGGCATGGAGTCATGAGTTGTAGCCTACAAACTGATCGAACTTTGAAAACCTCTTCTCTCGAGCCACTTGAAACCCACTTTGAAATGAACTGTGCAAGAGCAAAACTAGCACCACAAAAACTATGTAAAAAACTAAAGGCCATACATGCTCCAAAATGGAACATGCAGAGTGTGCACAAGCACTTCTTTTAATGAAAGAAAAACTACCTATCCTACTCTAACTGGAAGCAAAAGTAGGCTAAACAAACCCTGCAACTGGTTGGGAGAAATAACTTCCCTTTCTCAAAAGTTGCAACCATGCAACTGATTTGGCACTGAACATGGCTGATTGGATGAGTGGAAAATCAACAAGAAGTTGGTCTTCTACCCAAATCATCAAGGTGTCAACTGAAAACAAATCCAATACCTCTTTTAGTTGCTCTGCATTTGGATTGAAGAGGTATGACAGCTGATCCTTGGTACTTTGTAGCTCACCCTCATGCTTAGAAGCAAGCATGATTGGTTGTGACTTCTCCTTTGACTCCAATGAAGTCAAATACCTTATTGGGCAAGGTATGATCCGTTTGATATGCCCATAGCTCTGATTTTCAACTCCAAAAATGGAGTCTTCTTGTAGACCTTCTTGGGTGGGTGATGTGGAAGCAATGGTAGGACTTTTCTACCCTTTCTCTTCCTTCATGGCAACATGGAACTCTTCTATAGTGTGTAACTCCTCATTATTGATTACAACATCCAATGAAGTTGCTTTTGCATTGTTGTTACCTACTACAATACATTGTTGGCTTTGGAGCTCCTCCATTGTAGCTTTTGGAAGATCAAATTCTTCCAGCTTTGATTCAAGAGGCATGTTGCAAACTGTAGGCTGTTGTCCTTGAACTCTTTTGTCCATGGCAGCAAGTTCTTGTTGTTGGAGAATGAATGGTGAAGAAGGAAACATGGTAATTTCAGCTAGCTCTTCATCTAAACATTCTTCTAAGTCTGATGGCAAATCAAACTCTTGAATGTCTTGCTGCAACAAAGTCTCTCCCTCTTGTATGGTGGCCTCCAAATTTGCATTTTCTTCACCACTGTATAACTTCATTTTCAAACATGAAACTTGTCAATCCAAACTCATCCCAAAAATCAGATTGTTGGAGAGATGAAGTGGGAGAGAAGCATGAAATTTCTTGTGCCTTTTGCTCACAATTTGGACCTATTTTGTTCACCTCCATAATGGCTTCATCAATCAAATCAGCCCCTTCAAATGAAAGCAAAAATGTATCAATAATGCTTCCTTCTTCTACTGTTGTAAAAACTGACTTGACCTCATCCATTTGCTCCTGAAAGATGGGGTTTTGAGATGGCTTTCCTTCCTTCTCAATGGCTGATTTTACAGTGCAAACTGGATCAGCATTTTCTTTGGGCAAAGTGCCAACATGGAAACCCAACTCATCACCAACAAACTGTTGTTTTTCTTGATTCACTGCTGTTATAAAATCAGCCTTGTTTTCCACTTGTTCTCCAACTTTAACATCCTCTATTGGTTTCACCATCAAGGGGATTTTTGTAATCCCGAATTTAAGAGCCCAAATCTTCAAACTTTGAATTTCTTCATCCTTGTTTGGCTCTTCTTTCTGCTATTGTTTTCCTTGATTTGCATTCTGATTTTTATCCTCCCAACATGGATTTGGGAATACAAGAGGAGAAGTGGATTGTAACTCAAATGATTTTGCAATTTTTTGTGGTGGTGGAGGAGGTAGGAACTCTTGTTTCTTTGGAGGGAATGGCTGTTTGGAAGGGAAAATGATAGAAGAATTGAGATGGGGTGGAAGACTAGGGAATGGAGAAATGGATTCAACACTTGGGACAGTAGATGGAGAGTTTAAAACTTGACACTGCTGAGATAAAACAGATTGGGAAAGAGGGAGAGAAAAGGCATGAGATGGTGTGCTTACCTGTTGACAAGGTTGTTGAATACTCCTCTCATACACCTTTATTCCTTCAGTCCACTTTGCAAGCAATGGTAGTGTTGTAATCATGAAGTCTAGCTTCTCTTGAGGGTTGTAATGCCTTGGAAAATGTCCCAACCATGGACAAGGTGCTCTACAACCTGATTCTAAATGCTTTCATTTGTGCTTGAGCCCTAGATTACACCATGTTTACCTCCATCTTTTGGATTTGTTCTAGCAGATCTGTATTTTCTTCTTGACTGCCCTCACAACCAGCATACCCTTGTGCTTGACATGCTTCATATCCGAACTGACTTTGCATCTTTGTTGCTCATATGGGTAAGAACCCCACTGGATGTTGATCAAATTTCTAGTTTGATCATACTAGCATCCAGTGTGATTGCACAACATTGAATCCTCTTCCCAAGTGTGGGACTTGCAAAATGGAAGAGGAATCTCCAAATTAGAGGCTAGTTCCTCAACTCCTCTGATCAGCTATTTTACTTGCACAATTGCAGAGGTTTAAACTCCTAAATCTACTCTAAATTCCAAGGAGACAGAGATAGAGAATGCAAAAAAGAAAGAACTAATGCCAATAGGTGATGCACCAAAGGAGTTATAGACATCTGATGTTGCATGAAATACACAATCCAAAAGGAAACACAACACAAAACATGCAAAAATGCTCAAAATGTAATGAAAGATCAAGAAAGAAATGATAGATATATGAAAGGATTGAGGGATTTTAATCACGGAACATATATCAACATCTCAGATCCAATACAGTACATTACAGTGATCCAGAGGCAAGAAAAGGTGTTGCATTACATGGAAAAGTAAAATTTCTTCACAAATTCTACCAAGGAGGAAGAAAAAGGAAGTTACAGAGCTGAAAAAGTTTCTCTCCTTTGCAAAATGAACTCATTCTAAGCTTTAATAGTAGAAACCACGACCCCAGGAGAGAGAAACGTGGGAAAAAGTGCAAGGGGTTCAACCATTGACCAAAATGCCATCAAAACAGCATGGGTTCCCTGACAGACCCATTCCCTAACATTTTTAACCATGCTGGGAGAGAATGCGATCCATTCTTCATTAAAAACGGTGGTTGAAACGTCATTTCTGTCCATAACCACGTGCCAGAGGTGTTTCTTGATATTATCTCTCCAAATTCCACCGAAATGAAAAAATTACCATGGAATCTTGTAGAGAATTTCACCAGCTTTCCATTGATATAAAGAACGTGAAAAACTGAGCTCTGGATCGAAAGATATGGCGATTTGAAGTTTTAGGGCAAAACAGGGCCAAATCGGGTTGGTGGGAATTTTTTTGAATTTTTTACCTTTTTGGTTGTTTGGAAAAAATTTTAAAATTTCCCTGCACTCCACCACTCTAGGTGCCATGTGGTGGCATCTCATTGGCCACGGGCCTTTCAACGGAAAATTTTTCCAAAAAACTCTCACGAGCCATAACTTAAAAAATACATGGAGTTAGTAGGAAAACTTTACCTTTACGGAGAGTTGAGAAAGAACTCTATCCAATGGTGTCATTTCCAGAAGGTTTTGAGTGCCTGAAAAGCAAAATTTTGTGACTGAGGCACAAGAGAGGGAAGAATGAGAGGAGTTAGCCACAAAATGAGCGGGGGCACATTTTGGATAACAAGACATTTTGAAATTGTTGAAATAATCAACCCTCGTAACTTATCGTCTAACATTACCTCTCGCTTTATCACAAATGCATGATGTTTTCTATATTTCTTTGCTTAAGAAATACGTATCAGATTTATCACATGTGCTGAATTAGAATTCCTTACAGGTCCAAGACCCAGGAATAATCGTGGTTAAGCCCATTCAAGTGTTGGGAACTCGCCAATTGTACTAAGAAATCGCGAAGTGAATCAATGTAAGGTCCAGTGGGACCAGTTTAGCGAAGAAAGTGCAACTTGGGAAAATCTCGAAGAAATGAGATCTGCTTTTCCATACTTGTTTGATCGAAATTGAATTTGAAAAATTGATAATTCTACCAAACATGGACAATTACTGGTCTATTTTATGGTTATCTTAAAACACTGTTTTAAAGATTGAATCTGATTTTGGTATGAACTTATGAATGGAAGGACGATAATTGAATTTTGTCCTAAAAACTCTATGAATTGGCTAATTTGATCATCGGGACGATGATTCTTTTAAGAAGGGAGGAATGTAACATCTTGATTTTTAGAAGCTACTATGATAACCTCTTTTTGTGGTGTTAGCTTGTGGAAACGAGGATAATTATGTTAAGATATATCTTTTAATCTTAAAAAGAATGTGTTACTGATCTGAACCCTTGCTTACTGTAACTTGTTTACTTGGGACGAAGGTCATTATAACTTGTATTTTGCAAAGTGCAAAACTACAGAGCTTGCTTTTGTGTTTGATGAACTCATATTATTGTTGACAACACACCTTGAATCAATTCCATTGATCCAAGGTATGTTGTGGCCTTCTTTGTGATCACTTTGATTTACTTTCTAATTAGACGAAGTCTGGAACCAGACTGGAGGTTGTTATAAATTTTTAGAACCTGGTTATAGGTATAACTACTCGGCACCATGCTGCCAATGGAAAAGATTCGATTTCTGAACTACATACAAATTGTAACGCCGGAAAGCATGAGGCAGTAAGAGTCTTGATGCAAGTGAGCCAGGTATATGTCGAGCATGGGACGAAATGTCCTGCATTATGCTGGTTAAGGAAGTAAGTTGGTAAAACTTACTAAAGAACCTATTAATTTAAAATACTACGGGGTTAAATTCTAACCTATGACCTAACAACTATCCTAGGAGGATTTTATAAATTAAAAGGGATGTAAAATATTGCAAATCCTAATGATTTGCGACCTAGGTGAATACCTAGCTATGGACAATGTAACCTAAACTAATGCTGACCCTTGAAGGGGGACTTGTGGATACATGCCGATAAGAGGATAAGAAGGGAAGGTTTGAAATTTAATGACGGACTTTAATTACAGTCCTTGAAATTTTAAATGCCAAAATTGGTGGGAGTAGAGAAGATAGAGGCACTAATTAGCAATATAGCTAAAAATGAAATCAAAAGCAAAAATTTTGAAGAAAAGGGTTGCCAAACCTGAGTCAATGGTGGAGTGGAGATTAAGGAAAAGCAATGCATTTATTGATCTTGGTAAGGACCCGCCAAAAATGCGCACCGCAGACGCACACGCAGACGCACATGCACATGTAAGCGCACATGCATGTGAACACACACCCACACACACACGCGCACGTGCACGCACACGCACACTCACATACAAACACACACGCACACGCCCACATACATTCACACATTCACACACACACACACACACACACACACACACACACACACACACACACACACACACACACACACACACACACACACACCCCTATACCCACACGCACACGCACACACATACGCACATGCATGCACACGCACACGCACGCGCACACTCACGCACATGCACTGCGCACGCACGCGCATAGGCACACTGCACCTTAACACACACACGTAGATGCACACGCACACGCACACGCACATGCACATGCACATGTACACGCAAATGCTCACACACATGCACACGCACATGCTCACGCACATGCACGCACACGCACGCGCGTGCGCGCCTTGCAAACGCACACGCACATGCATGCGTAAGCGCACACACGGACACCTACGTGTAGGCGCACATACACATGCACATGCACTTGCACACACACCCGCACACACACGCGCACATGCACACACACACAAACACACACACATGCACACACACACGCACACGGATGCGCACTCACACACACACGCACATGCACATGCACACGCACACGCACATGCACAAGCACACACACACACACACACACACATACCTGGATGCACACGAACACACAAATGCACATGCACACGCACACTCACGTGCACACTCAAGCACACGCACTGCGCATGCACACGCATAGGCACACTGCACCTAAACATGCATACGCAACCACACATGCACACCTATACCCACACGGATGCACACACATACACACACGCACATGTATGCGCACACTCACATACACACACACACACATGCACACACACACACACACACACACACACACATGCACACGCACACGCACACACTCACACGCACATGCACACTCACACGCACACAGATTTACACATGCACACACATACACACACGCACCTACACCTCGCACACACACCCACACACGCACACGCAACCGTACACACACATGCACACGCACACGCACGCACGCGCACACGCACACGCACACGCACCCACACCCACACACACAAACATACACACATGCACACACATGCACACACGCACACGCACATGCACCCACACATGGACACACACACGTACATGTACACGCACACGCACATGCACACACACGCGCACGCGCACACGCACCTACCAACGCACATGCACACGGACACGCACATGCACGCACGCGTACGTGTACACTCATACACACGAGTCAGCCACACACACATGCACACGCACGCGCCATGCATGCGCACGTGCACGTGCACACTCATCCACACGTGCACATGCACATGTACATAGACACACACACACATGCTCACATTCACGTGCACGTGAAGATGTAATTGCAAGTGCACATGCACACACACACACACACATAGATGCACATGCACGTGCACGCGAAGACACACTTGCAAGTGTTCACGCTCATGCACTTGCGCAAGCACGCGCACCTACAAAATCACCCGCACATACACAAGCACACGCACACGCACACACACACGAACACACACACGCATGCGCATGCGTGCACACACAGCACACACACCCACACATGCACACTGCCACGGGGCCAGCTCGCAAAGTCAGAACCGTGTGGCACCGCTTACTCGCTGCAAGTTCCTCCATGGGAATATAACTCTACTAAAGCTACGGACTACGGCTTCAATGTTTACTCGCATAAGAACACTCACAACACAATTGCATTCTTGCAAATACATGGGTTAATTTAGCGGAAGCAAAAACATCTCCACCGAAAAGAAATTCAATCTAACACAAGAGGAAACAAATAATGCAAGAAACAACTGGGAGAACGCCTGTCTTATTAACTCATCCAGGACAAAACAACCCAAAAGTACAATAAGGAAGGCCCTAGGCCAAGTACTCTTACAGGACAACCTAGCCCAAAGTACACCAAGGCAACACTAGACCACATACACACACCACCGAGTCGGACTCTGCCGATAATGCTCGGAGTTACATTGAATAATCCCCCTCCACGATCTCGGACCACTCTCTTTCTGGTATCACCTAGCTTCACGAGATCTACAGACCCACAAGGACTATACACTTGCTAGTTTTCATAGGATTCGCCCGAGTGCTAGTTTTCACAGGATTCCGCCTAACTTGGTAGTTTAACGGGATTCCGCCCAAGTGCTAGTTTTCAAAGGATTCCGCCCGACTTGATAGTTTCACGGGATTCCGTCCGGTGCTAGTTTTCATAGGATTCCGCCCGAGTGGTAGTGTTAAGGGATTCGCCGGTGCTAGTTTTCACAGATTCCGCCCAAGTGGTAGTTTTAAGGGATTCTGCCCCCGACCGCATAAAAATAGTGCGACACTAGGAACTTCCCGGGAGGCCACCCATCCCAGTGCTACTCTGGCTCGAGTGCGCTTAACAATGAAGTCCTGATCGGATCCGGTGTAGAAACACTGGTATAATCACACCCAACTCGCCTTCTAGCTCTCGTGCAAACCTCGCCGCTCACTTAGCTCGTCAGTCCGACTCATCGAATCCGTCATAATCTCCCCCACTTGAAATCGACGACGCCCTCGACGCCATGAAGACCCAACCGCAAGTACACAAGAGGAGGTCCCCTATTCAGACTCATAACAAAGTCAAGGGACCAAGGCCAACATTCTTCGCAAGAAACTACCTGACCTTGACCATCGAACTTCCAAGGGTTCACTGCTCCAGCTGTTAAAGTAAAACCAACCCAACACACTAGGAACTCCCTTAACTTCACATTGCCACAACCCTCAATCTTCACCTCCAATGTCAAACTCCAACTCTCGATCCGGCTTCTCCATCACAAGGAAATGGACGATTTGGCCAACACCATCCTGGCTCAGCTTCATCAACAGACACAAAGATTCAAACTGGACTACATGAAAAACCTCCATGTATTGAGACTGCTCGGGCAATACAGGTCACAAACACATATGACCAAACGAACTGGAGAAGAAAGGACTCAACTATTCTAGGAAGAGCCACGAAAACACCTGGCTGCATCCACAGTCTTTCCCTACCTCTGACTTCCAATTCCGTGAATTGTCTAGACTGTTCAGCACCCTTCTGCATGCAACCACCTGCTACTCACAAGTACAGTCTCACAAGATCTACTCGCTCTTGCCAATCCACAAGGGTGTGGAAAAGGATATCTGTCCTTGATGGTTAACTTCTTCAAGACTCTGCACTCCACACAAAGCCTAAGTGCTCCATCAAATTTCACTGAAATAGTACTGGTACTCCATACAAGGAGTGCGAAGGATGAGGATTCTTGACAATCAGCAACACTTCCAACTGCCACTTCAACTCAATCACCACAGGTCCAGTCAACAGGTCTAGAACCCTCACAGAGAGCTCACCACTGGAACCAACATAACGTGATGATATTTTGTTCTTCCTCGGTAACAAACACAACAACAACTCCTTGGGCATGCGGTTATGGTAAACATGACGATGCTTCTCCACACTAGCTAGAATAGGAACATGCCCTTTGCCCCCTCAACATTCCAATTTCCAAATCAAGTGTTGCTTAGATACTTAGACCGCTTGCCCTAACTCTTCACAGCTCCCGCATGCTCCGCGGATGAACAGACTTGTATCTTCTCCGTCTGTCTCTCTCTCGCACTATCTTCACCATGCACGTCTGCTCGGGATCCGACATAACCACAGATTAGATCAGGAAGTAATGTCACTTTACCATCTCAGATAAACTTCTACCCAGCACTAGCTCAAATCTATCCACTTAGATCATGGACAACACCAACTTTCCTTTCCACCAGTTGACCTACCTCATGTAGGGCCAACTAAAACCATGGTTGTGATGACAACTATTTCAAGCCACTTGGTACCTCCGGAGGACTAGAGGTCCAAATCCTAGGCCCGTTGAACTATACACCATTGTGGGTCGCACCTGTGTTCACAAGCACCAGGGTTCTCCTTACCCAAATCACCACCTCCACAACATTCAACTTACTTAAGTCGCCACCAATACCATCTTAACTAGGACTCAAGCTTACCCATTGCATTGAGCCCAAACCGAGCATACAAACTCTGCTACTCACACCATTCATCTGGATTCTCCATCTGAACTGCCGACACCCCTGCCACTTCGGACAATCTCAGCTGTAATGTACTCCACTACATGTCTATCATTCGGGATGAAGGACAGCCTCCACCATTTGCTCCATCCTATGACTGCTCGCCGCAACTGCTGGAGTTCTTGCTAGACCTTTGAGATCCCTCTCATGACTACCGAATAATCTCCCTTCACTGGTCACCACTATGTAGCTTCCCCGAAGACTTATTCTGCCCCTTAACAATGCTCCCTCACTTGAAGCACAAGGACTCTGGATGTACATGGATGAAATCACATCTCTTAAACCAAAGAGATGAACTGCTACAACAACGGCTTCTTTGACTTCCAACACTGCACGGAAACTGAGCTCCACCTACCCATCACTCCTCTATAATGCAATTGTCAATCATTCGGTTTCTACAACAAACATCTACCATACCCATGGGGTATTATGCTCCAGTGTGCACTTTCGTGCACTGACAATCCTCCAAAACTGTCAGACACTCCCTTAGATCATAAGAAAACCCTTAGTAGATCACACCGGTTTCTTCAACTTGAGGAGCTTCAAAACTGAAGAAGAGTTGAACACTTAGTGCTTTCACCAGACTCAGTGTCACTGCTTGACACAAAGTCACTTCATCCTATAACTTATAGCCTGGAACACCAAACTCTTCCACAACTTTCCAGTAAGTTCCACGATCGTCCCTTCCATGGCCACTACCTTCTCCATGAGCTTGCTGATTCACACCTAGTACAAACTTGCTCAAAAAGGCCAACTGCGACCTCGACTCTCGACTTACTCCAATGACAACTGCCACAAACACCACCGCAATTGCTGCCCTCTACTACACCTCTGCTGGTAACATAGTAGGGCACTGCAGATACTGATCCTATTAAATTGACTCACAAAACTAGGGAGACAAACAGGGTCAACGGTGAACAAAACACAACTAGACGAGGTAAACACAACCCAACCTAGACACAAACTGTGCTCTGATACCAACTGTCACGGGGCCAGCTCGGCGGAGCTGTAACCGAATGTGGCA
>CM031240.1:444387996-444410496 GCA_018340775.1 Taxus wallichiana var. yunnanensis | reverse complement strand
TATGCGCACACTCACCCACACCCGCACACGCACATGCACACCCAAATGCACATGCACACACACACGCACACTCAGCCACACCCACACACGCACACACACACATGCACACCCACATGCACATGCACATGCACATGCACACGCACACACACACTTCGCACGCGCACGCACACTTTACGCACAACACACACACACGCACACACACATGCACATGAACACGCACATGCACACGCACACACATTCGCACACACACGCGCACCTGCATCTGCACACACGCACGCATGCGCACATGCACACGGACACGCACACTCTCGCGCGCACACACACCTATTCGCATACACACACGCACACACATTCGCACATGCGCACGCACACGCACACTCACACGCGCACACACACTCACACACACACACACATTCGCACATGCACACGTACATGCACACACATTTGCACATGCACACGCACACGCACACACATGCGCACGCACACGCGCATGCACACACACACACACACACACACACACGCACACGCACGTGCACACGTACATACAAACATGCACACACACACACACACACACACAACACACACACAAGGCGCGCACACACACGCACACACACATGCACACGCACTGGGACATAGACACGTACATGTACACGTACACACACACGCACATGCACGCACATGCGCACTGCACACGCACCTACGAACGCACATGCACACACACACACACATGCACGCGTACTCGCACACTCATACACACACGCACACACACATGCACACGCATGTGCACGCGCGCTGCGTGCACATCATCACACACCCGCACACGCACGCGTGCATACACACGACACGCGCATACGCATGCACACACATGCTCACATGCATGCGCACGCCAAGACAATTGCAAGTGCACATGGACACAAACATAGCGCCACACTCACGCACATGCACAAGGACGCGCACCTACACAAGCACCACACACACACACACACATGCACACGTACACGCACGCACACGCATACACGCACAGGCACACGCACCCACATGTGCACGTGCACACACACACACACATGCACTCGTACACACACACACGCACATGCACATGCACACTCACGCGTACCTACACACGGAAGTGCACATGGACACGCACACCACACCACACGCACGTGCACATGCACACGCCCACGCATAAGCACATACACGTAACATGCACGCGCACGTGCACCTACACACGCACCTACACTGCACACGCACATGCACACACACGTACATGCACATACACACACACGTGCACTCTACCCGCATGCACACACACACACACACACACACACACACACACACACACACACACACACACACACATGCTCACATGCACGCGCACGCCAAGACGTAATTACAAGTGCACATGCACACAAACACGCAAATGCGCAGACGCAAGCGCACACGCACACACACACGCACGACACACTGCATGCACGTGCACCTACACAAGCACGCCACACACGCACACGTACACGCACACACACACACACACACCCACACGCACACACAAATGCACACGCACGCGTACACGCACATCACACACACCCACACACTCACACACACACGCACACGCTGCACACGCACGTGTGTGCGCACACACACACACGTACACACATGCACACACACACGCTCACGCACGCGCACATGCACATGCACACGAACGCGCACCGCACACACAAACACACACACACACGCACACATGCACATGCACACACACACACGCACACTCACACGCATACACGCACACGCACACACACACACGCATGCGCACGCGCACACACATACAAACACAAGCATAAGCACGCACATAAATACATGTATGCACACAAATACGCACACACACATGCACACGCACACGTTCTCGCACATGCACGTGCACACGCACGTGCACCGCATGCACACATGCACACACACACGCACGCGTACACACACGCACGTGTGCGTGTGCACACGCACATGCACACACTGCATTCACACACACACACGCACACGCATACACACAAATGCACGTGCACCCGCACACACACACGAACATGCACACACAAATGCAAATGCATAGCACACGCAACCACACTAGTACACGCACGCATTCGTGCATGAGCACACGTACGCATGCACACACACACACGCACGCAGCACACTTGCACACGCACATACATGCGCATGAACCCGCACTCGCACATGCACACGCACTTGATGCACACACACATGCACACACAAATGCATACGCACATGCATGTGCACACTGCACTCGCACACACACACACACACACACACACACACGTGCACACGCACACGTATGTGGACACGCCCATGCACACACACACGCACACGCACAAACACACACACACACACATGCACGCGGTGCACGCGCACACACACACACGCACTCGCACCTACACTTGAACACCGACACGCACACGGATGCGCACACGCACACGCACACGCACACGCACACGCGCACACACACACACATGCACACGCACACGCACACACATATGCACAGTGCACAGGCACACACACACACACACGCGTACACGCACACACATGAACACGCACATGCACACGCAAATGCACGGGAACACGAACACGCACATGCACATGCACACTCCACGCGCACGTGTACACGCAAAAATAGATACACACATTTACACTCGCACACACACATGCACACTACACACACGTGCACACACACGCACATGCATGCGCACACGCACACGCACACACTCACGCACACGCACACGCACACCCACACGCACATGCACGCACACGCACAAGCACATGCATACACACACTCACATACACACCTATACCAACACGCACACACAAACACATCAGCACATTCACATGCACACGCACATGCACACACACGCGCACTTGCACACACACACACATAGATGCGCATTTGCACACTCGCACATGCACATGCACACACACACACACACACACACACACACACACACACACACACACACACACACGCAGACGGACACGCACACGCACACGCTTACACACACGTGCATGACACACACACACACACACACACACACACATACACACCTATACCCACACGCAAACACATACGCGCATGCACACACACACACACGGACACGCACATGCAGATGCAGATGCACAATCAGACATGTAGACGCACACGCACACGCACACACACATGCGGATACACAACGGCACATGCACACACACACCTATACCACACACACACACACATACGCACACGCACACGCACACGCACACGCACACGCACACACACATGTGCACGCGCACATGCACACACACATGCACGCGCACACACATTCGCATGTGCACCCATGAAACACACACGCACTCCGCACACGTAAGCGCACATGTATGCATACGCGTACACATGCACGCATATGCGCACGCATACACGCACATGCACACGCGCCCGCACACACACCCGCACACATGCACACGCACAAGAACACACACACGCACATGCACATGCACACGCGCACTCACACACACATGCACACGCACATGTAGATGCACGGATGCACAACCGCACATGCACACGCACACGCACATGCAGATACGCAACATGCACATGCACACGCACACGCACACCTATACCCACACACACACATACGCACACGCACATGCACACGCACACGCACACGCACACGTAAACGCACACACACGCACAGGCACGTGCACACGCACACGCACATGCACACACTCACATGCATTCACACGCACCCGCAAACGCACACGCACTCGCACACGCAAGTGCACACATACGCATACACGCACACGCACGCGCACGCGCACGCATACACGCACATGCACACGCGCCACACACACACTCGCACACACGCACATGCAAAGCACACATGCACGCACATGTACATGTGCACATGCACATGCACTCACACACACACGCACACGTACACACAAACACACATGCACACGCATACACATGCACTTACACACCTATACCCACACGCACACACGGACACACATACGCACATGCACACATGCACGTGCACGTGCACACTCACGCACACACACCTGTGCACGCATGCGCATAGGCACCTACACTTGAACACGCACATGCACATGCACACGTATACCCACACACACACGCACACACATACACACACGCACATGCACATGCACACACACACACGCATGCGCACACCCACACTCACATGCACACGCACACGCACACGCACACGCACCTACACACGCAAATGCACCCGCACACACACACACATGCACACGTACACACACACGCACACGAAACTATCAATGCACATGCACATGCACATGCACATACACATGCATGCATGCGTATGCGCACACGCACACACATACGCACATGCACACGCACACACATACGCACATGCACACGCACACGCATGCACACACGCATGTGCACACTCACCACACCCACACACGCACACACACACACATGCACACGCACACCCATATGCAGACGCACACGCACACGCACACTCACCACACCTGCACACGCACACACACACACACACACACACACGTGCACGCACACTCACACACACACCCACATGCACACGCACACGCACGCGCACACACACACGCACACGCACACGCACCTGCACATGCAAACACACCTGCACACACACGCACATGCACATGCACACACATTCATACATGCGGATGCATACGCATGCGCACCTACATCTACACATGCACACGCATGTGCACTTCGCACACTGGGACACGCACACTCTCGCGCGCACACACACACCTATTCACACACGCACACGCACACACATTCGCACATGCACACGCACACGCACACACACACACTCACACGCGACACATTCGCACATGCACATGCATTTTGTTGTACACTCACACGCACACGCACACGCACATGCGCACACGCATACGCACTCACCACACAAACACACACATATGCACACGCACACGTACACAAACACGCACACACACACACACACGAACACACACACACACACATGCACACGCACACGCACTAGGACACGGACATGGACACATACACATACACGTACATGCACACGCACATGCTGCGCGCATGCACACACTCACCACGAACGCACACGCACACACACACACACACACATGCACACGTATGCACACACTCATACACACATGCACACACACATGCACACGCGCCATGCATGCGCACGCGCACGTACACACTCATCCACACCCGCACACGCAGATGCGCACACACACACACGCACATGCTCAAATGCATGCACACGCGAAGACGTAATTACAAGCGCACATGCACACAAACACGCACACGCACGCGCACGCGCACGCGCACGCGAAGACACACTTGCAAGTGCTCACGCTCACACACATGCACAAGCACCTACACACACACACGGACACGCACACACACACATGCACACGCATTAATTCATAGGCACATGCACCCACACGTGCAGGCGCACATGCACACGCACATGCACTCGCACACACACATAAACACACACACGCACCTACACATGGACACGCACACACACGTGCACATGTACACACACACACAAGGAAAAGTACATGCATGCGCATGTGCACGTGCACACACACACGCACACACACGTACACACACCTACACCTGCACACACACACACATGCACATACACACGCACGCGCACCTCTACCCTCACATGCACACACACACAGGATGCGCACACACGACACACACACGCACATGCACATCACATGCACGCGCACGCCAAGACGTAATTACAAGCACACACATGCACACAAACACGCAAACGCACACACGCATGCACGCACGCAAAGACACACTTACAAGTGCTCACGCCACACTCACACGTAAGCACGTGCACTGCACACGCACATGCACCCGCACACGCACACGCACACGAACACGCACACGCACATGCACATGCACACGCACATGCACACGCACATGCACATGCACACGCACACACACATACATGCACACACATACACGCATAACACACGCACCCACACATGCACACACACTCGCACTCGCACACACTCACACATGCACACGCACACATGGGCACACCTACACACGGACACGCACAACACACGCACACGCATGTGCACATGCACACGCATACACACAAGCACACGAAAAAGCACACGCATGCTCACGTGCACCTGCACACACACACACACGCACACACACACCTACACCTACACACGCACATGCACATGCACATGCACACGCACGCGCACCTCTAAACACACAAATACATGCTCACGTACATGCACACGGAGGCACAAGAACACTGGACACGCACACGCACACGTAAACACACATGTAGACACACACACACACACACACACACACACACACACCTATACCACACACACGCACACACACATGCACATGCGCACACACACACGCACACGCATACATGAACGTGCACCCACACACACACACACACATACATACACACACACGCAGATGCACAAACACACGCACGCACACACACACGCATGCGCACTCACACACACACATGCATAAGTAGGCACACAAGTATGCATGCACACGAACATGCGCACACACACACACACACACACATTCTCACACACGCATGTGCATGCACACGTGCACCGCACATGCACACACACACACACACATGCACATGTACACGCACACGCGCATACACACAAACGCATGCACACTGCGCACACACACACACACATGCACACACGCAAATGTAGATTTACAATGTAATGCCCGCTTCAACTACCACTAAAGACCAAGAAACAAACTTGGAAAATTATGGAATAATTTTTTTTTTAAGAAGGGTCTAAAAACAAGTAGCAAGATATTAGTTTGAAACTAAATAGTTTCCAGAATAGATTCTGATTAACCAAACACAAGATTTCCATTTTTATCTTATAACAAGTTTACAAGGTTCCAATTTGGAGGTTACAAGTTTTACTAAGGTTCAGGGAGAAATTTATCCCCAGGCCTGCTCTCTATCAAGCCTTGAACTTCAACTGGATTTTTAACACACTTATATTTATCAAAAATTTCCTAAACTAGGCTCATTGGATAGGAATTTCCTCACCTTTCCAACCATATAAAGAAGTCCTTCTAACATCTTGTAGAACTCAAGTTATGGCCGGGCGGAGTTTTAGGGGAAACTTTTCCCTTGGAGGTCGCGGGGTTAGGGAGAAAATTGGGAAAATTTTCCAAATGCCACGTGTCATCACATGATTCATTCAGGCTAGCGGGTCACGGGGAAAAACATGAAATTTTTCCCAAAACCAAGTTTTCAATTTTCCGAAGGAAAATTTTCTTTCGTGCCTCTGCGCTTGCCCAAATTGCCACGTGGTGCTTTGTGATTGGCCATGGGCTGGCAGAGGAAATTTGGATTTTTCGCCCATGAGGTTAAAAGGTTAAAAGAATTGCATGGACCCGCACACCCATGGGGACACGTGTCATCACCCCATTGGCTGTGGGGGTGCGGGGCCACGGAGAAAAAAGTGAAATTTTTCCAAAAGTGTAAAATGTTAAGTTTTCAATTCTAAATCCTCGGGCCCTCCCTGCCACGTGTCAGCACGTGATTGGTGCGGGGTTACGGGGAAAAGTGAAAATTTTCCAAAGGAAAAAATGGTTAAGTTTTCTATTTTGATCCATGCACCCCTGCCACGTGTCATCACGTGATTGGTTGGGGGCCGCGGAGTTGCGGGGAAAATTGGGAAATTTTTCCCAAGGAATTTTTTTAAAAGTTAAGTTTTTATTAAGGGTCCGCCTCCAAGGTGCCACGTGGAGAATTCTGATAGGATGAGAGGGTGGCGGGGCCACGGAAATTTTTAGAAATTTTTCCAAAGTTCAAAATTTAAATTTTTCTAAGGTCGAATTATTTCATTTTTGGTTTGGGATGGCCATTTTGAAGTAAAACTTCAAATGGCCATAACTTTTATACGTAGCTCCATATTAGGCAAACGAGGACTTTTACGGAAATATATCGAGTCTTCTTTGCATAGAAAACATCAATTTTGGAATTTGGTAAAGTTTAGAGGGTCAATTTTAAGAAATTGATCTGCAGGGTTTATAATTTTAAAACTGGCAATTTTTCAAACTTGCAATTTTTATAAAAATTGAATCCCTTCCTCCACTCCACATGCCATTCAGACATGGGGAATCAACTTAGGGAAGAATTATAATGTTTTAATGGTGTCAATTTGATCAATTTATTTAAGTTGTGTTTTTCTCCAACAAGGGACAGAAAAATGACCTAGGAAGGGGATTGTTTCAAAATTTGAATTTGTTGGATTGTTTCCTCGAATTTACTTAGCACCCTTCCTAAAAATAGGCTAAAGCTACCTGTAGTCTCAATGACCGTGCTCGGTGCTCACTGGTAGTTCTCAACCATTGTGTAGATCTCGTGAATCCGTCCCATGTCTCTGACTATAGGCTCTAAGATGGGTGCCTTACCCTTATTAGGGTTCTGGGGGCAATCTCTCCAAAAGTGTCCCGCTACTCCACACCCGAAGCAACCACCTGAAGTCCTCCAAACTGCAACACCGCTAAAAGGTGCCCTAGAGGCAGGTGTTGTGGACCTTGATGATCTAGCCATAGTCTGTTGTGGCCTCTGTGGTCGAGCTCCTACTGACTGAGCTCTAGCTCCACCCTGTGTCCTGGTGGGACCCCTAGGAGGCCCCATGCTCCAACCTCTCTGTGCATCAGCTCTCTGAGGAGGCCTAAAAGGTGGGTGGGACTACTGTTGTTGCCTGAAATATGACTGTGAAGAATGCTGACCACCACGGGGAGAGGAGCTAACCCCCTCAATCTATTATCCTGTAATTGTTGAATATGACTCCTGACTCGGTCTCTAGCCTGCTAGGTTTTACCCCGAGTCTCCTCTGCAATGTAGGCCTTCTCAATGACCTCTGCTAATGTCTGTGGGCAGTGGATCCGAACTACACCTCCAATGTCTATATTAAGGCCCCAGATGAACCTATGGATCCGCACCTGCTCATCCTGCATGTAATCAACATACTAAAGTAGGTCTAGGAACCTACTCTCATACTCGGCCACTGTAAGGGAAGCCTGTCGAAGGTCGTGGAACTCATTGATCCTCTATTGTATGAATCTCCGTGGTAAGTATCTGCTCTGAATCTCTCCTCAAACAGCTCCCAAGTGACTATCTCTGAGTCTATATGGAGCTTCTACTCCTTTGTCCTCCACCATACTCCAACTCCATCCTTAGTAGATGGATCGCAACATGAGCTTTCATGTTGCTAGAACAAGGACAAAGCTTGAAGCAACCACTCAAGCTAACCATGGGCCTCTGCCTAGAATCCCCCTATGTCACCTAAATAATGTGATGGCCTAAGCTTCAGGATTTCCCTGATGTGATCTGCAACCGTGGTCTGACGGCCTCTGGGCCTCTCTATAAGCTCATCCCTAAGCCTAGGGCTCTGAGACCTCTCTCTATGCTCCAGAACTTTGTCACCCTGCCTCCTAGGTGGTGAATCTACTCTGACTGACTCTGCATGAAAATTCTCTCCTCCATCCTCCTCACTGAGTGGAGGGGGTGCATGTCCCTCTATGGAAATATCTCTGTCATGTCTTCCTGAGTTCCCTCTACGATCCTCCACGTAGGGCAGCATTAACATCCTAGAGGGTCTGCAAAATCTGTGGTAGGATATTTGCTTTAAACCACGATCTCGGTGGTGGTGGTGGTAGTGGTAGAGGTGGTGGTGACTCGAGTCTCTGTGAACATTCCTCTGCTCCGTCCCGAGCTCCTGCCTGAGACAGTGGGAGTTAGTTCATTACCTTGAGTTTCCTTCAGTTTTCTAAGTTTACTAACATGAACAATTTTCAAATAGTTTTGTTTTCTAGATTATCAATTTGCTAGTTTTAGGTTTCAAGTCTATTTGTTTCAAGTGTGCCCAATGGTCCAAGCTTTTGAACCACTTTGCTCTGATACCAAGTGTAATGCTCGCTTCAACTACCACTTGAAACTAAGAAACAAACTAGGAAAATTACGGAATAATTTTTTTATAGGAAGAGTCTACAACCAAGTTGCAAGACACTAGTTTGAAAACTAAATAGGTTCCAGAACAAATTCTGATTAACCAAACACAAGATTTCCATTTTTATCTTATAACAAGTTTACAAGGTTCCAATTTGGAGGTTACAAATTTTACTAAGGTTCAGGGAGAAATTTATCGCTTGAGCCACTGCTCTCTATCAAACCCTGAACTTCAACTAGATTTTCGCACACTTAGAGTTATCAAAAATTTCCTAAACTAGCTCATTAGATAGGTAATTTCCCCACCTTTCCAACCATATAAAGAAGTCCTCATAAATCTTTGTAGAACTCAAGTTATGGCTGGGCGGAGTTTTAGGGGAAACTTTTCCCTTGGAGGTCCGCGGGGTTAGGGAGAAAATTGAGAAAAATTTCCAAATGCCACGTGTCATCACATGATTCGTTCGGGCAGTGGTTCATGGGAGAAAAACATAAATGTTTTCCCAAAACCAAGTTTTCAATTTTCTGAAGGAAAATTTTCTTCCTTGCCTTCGCGCTTGCCCAAATTGCCACGTGGCATTTTGTGATTGGCCGCGGGCCGGTGGAGAAATTTGGATTTTTCGCCCATGAGGTTAAAATTTTAAAAGAATTGCATGGACCTGTGCACCCATGGGGACATGTGTCATCACCCCATTGGATGCAGGGGTGCAGGCCCGCGGAGAAAAAAATGAAATTTTTCCAAAAGTGTAAAATGTTAAGTTTTCAATTCTAAATCCTCGAGCCCTCCCTGCGTGTCAGCATGTGATTGGTGCGGGGCTGTGGGGTTGCGGGGAGAAAAGTGAAAATTTTCCAAAGGAAAAAATGGTTAAGTTTTCGTTTTGATCCACACACCCCCTGCCACGTGTCATCACATGATTGGTTGGGGGAAGTCAGGTTGAGGGAAAATGAGGAAATTTTTCCCAAGGCAAAAATTTTTAAAGTTAAATTTTTATTAAGGGTCCACCCCTCAAGGTGCCACGTGGTGAATTATGATAGGATGAGAGGGTGGTGGGGCCACAGAACTTTTTAGGAAATTTTTCCAAAGTTCAAAATTTAAATTTTTCTAAGGTCGAATTATTTCATTTTTGGTTTGGGATGGCCATTTTGAAGTAAAACTTCAAATGGCCATAACTTTGATACGTAGCTCCATTTTATACAAACGAGGACTTTCTAGAAAGCTATCGAGTCCTATTTGCACAAAAAAATCAATTTTAAAATTTGGTAAATTTTTAAGGGTAAATTTTAAGAAATAGATCTGCAGGGTTTATAATTTTAAAACTGGTAGTTTTTTAAACTTGCAATTTTTATAAAAATTGAATCCCTTCCTCCACTCCACATGCCATTCAGACATGGGGAATCAAATTAGGGAAGAAATAGAATTTTTTAATGGTGTAAATTTGATCAATTTATTTAAGTTGTGTTTTTCTCCAACAAGAGACAGAAAAATGACCTAGGAAGGGGATTGTTTCAAAATTTGAATTTGTTGGATTGTTTCCTCAATTTACGTTGCACCCTTCCTAAAAATAGGCTAAAGCTTGTACTCGCCCATGCATTCTATTTTTATCATTTATTTAATGAAAAATAAAGGAATAAAATAAAACAAACCAGTACAAAGAGGCATTAATAGCCTTTGATTACATTACAGTCAAACTGCAGTTGACTATCCTATTTTTAAGAAAAGCAAGGGTGAATAATTTGCTAATAATAAAATTTACTTTATGGGAAAGTTTCCTTCCTTTGCATGTGAATTCATCTTCTTGTCTGTTACTTCCCTAGTGAAGGTATGTAAAATTAAATCCCTGTGCAAGAACAAAATAATTACAATAAATGTAATATTTGCAAAGTAAATCATCTACTGTAGGGACCACTTGTCCATGTGCACATGCTTCCTTTTCACTCTTGTCATATGTGGGGCCACCCTTGCACTTGATCACTGATCTCCATTTGGTTTGGCCACCTTGTGGACTTAGCAAATTATAAGGTCTACCACCTTTGATAACATACATAGCATACTATAATACTTAACCACCTTTTGATCATAACATGCCTTGTAATTACTTGTCGGATTTTGCATTATTCGAAGTGACTAAGGTGGACTTTACCCTTTTCGGTGATCATTATAACCATGATTTTGAAATAATATAATTGCATTATTCGGGAGTTGGAATATAGTTAGACTTTTGAAATTCATTGCAATGATAAGTTTATTCAAACGTGGGGCTGACCCCCTCTCCATGGTGACTCACCCCTTGGCATGTCGGTCGGTGGTAATTTAACCCAACCCTAATTAGGGTTTTCGAAAGCTTGCCACGTTGGTACCTTATGAACTCTGGTTGAGTTAGGTCCTTTGATGCAGAACCATCGATCTTTGTATTGGTTTGATCTTTGGCATTGATTCATGACCTGTGGTTAGGGTTTTTAACCCTACAATTAATTCGGTCGGTAATTGACCATGATGGTTTGCATTGAATAATGGAGCTCGATCTTCAGCCTTTGATCTCTGTACCTGTTGAATTTAGACCGTTTGATTACTAACTCTAGGTGAGTTAGGTTAAGCATGTGGTCATCGGGTTAGTTAAAATGTTCGAGCTCCATCATTTTGGTCATTTCTTTCTTGCTCGCAGAGAGTGGCAAAGCCCTAGAAAATTTGTTTCAGATCACCATTTTTGATCTGTTGAAGCTCGAGCTTTTGTTCAGTGTTATTCTTGGTCTCTGTGAGTTTGAAACTTGGTCACTCTTGCCTGAGAGTTCTGGAAGTGTTCGTATATTTGCATTTTCTGAGTTCTGTGTGAGCTCTTTAGAGGTTTCCACCATTGTTTGAAGCTTTCGAACTCAGTTGTTGTGGGTTTTGCCTCCATTATCGTGATCTTTGAGCTCCATTTTGTATCATCCTTTGGTCTCTGTGAGCTTTCTTTAAAATGGCCACCACTTTGTGAGTTTGAGCTTGGTTTTGGAGGTTTGTCTAGTTGTTCATTTGACTATTTCCAAGCTCTGCGAGTTGTCTCTTGGCCTCCATTGCTGTTTTCTTTTGAGCTCGGGACCATGTAGCTATCATACTATTTGATGAGGGAAGGTAAGTCTTGACTTCCTTAGATATTACTATTACTTCGTTGTCGTCACTTTGTCCTTCAAGAAATACGATAATCCATTTTTCTTTACATTTTCTATGGTTTCATGGCTCGGCCTTGGTCGTTTTTGAGTTGACACTCGTTCTGAGTTGATCATTTAGGCTCTGATCTTGATCATTTTGAGAAACATTCACCTCGACCCTTGTTGGTAAGTTCTTTCTCGATCTCTGTAAAACTTCAAATTTTAATTTTAAAGCTTGAGCCTGGATAACCCAAAAATGGGTATTTTCCCTTTAGCTTATGAGTTCTGTTTTGTGAAAACTTCCTTTTGATCCTGTAACCTGCATATTGAAGGTTAAAATGTTTCTGGAAACATTGAAAACTAAAATCACATAGTTCTTTTAAAACTTTGTATTTTCCTCTTATTTGGCCATGTAAAAATGAGTTTGAATCCAGAGTAATATTCTAAGTTGCGTTTGTTTGGCACTTGTTTTCATAAGAAAAACTTCTTGGATCTAGATTGTTTATACTTTTTCCCCTTTTAGACTACCTGCACATTGGTATTTACGAGTTCTAAAACTCATTTTCTTACATCTGTACCTACATATTTTCAATTTGTGGCTTGAAACAAATGCAACCCAGATTTGGATATTTCTTCTCTCACTTTGATATCTCTAGATCCTATGGAGATACTAGGTCTGCATTGTTAATTTTCTTCTAAGGATTTGAAGAATATGTACCTTGTTATTTTGCTTCTACCATGTTCTTTGAAATGTAGTGATCATTTCTGAGTCTGTATAAAAGAATGTATTTCCTTTTCTTCTTATGGAGAATATGAACATTGTTGACTTTTATAGTGCAAAATTGGAACTTTGATTTATGGGATTATTGCTTTACTTGTTCTGTAGCTTAGGTTGTCCTATATTTGCTACCTTTCATGACTATGATGAGTCATTGATGTAGATGAATCTGTTCAAGTATTGAGTTTCTCCCAAAACTGTACTCTGTATTTGAGTTCTTTATGGCTTCCACTATTATAATTCATTATTCAGGATCAATTTGATTCATTTATGTATCTCTGTACAGTTTCATGACCTTTTTATTTTAAGACTATACTTTGAGATGTAAGTCTTTAATATTCTTGAACTTGTATCAATGTTCTGAGTTTGATAAAGTCTATAAAATAAAATGTCTGAAACTTGCATTCTTTTGTATCTATTCAGTTCATCTTCTGAAATGATCCCTTGTAACCTGTAGTTGCATACTTTGATTCTGAAGATGATTCTGTCACTTTGTTGGAATATTGTTGTTGGTCTAAAAATTTGTTGGGTGGGCAGATCTATGGATAGACAGGCCAACAGTGTGCAGGGCATAGCCCCTCTTTGAGATAGCAAAGTGAAACTGGTTTATTGCTATTCTACCAGCAAGAATCTGTGCAAGTCCTATAGTATTCTACCTTGAGGGGTTTGGGATCTCATCCCAGTAGAGTTAGTTCCGACAAAGAACAGAAAGGAATGAAGGAAGGAATGGAAGAAAGATGGATCTGAAGGGAGAAAAGAAATGAATTCCAAAGTAGAAAGGTCAGAGGGTTTATGTTTTGGGCTGGTAGTAAACAAAGCCAAACTTACTCACATAAACAAATAAAGCAATACTGATAAACAAAATGACAAAAGTAGATATGAATCTAATAGAATAAACACACAGATCTGACGTAAGAAAGATCTAATGCATATAACACATGAATTCAGCACAAAGTCTCAATATTTGTATTAATGTTTTCTTCTGTTACAAGAAAGCTCAAAGTCTTTCTCTCCTCACTTCTATTTTTCATACAAGATTGTTCACCCCTTGAATACTACAAGTATCCAAGTATTTATAGAAGGAGAAGGAGAAAGAAGACAAAAAGGAGCCAACAACTTATTTACAAAATATCTACAAAATATCTAAAAGTCAAATGTTGACTTTGGGGCAATTTGTGGATGACAACATCCCATGGTGCAACATGGATGATGTCATCACGTGTGCCAACATACTTTTAAATATTTTTACAAAAATGGGATTTATCCCAGGAGGAGGAAGCCTATTCATCATCATCCCTTTGCTCGAATGGAGTGTCTTGTTTCTGCTCTGGAGAGGCGATATGATACTGAGCTTGATACTCCATAAACTTGCTGATCATCTTCTAAAGTTGATCATGATCGGGACCCTTTGTGTGGTCTCCGATGACTTCACAAGTTTCTCGTTCATCTCTGAGCCTATCAGGGAGCTTGAAGTATTCGTTTCCTACCTCTATCAAGTACCCGACAAAATCACGGCAAGCCAGAAGGTTGTTAATAGATTCTTGGTCAAAAGTGACCTCTGGCGTCAAACCTTGTGATGTAATTCCCTTGAAAAGCTGAATAGTATCATTTTCTTCTCTCAAGGTGAATGATGTGCTAAGCAACCCTGGAGACATCCTCAAGACAATCTGCTCCATTTGATGTTTCACATCTAGGGCTTCCTCCTTGATTTTGTCTATCTTTTCTAGGACAAACTCCATTTGATCAACCTGATAGTCTAAAGTGACAAGCGCTTTGTTGTGTGCTTGCGGGTGATCAAATGGCCGAATTTTAACAAGTCATTGGTTGGGCAGTCGATCATTTTCTAGAATGTCTCATGTTGCAACCTGGCATGGTCCAACTCTTTAGAGACAGGTCCTACTATTGCTTGGAGTTCATTATTTTCCTTATCTATACTTTGGTAGAGGCCTGTGAACTTCGTGATTACTTCCTCACTGTCTCTGAGGATCTGCTCTCTCTAGGAGGACAACTTTGTGCACCTTGTTCACCAATCTTGGCGTATTCATTTATCTTCTCCTAACTAAGGACTTTAGGAGTTTTGGCGGCAGCTATAGGAGGTGCATTGCCCATTCTTTGTAGAGCTTAGAGAAGATGTTCATTTTGTTCCTTTAACATTATCTTCTTCTCCTTTTCTTCTTGCAGTTTCTTGTAAAGGGCATCCACGGTTGACAAGGCCTCTCCTTGCAGGCTCTCTGATGATGTTCCCATTGTGACCTGGGTCACTGTAAAATCTGTAGGAGACAGATCTTCTTTCTTCTTTATGGGATCTGGGTAGGCTATCTCCATAACCCTTTCACCTGAAGCACTTTTTGAAAAGTGAGTTATCACTTTTTGCTTCTTTGGTCCTTTAGCCGGGATGACGGAGAAGTCCATGGGTGCAATGGGGACTTTCCTCTTATGTTGGCTTAGGTGGTCTGAGATCTAGCTTGGACTTATGGGAGTGGGACTAGAGGACGAAGAAGAAACAGGGGTAGAAGGAAGAACAACTACAGTGGACACGGGGAAGTGTGTCGAGACACTTGGTGGCGGCATGGAGAAAGGGGTGACACACTAACTCTCACTGGGATTAGGAGTCACTACTGAGGAGGATGCCATGGGGGGGTGGAAGGGATTTGCGAGATGAGGGAAGAAATATTGGGGACAGATCCGCAATGAAAGAGAAGATGGAGGAAGAGGGAGGGGAAAGGAAGAAGACGGAGGAGAAGACACAACCAAAGGAGCGGTTGTTTGAGTGACATGAGGAGGGGAAGGAGGAGCGAGAGAGGGAATGGTTGGTACTTTGCCAGTTGTAGTTGTGACAACATCCTGAGTGGATGTGTCCGTTGGAGCACTTACCGCTTCTTCTTTTCCTGGGGACACTAAGTCCACAACTTGCTCTTCTGCGGTAGTAGGAGGGATTTCAGGAGCTTTCTCTTGAGCAGTGCTTGCCTCTCCCACTTTATCTTTCCCTTTGCCTTTAGGCAAGTGTTTTGGCTTGGTGGGTGCATTTCCCAGGGGAGATGTGATAAAATCTACCCCAAGATAGATGATACCATTTTTCTTACACCAATGCTCGGTGCGTTGCAGAGTAGGTTGAACTCTTTCTTAGATGGTCTAGGCACTTTGTTCCTATCAATATCTCACGAATGGCCAATCATCCCCTTAGTGTCTGCAGTAAACTTAATCAATTTCTTGATCAGTTTCTAGGAAATCCTTTGGGATGATGGCCACGCCATATTGAATGATCTCTGCTAGGGCCAGCCGGGAGTGATCCTTTCATCTAAGTTTGACTTCATGATTTAAGTTGATGTAGATATCCTCAATCTGAGGAACATGGATAGGATCGATCTTTGCCCCTAAAAGGTAACCACGAGGATCGAAAGTGGGTCTTCTTTGAGAAATTATGCTTCAAATTGAGCAATTCAAGCTCTGCATACATCTCTCGAGATTTACTTTGTGAGGGGCACGTGTACCTACCTACTGTGAGGGGGAATGGAGTTCCTCCCTTCTTCCTCTTCATACACTTCTTGTGATAGGTGATAAGCTGCCTTGACAGCTCCAGAAGGATTAGTTTAGGCCCCACATATCTCGGAAATCTTGTGGGTTCTCCCAAGAAGTTGGCAGCTCTGAGATAGGTAAAGGTGGGGAATTGCGTAAACAACTCTCCCCATTTCCTTGTGGTAGTGATCACACTTTTTCTTTTCTGACCATGAGTCATGTTGGGCTTCAAGAGGCAGATGATGCCATAGAAGAAGACATTATTGATCTTCTTTGGCTAGAGTTATGTTGTTCTCGAGCCTCAACTCTGGATAGTATTCGTATATTTTGACCTAGGGCCATACCCCATACTGATTCAACCCTGGGTAGTCTCTCTCTGTGGCAGCTACATATACTACATAGGAGTTCATATAGAACCTCCCAGTTGTTGAAAGTCATTGAAGTTGTTCTAAGATTGTATCACTAATAATTTCGGCCCAGCCAAAATGCTGATCGGGCACATTTTTATTCATTATTTCCAAATACTTGAGCATCCACTTGTGAAAGTAATGGGCATCAAGGAGCCCATGTACTCTACTTAGGAAGTCGATCATGTCACTCAACTCTTCTGAAAAATCACTGCGATGAATGACTTGGGGCCACCTACTTGCCACCTTTTTATTCTTGAGGTATACCTCGTTCATCATCTACATGCACTTGTCCTCATTATCGGTCCAAGTCTTCATGCAGTCTTCTTGACTTACTGCCACAAAATGTCTGTGGTGGGGGATGCCCAAGATAGTTTCAAAGTGTCGAGCTATGAGGTTGATTATCACCTTTCCCTCCTCATTTTGACACATCTTGTGTCCTTGTTGTAACAACGGCCCACCAACATGATGAATTCATTATTAATTACACTCACTGGGAGCCCTGCAGCAAAGTGCAGACCACTACCAACCAATTTATCCATCCACGGGCTACCTATGACCTTCTTGGTTCTGGCCCAAAAGTCATCCATGTCTATATGCCCAAGTTCTGAATCTCTGATATCGAGATCACACTCTGCAAGTGAGTTAGGCATCCTGACCTTTTGGTATTTATACTTCATTTCTGCTCCGTCAACTTGGCTTTGCCTTTGGACTTGGTTGGCTTCTTACTCGATGAAGACATAAGTGCACTCGAGGATTGTTGTTGCTCTACAAGAAGAATCAGAGAGTTCCAATGTAGAAGGGCCATGTTAGCCATCAAGTTGTCCATAAAATCTTTACAGAATGAAAAATTACCAACTTATGAGCCTCTGGGTGCAAGGTGCATCCTTACTGTAGGTTGCAGGGGTTTTGAAAAGCAAGGCACACTTTTAGGGAGTGTTACATGGGGGAAAGCAATGCCAAAAGGGGCGTGGGGCATGGAAAGGCTACACACAACATTTAGATGTTGATGTCAAGGAATATGCACTTGTGCATAGGAAGTGCTTTAACTGGGTGTAGTTTTGTTTGGTGTAGTAAGGTCTCAAGGTGCACCATTGGCGTAGACGTGGCAAGATCTTACTGAGGGTGAGGTGTGCCAAGTGCATTTGTAGAAGGTGTAACACATAGGTCAAGTGCGCCAAGGGGCTTGGTTTGCGTGGCACGGAAAGGGTTTACACAACATGCAGTGTTGTTGTAGTTGCCTTGGCGCCAACACTTGTGCTTTAGGAATTTTGCAATGTTTTATAAGGCGTAGGAAAGGCTTATACGCATGCGGGAGACGGTGTGCTATGTGGCGGCTTGTGTTTGATGTAACATGAATGAAGATCGTGCCGAAGAAAAATAGTGGGTTGTTTGCTCTATTTTATGATTTTCACTCTTTTGGCTTAGACTTTGATGTCCAGGAGGGAAAACCTAGCAAGGCAGGGAGTAAGGGACAAATGGGTTTTGGCTCATTTTGTGGCAGAGCCTTCAGTTCTGATTTGGAAGAAAAAGGAAAAAGAGAGTTTGTAGGTGGGTACTTGGGTTTGCAAATGGTGTTATCCTTTCCTTCTAGATTCATTTTTATTATTCAACAATCCTAATCACCTAGCCCAACATCCATAAAAACAACAACAAGGATGGTAGAAACCACTTACCCGGTATAAATAATGATGAAGGGATGAGGTGGGGTCCACGATCATGAAAAAATGGTACCTGGTGGCGAACTTTGTGAAGCAACGATGTGAGCCAAAGGAATAACTTTTCACATTTTTTCAATTGTAGAAAATGGCCCAGTCAATGTCCTATATATAGAAAAATGTGTATTTATTGCGCCTGACTTTTCCTTTGGCACATTGGGAGAGACGTCGACATGGAGGAGATTGCGCCTAGGCGCAGGTTTGGATGTGTCGACATCACCTTTCTAGCACGCATGGTGCAATTTGGGAAGTGTAATCAGGATGATGGGTGTGCTTTGCACCTTTGGGAGGTGCAACATTTGGAGTGTTGACACTCCAGGAAGTGTGCCAAAGGTAAAGATGGGCGCAGTTTTGCAAGATGTTGATGGTTCTTGCGCCCAACCCAAAAAGGTTGAAAATGACCAATTTCTTTGAAACTTTATTTTCCAAAAGGGAGTTCTAGGCCTTTCAGAACATTAATAGACCTTATCAGGGGACCGAAATGGAATTTTGGTATGGTTACCTACAAAATTTCCCTTGTGTCCATGGTTTTCTTCTCTTTTCTCTTTCTTCTTTCTGAGTGAGTAAAACATGTATGCAGTTTGATCTTCAAGTAAAATATATCTCCTATTGTTAAGAGATTCATATGAATGAATTAGGACATTATAGGAATATGGATTAATAACTGAGCTCGTAACTAATAGTTTTCTCTTTCTTTCTTTAAGTCTGCATGATTTCAGCAGCAATGAAGATGAAGAAGGAACAAAGCTAGAAATGGAGATGTCTCAACCGAAGAATAAAAACCCCAAGGCAATGATGGGTTCACTCATACTCCTTTATTTTTTCTTTCATGCATGTGTACCTCTTATTTCAGTAGCTATACTTTACCTTTTTAGTTACATCCCATGGCTCGTGTGGGGACATTTGAAATTCCTTATGATCAAAAAAAAAAGATTGAATTCTAAAATTGAGTTGTGTATTTCTTTCTGCATTTCAGCTTTCTGTATGGATTGTATGATGAACTAAACAACTCAATAATATAATTAAATGTCTTAATCATAAAGGAAAAAACATTAAAGAAACCTGTAACATCCAGTAATGAACTCTGATTTCTGCAATCTACATTTATGTCTGTTGTTCCAAAACTTAGCATTTCATCTATTATGTAATTGGATGTCTTCATCAAGACAACACAACTATCCTTTGGGGCCTTGTGTTCTTTTGCTGAAGATAATCATGAAATTGTAGACTATGTGATCTGTTACATTTGTAATAGCACACATAGCTGTAGATTTCATGTAATCATGAATTAATTCAACGATAAGTTATATACATGAAAGAAACTCCCCAAACCAGGTATACTTCACCAATTCTATCCATCGTAGTGAAGTTTTGAGTTGCCCATTTTTTTACAAGTGTAAAAATTGTCAACAAAAGCATATTTGGATGATTTGCTAAAAATAAGCTTTGCTTGCTGAGAAATTTTATGTCCTGTGCATGCTATGCTTTTTGATGATCATCCTTTTACGAAATTAGGAAGGCATGTAACTCTACTCTCTGCAGAGATGAGAAAAAATAATTATTTCCCTGACCATGGTTAAAACTGGTAAATTTGGGGCTCGAATTTAGATGAAAAGTATTGCAGGCTCCATCGCTCTTCTGGTAATTAAATTAATTAGCTCGATCCAAAGTGGAAAAGCTCTATGTTTTCTATGTAAATCTGCCATATTTAACTATTTTGCTTTTATTTGCAAAAAGGAAACCCACCATTGTTGCAGACTTTAAGCTCAACCTTTTGTATTCTGAAGAACTTTGTATATATTTTTGCCTCAAAAAAGGCATCCTCGTATGACCAATTTGACCCAAAACATAGCCTAGAAAATCCTTCCTTATCATTTTTTGATAAAATTATGCATTTTGAATATTCATCCCACCAATTTGCTTTAATCTAGGCCCTACACTTGTCTGAATCTAGTCGCAAACAGAATCGCAACTCTATTTTGATACTTAGCACTTTTCCTGAAAAAGGCTCAAAAATTTGAAATGCCCCGGTGGCCCACTTCCCCAATTTTAGCCTTTTATGACATGGGCGGAGTCATGGGGGACTTAAACACTTTATTCCATTTTCAAAACTTAAAGTTTTAAAACACTCCGATGCTCCAAACTCTCACTTCTGTTATGCATACATGGATTTATTTGTCCTTAGCGGGGATACGGGAACTTAAATCCTTTTTCCCTTTTAAACAAAAGGTTCAAATTTATGAATTGATATGATGGCCTGCCTCTGATTTAGTCAATACTTTGACTTTCTGATGCTTTGAATTTTACCACGGAGATTCGAGTCACTTAAACACTTTGTTCTTTTTTGCTTTTCGCGGGCCCGCAGATAACTTAATAACTTTAATTCCTTTTTTTAAAAACTCAAATTCTCAAAATGTCCTGTTGATCTGCCCTTGATAAAATTTGGCCAAGTACTTTTGTAGGTCTACGGGAGCATTAATAACTCTGTTCCACTTAGTTGATAAGACTCAAAGTCTAAAAGATTAGATGCTCCAAACTCCTTTGCATGATCACGGGCCTGATAGAGCTGTTATCACCAAATCCACAACACCCATACATGGTTTATACAAGCACATATATTTGAACTCATGGTGTGATTGGATAACATAGGTACTATCTCGAGTTGTGGGACTTCTTCTTGAGATAGACCTCGGGGAAAGTGAGTTCTTGCTCTAAACTACACCTGCCACAATCTACTCTAATGCAGGGAAAATAACTATTCTAATCCTAAATTTCCCAAGGGACCAGGAGGAGAGAGAATGCATAAAATGAAATCCTACACTAAGTGGTGATACACGAGAAAAGGAGGGTGTGAGTGAAAAGAATCTCCCAAATCGTGAAATACAAAGAAGCAAAGTCTAACAATACGT
>CM031240.1:444343722-444387896 GCA_018340775.1 Taxus wallichiana var. yunnanensis | reverse complement strand
GTTCCAGTTACATGTACTAAAATCTTAAGAGCTCATTGCCTTTTGTGGTGCTCGCCCAGTCCGCCAGGTGATAGTACATGAAACATCAAAATCACGCCTTCTTGCCGGGCGATTATGGATTAGCGGCTCGATGATCAGAATCCATTACATGAATGGCTGGTCAATGAAATTGGATCTGATGGAAGGGCAACCCAGCCTCTGCTACTGTGAAGAATGCACAATTCTTGCACCTCTTGATCCTTATGCCAATAATCATGCTAAAAATCTTGGGCAAATAATAACTGGCCTTCGTAATTTTTAGAGCCAGCTGTCACTCTTAAGTACAAAATGACCACCAAGCGGTCCCACACCATGGAACTCTTCCGACACCCTATGAATGCAGATTTTTGCTAATGCATCTAGGAAGCCACTCCCATTCACATCTTTCTTGAACAAAGGCACCGTTCTTACTGGCATATGGAATGACACAAATCTGAAGTGTCTTCTTTGGAGGTTTTTTCATCTCGGAAGTGCATTATACCTTGGGTCGAACAAGGAGTGGGGACAACATTATCCTCTTCTTGAGTGCTTCCACCTTGCACATGGATTTGTCTTGAAGCTTTGTCTAAAACAGCCTCTTCTTCATTGCATACTTCTTTTTGCTTGCCCTGAATTAGCTGCTCACACAATCCTTTTCCTCTTACCAGTTGGTGACCTTGATCTCATATGGACTCCATGACATGAGTGATCAACCTGCTCTTTTCTCATTGAATCCTTGTTGAGGAGGAATTCCTTTACTCCCGCATGAGAGACCAACAAGCTGAACTTTGTTGTTTGAGACTAGATGCTTGAATTTCTTCAAGCTTCTATTATTACTGCAAGTACATGCTTCTCAATAAAATAATATCTCACCTCATAGTCCATCAGGCTTTGGCTGAAGAAAGCGATTGGTTTTTCATCATTGTCCTTATTACTGCTGTACCAAAATGGCAGAAATAGTATCATTATCTCCGAATGCATGAGAGGATGAAATCCTTGGAGAAATCCGGGTTGATGAGAGTTGGTGCTTGGGGATGGCTTCTTTGATTGCTTCAAAACCCTCCTTTCCTTCTATTGTCACTTGAAAGCCATGCTTTTCTTAACATTTGGTGATAGGTTTGTGACAAGGGTGTGCAAAATCAGGACAAACCTCCGAACAAAGTTTATTCTCCCCAAGAAACTATGAAGGGCCTTCTTGTGGCTTGTGCATGGTAGTGCTCTTATGGGTTCGACCCTCTCTGGATCAATTGCTAAACCTTCTTTGGAGACAATATGGCCGAGAAGCTTTCCTTCATGTGCTTTAGGAAGATACACTTCTTAGGATTCAAAGACACTCCAAATCTCTGCACCTTTGGAAGGCTTGTCTCAAATGAGAGAGGTGTGTCTTGCATTCTTTGAAAAATAGTGATATCATCAAGGTATATCAACACCATGTTGTTGATCGAACCTTTGAACGCCATGTCCATTGCTCTTTGGAAGGTAGCTCCAGCATTGGACAACCAAATGGCATTTCCTATATGCATAAGTTCCCCATTTGGTTGTGAAGGCTGTCTTGGCGATCTTCTTCCTTCACCATAATCGATTGTAGCCGAGTAGCCATCAAGTAGTGAAAACCTCTCGAGCTGAGCCACAAATTGTAAAATTTGCTCCATAGAAGGGAGTGGGTAATGGTCCTTGAGAGATGCTCTATTCAAGTCTCTAAAGTCAACACACAATCTGATCTCTCCACTCTTCTTTACATTTGGAACTTAGTTGGCTGACCCAACTAGAATGCTTGATGGGAATATGATTCTTGACTCAATCAACTTGTTCAATTCCTTCCTCATGAGAGGCTCCATGTGTGGATTGAGTGGCCTTTGTTTACGCCTAATGGGCTTAGTATTTGGATCAACTCAATGGTGTCTTGAGCTAACTTGGGATTGAAACCTTTCAAATCTTCGTAGCTCAAGCAAACACATCGGGGAACTCTTGACAAGGTTGTATGAACTCATACCTTTCTTGTTCGGTTGTCATCTTTCCGATTTGTAATGGTTTGTTCTCTTCCACCAAGATGGAATCTTTGAATCTTCTCTCTTGACTTTGAATGTTTGCTTTCTCTTTCCTAAAGCTGATCATTGGGATTGAAAATGGACTCCAAAGTGATAAGTCCCTTGGGAAGCTTGTTAGTTCTCGGCTATACCACTTGGTCACCATCTTGCTGCTCTAACTTTTCGATTTTTGGTGAGAACTCGGAAGCTTCTTCTTCTGAGAAATGGATGATTTGCTGGTCATTCTCAAACACTTGCCAACTTACATTTGTTATCCGGCACTGAAGGCCTCACAATCACATGGATGTTTGGTTGTACCTTGTCCTTTTGAATGCTTTCCACAACGTCAAAGGCTGCCCCAACTGCTACTTGCAAGCTGTCAGTGACTTCAGTTCTCTTTCTAGGAATGGATTTGATGCCAAAACCCTCAAAATCTTCAATGAGGTCCCACACCCTATTCTTGTAGCACTTGAGTAGATCATTCTTGGTAGCATATGCCCTTGACCTGATTTACAATCAATTCACTTTGTCACCAAAGACTTGCAAGTTCTTTATTCCTCTCTTTATTGCCTAATGCATCCCTTGCACCAAGGCTTCATATTAATCGAGTGTTATTGGAGCATGCGAACTGAAATCTAAAAGCTGAATAGTACTTTACTCCTTGAGGTGAAACCAAGCATGGCTCCACCCTCAGCACCTTGTCTACTCCTTGATCCATCAAAAAAACAGACTGCCATACCTCATTGTCATCCTTGTGGTTTGGCTTGGTGATCTTAGGAATAGGCTGATCTTCTTCATGTATGCAATAGACTCCTAGCTCAGATTCTTCTACTTCTTGATAAGGATCAAAGCATGCACCTTGTTTGCCCATTCATCAAGAGTTAGATCCGGGATGCTTCGACCTTGGTGTCGGCTTCATCGGTGCTTGGGTGATCTTCTTGATCAAATGCTTGAACAGTTGGCATTGATCGACTTGGAGTGTAGGGCTCAATGTGGAAGTTTGCAATAGGTTCGAGACCTGATTATAGCTTTGGTTCCATACCTCATTCGAACATAGCATGTGTGACCAATCAATGAGACAAATATCCTCCGATCTTGGTGTGAAATCCTTGACAAACATAGGGCAAAGAGTGGTGGAAGGTCTATAAGCTGATACATCTTGTAAAACAACAACATTTGGACATGCAAGTAAGGTAAGACTCAAGTTTCTAATCACCCCAACCATTATTCTTTTGTCCCATCCAATTGCACTACCCCTTTGGATATGGTTTCATATTGAAGTCCTAGCGATCAGCTATTTTCTTGGGCATCATTGAGCTACTTGCCTCCGGAATCAATCATGCAATTGTGCACCGATTGGTTCCGATGATTAATGAGACATAAAAGGAGGGCTTCAACATTTTACCTTGTTGTCCTCCATGATTCCCTTCGGGTGGGCAAGCATTTGTGAGCACCTTCTCTTGTATTTGGACTTGTTGATTTGAAGTTGGTCGAGTCCTTCATGGCACTTGTAGCAAATCTCTTTGGCACAGGGATAGATAGGGATTCCCACATTGATATATTTACATTTGTCTTCTTCATTTGATCAATGATACTGAATGGTGATGAAGGATCTCTTTCTTGTCCCTTGCTTTGCATATTCATCCCTTGCATGTAGGCAGTGACATATTTGGTATTTGAGTTGGCCTAGGAGCTGTTTTGGCTGCTCCTTGTGCATTTGGGACTACATTTGGTTTGCCTAAACCATTTGTGGAGTGGTAGAAGGTTGTGGATTACTTGGATCAATGGTTGTTCTTCACCCAAATTTCTCCTTTTGACCTTGTGTTGGCTCTGACACTTTGAGAGGGTATTTGATTCATGCCACAAAAATCCTCTGCACTGCCGATTCACAAGTGTGGTGTCATTTGGAGCTGATTGGTGTTGGAATGTTTCTGTTGTTGGTTGTTTCCTTTGACTGCCCTCACCCTCCACACCAGATAGTTGTCACCATTAATGCTTGATTTAAGGCACCGTTGAAGCACATAGATTGGTTGTGAGGTTCATTGCATGGAAAACACCAATCATACTCTGAGGAAGCGTTTTTTGTGTGTTGGCACCAATGCCTTAGAGGCAGATATGGCATTTGGATTATAGGGCTGAAATGGTCATTGGCGAGGAGGCCTTGCTTGATTCAGATTTGCAGCTGGATTGGGTGGTCTTTGAGGTTGATATGGCTTTGCTATTAGGCTAAGCTTGAGGGCTGAAGGAAGGTCTAAAACTTTGGGCTTATTTGCCTCTTGAGAGTAACCAGCTCATTTCCTAAATTTTGCAATTGCTTCATGACTTCTTGAAGCTCATTTGGGGCACTTGGAGATGAAGTAGAAGCTTCATTTGAACTCGATTTCTAGGAGTGGGAATAGAAGCTAAATTAGGGCACTTGGATAGTACTTGGGCTCTCTAAACTTGGATATAATGGCATTGGAGGCCTAGGGCTAGCTTTCCGGCTTGAGATTAAACAATTTTCAGCTCTAATGGCAATCTTTATAAGCCATAGGGATAGTTATGCCTCCCATGGATTGAATCAACATAGAAATATCGGAATTTAGAGCTTTGAGATAGTAAAGAAAAGCACCTTCTACTTTATTGGCTTTGACTACTTGCTGGAATTCTCTCCCAAGTCCTTTGAAATCTGAAATTAAAATCAGTCATTTGCTCATTGGGAGCTCTTTTGATAGTTGTCATTTGCTACTCCAAAGGAGACAAGTTGTCTCCCTTTTCCCCAATTGCTCATGGAGGGCTATACATAGCTGATTCCAATTTTGAATAGAACACGAGGCAAGGCTCTTGAACCATTGTAAAGCTTTCCCCTTGAATGAAGATGCCGGCAATTTGACAAGACTGACTTGCATCTCATTGATTTCATGGATTACACAAAGGTTGGAAATGTCTTTAACATGATCACTAGGAGTAGTCTGATTTCTCTCAGTGAAGTATGGAATGTTCTTCAATGCTGCAATTGGGATTGGATGTTGTGCATTGAGAGCAAGTGGTACTGCTTGCCGGTGAAATTGACATAGGGGTGTTTGTGCCATTGATTGGCCTTAGAACCCTTGTTGATTGAATGAAAGACCTACTAGGTGGAGAGTGTTGAGAGAGTTCTATTAGGTGGAGATGGAGACCTTTGGATTCTCCTCCCACTTTGCCTTATTCTTGGAGATAATTGTAGATATTCAAACAACACCTCTTCCTCTCCGACTCTTGACCTTGTGTGATTCTTCTCATGATTTTTCGAGGATGCTTTGCTAAAACTATTGATTCTTCTTCCTTGGAGTCGCGGATGTGTAATTTATAGCTCTTTTAAAGTAAGAAACTTGCAACAAATGCACATCAATTTTGTTGCAATGAAGATGAAGACCTCTAAGGTCCCACCGGGCGTGCTAAAACTATTGTGCAAATCAGCTTGTGACACACTGGATGTTGATCAAATTTCTAGTTGATCATTTAGCATCCAGTGTGATTGCATAACATTGAATCCTTTCTCCAGTGTGGGACTTGCAAAAATGAGAAAGGAATCTCGAAGAGAGAAGGTTGGTTCCTATTCCTGTTCGATGACACTAAAAATGCGGAGAGGTTTACTCAAAATCTAATCTAATTGCTAAGGAGATAGGGTAAGAAGATACATAAAAATAAACCTAAGCTAACGAGAGGTGATGCACGGAGAAAAGGAGGAATGAAGAACACCTATCTTGCCAATAAACACAAACCATTAAAATGTGATGCGAGATTATGCATAGATAACAAAATTTGTAGTGAAAGATCAAGAGGATGCAAATGAACATAGAGAGGGTTGAGAATCATCCACGAGACATGCATTACTTGATCCAAAGATTGATACAATACACTACAAAATGCCAAGAGGAAAATTTTCATTACGAGTTTTAAATGGGAGGTTCGAACTCCACAAATTCACTGCCAAGAGAAGGAGGGAGGGCAAAACAAGAATGTCGACCTTTGAAAATGAAGCCCCTCCTTATAATTTATAGGAAGAATGAGAGAGGAAAAGATAGGAAATCCAAATCTACCCCAACCACTTCTAGGTTGCATTAATTCATCTCATTATGGTGGTAGGTGAAAACCCTAGCATTTTGACCATGCTGTGGGAGAAGAATGTATTTTACATTAAATTTGGTTGTTGAAGCGTCATTACGGCCATTATCACGTGCCGAGAGTGTTTTCAATTTTATCTCTCCAAACTAAACCAAAATGTCAAGATTGACTCCAGAATCATGTAGATAATTTAACCATCTTTCCATTGATATAAAGAACTTGAAAATCGAGCTCTGGATCGAAAGTTATGGCCATTTGAAGATTTAGGGCAAAAAACAGGCCCAAAATGGATCGGCGGGAAAAAACTTTGAATTTTTACCTCCTTTTACATTTTTGGAAAAAAAATTTTCTCAATGCTCTACCACTTGGATGACACGTGTCGAGACTCTCGATTGGTTCATCCACGGGCTCATTTTGAAAATTTCTTATCACTTGGACACGTGGCATGGCGTTTGATTCGTTGGCGTAGGGACAGTGAGGCCAAAACACTTCTTTTGGATTTTGGTGAAACACTTAGCAAAATTTCCAAATTTTCCTCTTGACATGTGGCATGTTGATTCGTCAGTGGGCCTCCTTGTCTCTTTTCGGCCATTTCATCTTTTCACATCCCTCACGTACCTTTGGCCCATTTGTCCCAAACTACGCGAAACAAAAGACTTAGACATTTTTTCCTTGATTTCGGCCATTTCGGGACGCATCCCTCGCGTCCCAACATACCAAGCTGTCATGGATTTGCTGAGACAAAAGACTTAGCTAATTTTCTTGATTTTAAGGCATAAAAGCTGTGGTATGATGAACCTCGGTCAGACGATTCAGCTGAACCCTTAGGACTTGAAAAGCCTTAGAACAATCTCTGACCTTATTTTTGCATTTTTTTCTATTTTTTCTAACTCGTTGGGATTTCTTCTTGGATGGGGGAGTTAAAAAGGGCCGAGGGGACCCCTGAAAACATGATTTGGGGCCTTGAATCAATCTACTTGCTCAGACTAACAATTTGATGCATGTTATCAAAATTACCTTGAGGGTGAATTTTGGATAACATTGATTGTCTCAGCGATTGGACATGCTATTGTGAACAAGATATGGAACCAAAGCCACAATCAGGTCTGAACCTATTTGTAAACTTTCACATTGAGCCTTACACTCCAAGTCGATTAATGCCAATTGTTTAGCATTTGATCAAGAAGATCATCCTTCCATGAAGTTTGACACCAAGGTTGGAAGCATTCGATTTAACTCTTGATGAATGGGAAAGCAAGGTGCATGCTTTTGATCCTTATCAAGAAATAGAAGAATCAAAGGTTGGAGTCTATTGCATACATGAAGAAAATCAGCCTATTCCTAGCATCACCAAGCCAAACCACAAAGATGACAATGAGGTATGGCGTTGTTTTTGATGGATCAAGGAGTAGACAAAGTGCGGGAGAGGGGATCCATACAATTGGTTTCACCTCGAGTTAAGTATTATTCAGCTTTTAGATTTCAGTTTGCATGCTCTAATAACAACTTGCTGAATATGAAGCCTTGGTGAGGATTTTGCATTGGGAAATCAAGAGAGGAATAAAGAACTTGCAAGTCTTTGGTGACTTGAGTGAATTGATTGTTAGCAAGTCGAGGGGGCAACATCTTTGTCAAGAATGATCTACTCAAGTGCTATAAGAATAGTGTGTAGGACCTCATTAAAGATTTTGAGGGTTTTGGCATCAAATCCATTCCTAGGAAAGAGAACCAGCCGTTGACGAGGTTTACAAACAATTGGGGCAGCCTTTGATGTTGTGGAGAGCATTGACCTTGTGAAAAGACAAGGACCAAACATCCATGTGATTGTGAGGCCTTGATCTAGATAACAATGTAAGTTGGAAAGTGTTTGAAAATGATCAACAAATCATCCATTTCTTACATCAGTGTGATTGCACAACATTGAAACCTCTCTCCAGTGTGGGACTTGTAAAATGAGAGAGGAATCTCTAGATTAGAGGCTGGTTCCTCAAACTCCTCACGATCGGATCTATTATTTGCACAATTACGAGAGGTTTGAATCCTAATCCTACTCTAAATTCAAGGAGACGAGAGATAGAAAGTGAAAAAATTGAAACTAAACTAATAGGTGATACACCAAAGGAGTGGTGAACACTTCTTGTTCATGAAAATTGACACAATTTCATGAAATGCAACATGAAACATCATACACAGGCTGATAAGATGTAATTAGAGTTTGAAATGAAACAAGACAATACAAACAAAGGGTGAAAATTGATCACAGAGTATGCCTTTGTCATTTTCACATCAAAATCCTTGCATTTGCAACATCAAAGAGGTAGAAACCTATTACAATCATGAAGAAGGTCGATACTTGCAAAAATCACTTGTTGAAGGTGAAAGAAGAAGCTTTTGTCCCAAAAAAATGTTCAACCTTTGAAAAATGAGCCAAATCGGCTTTTACAATGCATGGGTCGAGCCGGAGAGAGAAAACATGTAAAAAACGTGGGAGCCATTCCCCATTGAATGAAGATGCATTAAAATAGCATGGGTGTCCTTACGGACCCATGCCACGACATTTTTGGCCATCTTTGAAGAAGAATGCGACCCATTTTGCATTAAAAGCTGGTTGTTGAAGCGTCATTTCTAGCCATTACCACGTGCGAGAGATGTTTCTTGATTTTCTCTCTCAAAACTAAACCAAAATGCAAAAATTGACCAATGAATCATGTAGATAATTTCACCTGACTTTCCATTGATATAAAGAATGCGTGAAAATCGAGCTCTGGATCGAAAGATATGGCGATTTGAAAATTTAGGGCAAAAGCGAGGCCAAAATCGGATCGGCGGGCAAAAAGTTTGAATTTTTACCCGTTTGGTCTTTGGAAAAAAATTTTTCAAATTTTCCCCATGCTCCGCCACTCAGGTGCCACATGGCACATTTTGATGTGGGCCCCTAAGGAAAATTTCCCACAAAAACTCCGCTGAGCCATAACTTTTAGAAAGATTTAGGAGTGAAAACTTTACCTACGGAAAAAAAGCTCTATCCAATGGTGCCATTTTAGAAGGTTTTGAGTGCTAAAAAAAAAAATGGAGAGGTGAGGCACAAGAAGAACACAAGGAGTTAGCCACAAAAATGAGCGGGGCACATTTTGGATAACAATTTTGGTGACTCAGAGGGGTCATCTGCCTGCTAGATGAAGATACCAGTTGCCTGAAGCAGCCCATTGGGCATGGAGTCATAAAATTTTCTATTTGGAACCCCAACTGACTTAGAATGTTGCAAGGAGGAAGATGGAATATCACCTGATGGAAGCAAGGACTGCAAAACATCTCCAGGGACAGCAAGCCTATGCCAAAGCACTTAGGGAAAGAAAAACAACCTACAACAAAACAATGTGCACAAGCACTTGGAGGAATGAAAACCTAAGCTAATATTTACAAGGTGGAGAATTTCCCTTTAGTAGAAATGCTTTAGATAGATTCCATTGACTGGAATCTGCAGTTCTTCACCATCCAATGAAGACAATTGGAAGGCATTGTTGTCCTTACACTTTGTGACCATGTATGGGCCACTCCAAATGGCATCAAATTTTGAATGCCTTCCGGTTTTGCTCTATCTGCATCCCATTTTAACACTAGATCTCAACTTGGAAAGATCTACTCTTGGCCTTCTATCAAAGGTCTTCTTGATCAAAGCTTGATCCTTCTCCATTGCTTGGGATGCACGATCTCGATCTCTTGGAGCTCCATCAACTCTGCATATCTCACCTCCATGGGCCCAAACTCTAGCAACTCTAAGCTGCTTCATGAGTTCCGATGTTGGCAACTCAAGTGACATGGGCAAGATTGCCTCTCTTCCATAAACAAGCTTTGAATGGAGAGTTACTGTGGATCTCTTGGGAGTTATCCTATCAGCCCATAAGGCTGATTTCAGTTTGGTATGCCAAGACCTCGATTCTCATCAAGAGTCCTCCTAATGATCCTCAACAAGTTCTTGTTTGTAGATTCAGCTTTGGCCATTACCACGAGGGTAGTAGTTTGATGAAGTACTTAGGTAGATCCCGTTCTTGACAGCCCACTCGGTCACCTTGGATCGATGAATGCTAATGCATTATACGAGATTATTGTAGTAGTAGGTATGCCAAATCTGGTTACTATCCCCTCATAGAAGTCTAAGATCTAGACTCATTTGCTTCCTTGAGTCTCTACTGCTTGATCCACTTGGTGAAGTAGTGCACGTGGCTATCAAAATCCACTTATGCCCTTGGCTTGAATTGGGATTAATGACTCGATGAAGTCAAACCCCATTGCATGAATGGCTGGTCAAGCTGAAATTGGATGCAATGGAAGGGCAGCAAGCCTCTCTTTACCTGTGAAGAATGCACAATTCTTGCACCTTTTGATCCACGCAAAAAATCACTGAAAATCTTGGGCCAATAATAACCAGCCTTCATGATTTTAGATTTGTCACTCTTGGTGCAAAATGACCACCAGCTGGTCCACCATGGAACTCTTCCAACACCCTATGAATCTGATTTGTGCTAATGCATCTCAGTCAGCACTCCATTCACATCTTTCTTGAACAAAACACCATCTACTATGGCATATGGGACAAGCCTGCAATCTGAAGTGTCTTCTTTGGGTTTTGTTCATCTCTGGAGGGCATAGGCCTGTGCTTAGGAAATGCATTATACCTTGGGTCCAGCAAGGAGTGGGGACAACATTATCCTCTTCTTGAGTGCTACCTTGCACATGGCTGTCTTGAACTGTCAAAACAACCTCTTCTTTATTGCATACTCCTTTTTGCTTGCCCAGAATCAGCTGCTCACACAATCCTTTTCCTCTTACCAGCTTGGTGACCTTGATCTCAATGTCATACTCCATGACATGAGTGATCCAACCTGCCCTTTTCTCATTCAAATCCTTGTTGAGGAGGAAGTCCTTTACTCCCGCATGAGAGACCAACAACTGAACCTTGTTGTTTGAGACTAGATGCTTGAATTTCTTCAAGCTTCTGATTACTGCAAGTACATGCTTCTCAATAAAAGAATATCTCACCTCATAGTCATCTAGGCTTTGGCTGAAGAAAGCAATTGGCTGCTCATCATTGTCCTTGTTTACTTTGTACCAAAATGGTAGAAATAGTATCATTACCTCCAAATGCATAGAGGATGAAATCCTTGGAGAAATCCGGGTTGATGAGAGTTGGTGCTTGGGAGATGGCTTCTTTGATTGCTTCAAAACTCTCCTTGCCTTCTGTTGTCCACTTGAAAGCCATGCTTTTCTTTAACATTTTGGTGATAGGTTTGACAAGAGGCTGCAAAATCTGGGACAAACCTCGAACAAAGTTTATTCTCCCAAGAAACTCTGAAGGGCCTTCTTGTGGCTTAGCGCAATGGTAGTGCTCTTATGGCTTGACCCTCTCTGGATCAATTGCTAATCCTTCTTTGGAGACAATATGGCCAAGGAGCTTTCCTTCATGTCTTAGGAAGATACACTTCTTAGGATTCAAAGACACTCCAAATCTCCTGCACCTTTGGAAGACTTGTCTCAAATGAGAGAGGTGGTCTGCTTTGCATTCTTTGAAAAAACAGTGATATCATCAAGGTATATCAGCACCACGTTGTTAATCAAACCTTTGAATGCCATGTCCATTGCTCTTTGGAAGGTAGCTCAGCGTTGGACAGCCCAAATGGCATTTTCTGTATGCATAAGTTCCCCATTTGGTTGTGAAGGTTGTCTTGAACTGATCTTCTTCCTTCACCATAATCGATTGTAGCCGAGTAGCCATCAAGTAGTGAAAACCTCTCGGAGCCGCCCAACTTGTAAAATTTGCTCCATAGAAGGGAGTGGGTAATGGTCCTTGAGAGATGCTCTATTCAAGTCTCACGAAGTCAACACACAATCTGATCTCTCCACTCTTCTTTACATTTGGAACTAAGTTGGCAACCCAACTAGAATGCTTGATTGGGAATATGATTCTTGACTCAATCAACTTGTTCAATTCCTTCCTCATGAGAGGTTCCATGTGTGGATTGGTGGCCTTTTTTACACCTGATGGGCTTAGTATTTGGATCAACTCAATGGTGTCTTTGAGCTAACTTGGGATTGAAACCTTTCAAATCTTCGTAGCTCAAGCAAACACATCGGGGAACTCTTGACACAATTTGTATGAACTCATACCTTTCTTGTTCGTTGTCATCTTTCCAATTTGCAATGGTTTGTTCTCTTCCACCAAGATGGATCTTGAATCTTCTCTCTTGACCTGAATGTTTGCTTTCTCTTTCCTAAAGCTGATCATTGGGATTGAAAATGGACTCCAAAGTGATAAGTCCCTTGGGTAGCTTGTTAGTTCTCATTTGTACCACTTGGTCACCATCTTATTGTTCCAATTTTCTGATTTTTAGTGAGAACTCAGCTTCTTCTTGTAAGAAATGGATGATTTCTTTGGTCATTCTCAAACACTTGCCAACTTACATTGTTATCCGGCCTTTGAAGGCCTCACAATCACATGGATGTTTGGTTGTACCTTATCTTTTGAATGCTTTCCACAATGTCAAAGGCTGCCCCACTACTGCTGCAAGCCTATCCATTGCAAAGCTTGGTTCTCTTTCTAGGAATTGATTTGATGCAAAACCCTCAAAATCTTCAATGAGGTCCCACACCCTGTTCTTGTAGCACTTGAGTAGATCATTCTTGACAGCATGCTGCCCCTTAACTTGGTTTACAATCAATTCACTGTCACCGAAGACTTGCAAGTTCTTTATTCCTCTCTTTATTGCCCAATGCATCCCTTGCACCAAGGCTTCATATTCAGCAGTGTTATTGGAGCATGCAAACTGAAATCTAAAAGCTGAATAGTACTTTACTCCTTGAGGTGAAATAAGCATAGCTCCACCTCTGCACCTTATCTACTCCTTGATCCATCAAAAAAATAGCTGCCATACCTCATTGTCATCCTTGTGGTTTGGCTTGGTGATGCTAGGAATGGGCTGATCTTCTTGATGTATGCAATAGACCCCTAGCTCAGATTCTTCTACTTCTTGATAAGGATCAAAAGCATGCACCTTGTTTGCCCATTCATCAAGAGTTAGATCGGGATGCTTCCAACCTTGGTGTCAACTTCATCAGTGCTTGGGTGATCTTCTTGATCAAATGCCGAAGCAGTTGGCATTGATCGACTTGGAGTGTAGGGCTCAATGTGGAAGTTTGCAATAGGTTCGAGACTGATTGTAGCTTTGGTTCCATACCTCATTACGAACAGCATGTGTGACCAATCAGCAAACAAATATCCTCGATCTTGGTTGTGAAATCTCTTGACAAACATAGGGAAAAGAGTGGTGGAAGGTCTATAAGCGATACATCTTGTAAAACAACAACATTTGGACATGCATGCAAGGTAAGACTCAAGTTTCTAATCACCCCAACTGTTATTATTTGTTGTCCCATCCAGCTGCACTACCCCTTTGGATATGGTTTCATATTGAAGTCCTAGGTGATCAGCTATTTGCTTGGGCATCTTGAGCTACTTGCCCCGGAATCAATCATGCAATTGTGCACCAATTGGTTTCCAATGATTAATGAGACATAAAAAGGAGGGGGCTTCAACATTTTACCTTCTTTATCCTCCATGATTCCCTTGAGGTTGGGCAGCATTTGTGAGCACTTTCTCTTGCATTTGGACTTGCTTGATTCGAAGTTGGCGAGTCCTTCATGGCAGCTTGTAGCAAATCTCTACGGCACAGGATAGATAGGGATTCCCACATTGATATATTTACATTTGTCTTCTTCATCGATCAATGATACTAAATGGTGATGAAGGATCTCTTTTTGTCCCTTGGTTTGCATATTCATCCCTTGCATGTGGGCAGCAACAACTGGTATTTGAGTTGGTCTAGGAGTTGTTCTTGGCTGCCCTTGTGCATTTACAACTGGATTTTGTTTGCCAACCATTTGTGGAGCCATAAAAGGTTGTGGATTGGTTGGAGCTAATGGTTGTTCTTCACCCAAATTCCTTCTTTTTGACCTTGTGTTGGCTGCTGACACCTTGAGAACTGTTTTATTTGATTTATGCCACAAAAATCCTCTGCCTGCCAGTTCACAAGTGTGGTGTCATTTGGAGCTGATTGCTGTTGGAATGTTTCTTGTTGTTGGTTGTTTCCTTGACTGCCCTCACCCTCCACACCAGTAGTTGTCACCATTAATGCTTGATTCAAGGCACCGTTGAAACACATAGATTGGTTGTGAGGTTCATTGCATGGAAAACACCAATCATACTCCTGAGCAACGTTGTTTTGTGTTGGCACCAATGCCTTAGAGGTAGATATAGCATTTGGATTATAGGGCTGAAATGGTCTGTTGGCAGGAGGCCTTGCTTGATTTAGATTTGCAGCTAGATTGGGTGGTCTATGAGGTTGATATGGCTGCTGTTAGGCTGAGCTTGAGGCTGGAAGGAAGGTCTAAAACTTTGGGCTTGTTGCCTCTTGAGAGTAACCAGCTCATTACCTAAATTTTGCAATTGCTTCATGACTTCTTGAAGTTCATTTGAGGCACTAGAAGATGAAGTGGAAGCTTCACTTGAATTCTGATTTCTAGGAGTGGGAGAAGGAGCCAAATTAGGTGCTTGATTAGTGTTTGGGCTCTCTAAACTTGGAAACAATGGCATGGGAGGTCTAGGGGCTAGTTTTCCAGCTTGGATCAAACAATTTTCAGCTCTAATGGCAATTTTATAAGCAATGGGGATAGTTGTGCCTCCCATGGACTGAATTAACATAGAAATATCAGAATTTAGAGCTTTGAGATAGTAAAGAAAAGCACCTTCTGTTGTTGGCTTGACTGCCACTGGAATTCTCTCCCAAGTCCTTTGAAATCTGAAGTTGAAATCAGTCAGCTGCTCATTGGGAGCTCTCTTGATGGTTGTCAGCTGCTCCAAAAGAGACAAGTTGTCTCCCTTCTCTCCAAATTGCTCATGAAGTGCTACACATAGCTGGTTTCAATTTTGAATAGAACCTGAGGCAAGGCTTCTAAACCATTGCAAAGCCTTCCCCTTGAATGAAGATGCCAAGCAATTTGACAATAACTTGCATCTCATTGATTTCATGAATTACACAAAGGTTGGTAATGTCTTTAACATGATCACCAGGAGTAGTCTGATTCTCTCCAGTGAAGTATGGAATGTTCTTCAAGGCTACAATTGGAATTGGATTTTGTGCATTGAGAGCAAGTGGGCTGCTGCCAGTGAAATTGACATAGGGGTTGTTTTGTGCCATTCTAATTGGCCTTAGAACCCTTGTTGATTGAATGAAAGGCCTACCAGGTGGAGGAGTTGAGAGAGTTCTGTTTGGTGGAGATGGAGACCTTTGGATTCTCCTCCCACTTTGCCTTACTCTTGGAGATAATTGTAGATATTCAAACAATGCCTCTTCTTCTCCAGCTCTTGACCTTGTAGTGATTCTTCTCATGAGTTTTTAGGTCTGCACTGCTAAAACCAGCTGATTCTTCTTCCTTGGAGTCACCAGATGTGTAATTTATAGCTCTTTTAAGCAAGAAAATTACAGTAGATGCACATCAACTTTGCTGCAATGAAAATGAGACCTCTAAGGTCCCACAGCGTGTGCCAAAACTATTGTTGCAAATCAGCAGCACCCCCTGGATGCAAATCAGGTTTCTAAGTTGATGTTTCGGGCATCAGTGTGATTGCACAACATTGAAACCTCTCTCCAAGTGTGGGACTTGTAAAATGAGAGAGGAATCTCTAGATTAGAGGTTGGTTCCTCAAACTCTCTGATCAGATCTGTTATTTGCACAATTGTAGAGGTTTGAATCCTAATCCTACTCTAAATTCAAGGAGACGAGAGATAGAAAGTGCAAAAATTGAAACTAAACTAATAGGTGATACACCAAAGGAGTGGTGAACACTTCTTGTTCATGCAAATTGACACAATTTCATGAAATGCAACATGAAACATCATACACAGGCTGATAAGATGTAATTAGAGGTTTGAAATGAAACAAGACAATACAAACAAAGGACTGAAAATTGATCACAGAGTCTGCACTGTCATTTTTCATTGTCAAAATCCTTGCATTTGCAACATCAAAGAGGTAGAAACCTGTTACAATCATGAAGAAGGTCTGATACTTGCAAAAATCACTTGTTGAAGGTGAAAGAAGAAGCTTGTTGTCCCAAAAAAATGTTCAACCCTCAAAAAATGAGCCAAATCTGGCTTTTACAATGCATGGGTCGAGCCCAGGAGAGAGAAAATGTGTAAAAAACATGGGAGCCATTCCCCATTGAATGAAGATGCATTAAAACAACATGGGCATCCTTACAGACCCATGCCCTAACATTTTTGGCCATGCTGAAGAAGAATGCGACCCATTTTGCATTAAAACTGGTTGTTGAAACGTCATTTCTGGCCATTACCACGTGCCAGAGATGTTTCTTGATTTTCTCTCTCCAAACTGAACCAAAATGCAAAAAAATTGACCTGGAATCTTGTAGATAATTTCTGACTTTCCATTGATATAAAGAACGTGAAAATCCGAGCTCTGGATCGAAAGATATGGCGATTTGAAAATTTAGGGCAAAAACAGGCCAAAATCGGATCGGCGGGCAAAAAGTTTGAATTTTTACCCATTTGGTCTTTGGAAAAATTTTTTTCAAATTTTCCCACGCTCTGCCACTTCAAGTGCCACATGGCACATTCGATTGGTCACGGGCCCTTCCTGCTCCATTTTTAGAAAGATTTGAGTGCCTAAAAATAAAAATGGGCACGAGGCACTGAGAGAGGTAAGAACACAAGGAGTTAGCCACAAAAATTCTGCTCCATTTTGGATAGAAAGATTTGAGTCAAATACTAAGCGCATCAGGTAGAAACGAAGGCCGGTCAACCCCACATGGAGCCTCTCATGAGAAAAGAATTGAATAAGTTGATAGAATCAAGAATCATATTCCCTATCAAGCATTCTAGTTGGGTTGCCAACTTGGTTCCAAATCAAAAATAAGAGTGGGGAAATCAGATTATGTGTTGACTTTAGATATTTGAATAGAGTATCTCTCAAGGATCATTATCCACTTCCTTCCATGGAGTAGATTTTACAAGTTGTTGTTGGCTCCAAGAGGTTTTCACTACTTGATGGCTATTCAGGAGGTATAATGTTGGGATTATGGTGAAGGAATAAGATCAGTTCAAGACAGCCTTTACAACTAAATGGGGAACTTATGCATATAAGAAAATACCATTTGGGTTGTCCAATGCTAGAGTTACCTTCAAAGAGCAATGGACATGGCGTCAAAGGTTTGATTAACAACATTGTATCTTGATATATCTTGATGATATCTTCATTTTTCAAAAATACATCAGACCACCTCTTTCATTTGAGACAAGTGTTCTAAAGGTGTAGAAGATTTGGAGTCTCATTGAATCCTAAAAAGTGTGTTTTTCTAGCCCATGAAGGAAAGCTCCTTGGCCACATTATCTCCAAAGAAGGATTAGAAATTGATCCTAGGAAAGAGTCGAAGCCATAAAAGCACTACCATTGCCAAGCCACAAAAAGTCCCTTCAAAGTTTCTTGGGAAGAATAAATTTTGTTAAGCAGGTGAGGTTTGTCCCAAATTTCAGTAGCCCTTGTGGACCTATCACCAAGATGTTAAAGAAAAGCATGGCTTTCAAATGGACAGTAGAAGGAAATGTTATCCAAAATGGTGCCCTAGCTCGTTTTTTGGCTATCTCCTTGTGTTCTTGCCTCTCTTGTGCCTCAGTCTACATTTTTTTTTATTTTCGATGCACTCAAGGCTTTCTAGAAATGGCACCATCGAGATAGAGCTCTCTCTCGTGCTTTCCGGAAGGTAAAGTTTTCCTCCTAACTCCTTATATTTTTCAATTTATGGCTCGCAGAGTTTTTGTGGAAAATTTTCCCATTTGAGGCCCGCAGCCAATAGGAAGCTGCCACGTGGCAGAGGAGTTTGGGGGTCGGAGGCAAATATGAATTTTTTTCCAAAAGAGTATAAAAAGGTCGATTTTCAAAGGAAAACCCGTGGAAAAGAGAAGGAGAGAGAATTCCAGAGTGAATCAGAGCTTACCACGTGGCATCCGACCAGCGGAGCGTGGGGAATTTTTGAAAAAATTTCCAAAGACAAAAAAAGGTAAAATTTGAATTTTTTTCCCACCGATCCATTTTTGGGCCGTTTTTGCCCTAAATCTTCAAACGATCATATCTTTTGATCCAAAGCTCGGATTTTCATGTTCTTTATATCATTGGAAAGATGTTAAAATTATCTACATGATTCCATGGTCAATTTCTAATTTTGATTCAGTTTAGAGAGAGAAAATTCAAAAACGGTTCTGGTACGTGTCCATGGCCAGAAATGACATTTCAACAACCAAATTTAATACAGAATGGGTCGCATTCTTCTCCAATATGGTCAAAAATGACAAGGTATGGGTTTGTAAGGTCCTCCATGTTGTTTTAATGCATTTTCCATCAATGAGGAATGGGCTCCCATGTTTTTATGTTTTCTCTCTCTGGGCTCGACCCATGCACCATTGTAAAAGCCGATTTGGCTCATTTCTTCATGGTTGAACACTTTTGGCATTGAAAACTTCTTCTTTCACCTCCAGCAAGTGATAGTTGTAAGAATCAGACCTTTTTCAAGTATTGTAGCAGGTTTATACCTCTTTGAGGGTGGAATGCAAGAGATTTTTACATGGAATTGACAGTGCAAACTCTGTGAATGCTTTCAGTCCTCTGTTTGTATTGTTTTACTTCATTTTAAGACCTCTAATTACATCTATCAGCTTGTGTATGTTTTCCCTTGTTGCATTTCATGAATTTGTGTCTATTTACATGGCAAAAAATGTTTCACCACTCCTTTTGGTGCATCACCATCTTTAGTTTAGTTTCATTTTTGCATTTTTATCCCTGTCTCCTTGCAATTTAGAGTAGGATTAGGATCTGAACCTCTGTAGTTGTGCAAAATATAGATCTAAATCAGAGGAGTTTGAGGAACCAGCCTCTAATCTAGAGATTCCTCTCTCATTTTCACAAGTCCCACACTTGGAGAGAGGTTTCCATGTTGTGCAATCACACTGGATGCCTAAAACATCAATTCAGAACCTTGATTTGCATCCAGGGGTGCTGCTGATTTGCAACAACAGTTTTGGCATGCCCGGTGGGACCTTAGAGGTCTCATTTTTATCGCAGCAAAGTTGATGTGCATCTGCTGCAATTTTCTTTCTTGAAAAGAGCTATAATTTTCATATCTGGCGACTCCAAAGGGAAGAATCAACTAGTTTCAGTAGTGCAGGCCTGAAAACTCATGAGAAGAATCACCACAAGGTCAAGAGCTGGAGAAGAAGAGGTGTTGTTTGAATATCTATAGTTATCTCCAAGAGTAAGGAAAAGTGGGAGGAGAATCCAAAGGTCTCCATCTCCACCAAACAGAACTCTCTCAACTCCTCCACCTGGTAGGCCTTTCATTCAATCAACAAGGGTTCTAAGACCAATTAGAATGGCACAAAACAACCCCTATGTCAACTTCACAGGTAGCAGCCCACTTTCCCTCAATGCATAACATCCAATTCCAATTGTAGCCTTGAAGAACATTCCCTACTTCACTGGAGAAAATCAGACTACTCCAGGTGATCATGTTAAAGACATTGCCAATCTTTGTGTAATTCATGAAATCAATGAGATGCAAGTGGCTGTCAAATTGTTGGCATCTTCATTCAAGGGGAAAGCATTGCAATGGTTTAGAAGCCTTGGAGCTGGTTCTATCACAAATTAGAATCAGCTATGTATAGCACTTCATGAGCAATTTGGAGAGAAGGGAGACAACTTGTCTCTTTTGGAGCAGCTGACAACCATCAAGAGAGCTCCCAATGAGTAGCTGACCGATTTCAACTTCAGATTTCAAAAGACTTGGGAGAGAATTCCAATGGTAGTTAGACCAACAGCAGAAGGTGCTTTTCTCTACTATCTCAAAGCTCTAAATTCTGATATTTCTATGTTGATTCAGTCCATGGGAGGCATAACTATCCCTATGGCTTATAGCATTGCCATTAGGGCTGAAAAAATGTTTGATCTAAGTGGCAAACTATCCCCTAGATCTCCCATGCCATTGTTTCCAAGTTTAGAGAGTCCAAATACCAATCAAGCACCTAATTTGGCTCCTTCTCCCACTCCTAGAAATTAGAGTTCAAATGAAGCTTCTAATTCATCTCCAAGTGCCCCAAATGAGCTTCAAGAAGTCATGAAGCAAATGTAAAACCTAGGCAATGAGCTAGTCACTCTCAACAAGATGCAAGCCCAAGGTTTTAGACCTTCTTACCAGCCCCAAGCTCAGCCCAACATGCAGCCATACCAACCAAAAAGACCTCCTAATCCAGCTACAAATATGAATCAAACAAGGCCTCCGCCAATAGACCATTTCAGCCCTACAATCCAAATGCCATATCTCGCCTCTAAGGCATTGGTGCCAACACAAAAAGCATTGCTCAGAGTATGACTTGTGTTTTCCACGGAATGAACCTCATAACCAATCCATGTGCTTCAAGGGTGATTTGAATCAAACATTAATGGTGATAACTCTACGGTGTGGAGGGTGAGGGCAGTCAAGGAAACAACCAACAACAAGAAACATTCCAACAAAGAATCAGCCCCAAATGACACCACGTTGGTAAATTGGCAAGCAGAGGATTTTGTGGCATGAATCGGGTAGTTTCCCAAGGTGTTGCAGCCAACACAAGGTCAAAAAGAAGGAATTGGGTGAAGAATAGCCATTAGCTCCAACCAATCCACAACCTTCCATGGCTCTACAAATGGTTTGTAAGAAAAATCCAATTTCAAATTCACAAGGGCAACCAAGAAAACACTCCTAGACCAACTCAAATACTAGTTATGCTGCCCACGTGCAAGGAGTGAATGTACAAGCAAAGGGACAGCAAAGAGATCCTTCATCACCATTTAGTATCATTGATCGATGAAGAAGACAAATGTTAATATATCAATGTGGGAATCCCTCTCTATCCTGTGCCAAAGAGACTTGTTACAAGCTGCCATGAAGGACTGCCAACTTGAATCAGCAAGTTCGGATGCAAGAGAAAGTGCTCACAAATGCTACCCCACTGAGGGAAATCATGGAGGACAAAGAAGGTAAAATGTTGAAGCCCCCTCCTTTCTATGTTTCATTAATCATTGGAAATCGGTTAGTGCATAATTGCATGATAGATTCCGGCAAGGCAAGTAGCTCAGTGATGCCTAAACAAATAGTTGATCGCCTAGGGCTCTAGTATGAAACCATAGCCAAAGGGGTAGTGTAGTTGGATGGGACAGAAGAATACAGATTGGGGTGATTAGAAACTTGAGTCTTACCTTGCATGCATGTCCAAATGTTGTTGTTTAACAAGATGTATCCGTCATAGACCTTCCACCACTCTTTGCCCTATGCTTATCAAAGGACTTCACAGCCCAAGATTGGGGATATTTGTCTTCGATTGGTCACACATCTTTGTTCGAGAATGAGGCATGGAACTAAGGCTACAATCAGGTCGAACCTATTGCAAACTTCCACATTGAGCCTTACACTCCAAGTCGATCAACACCAATTGTTCAAAGATTTGATCAAGAAGACCACCCAAGCACCGATGAAGCCGACACCAAGGTTGGGAGCATCCCGGATCTAACTCTTGATGAATGGGCAAACAAGGTACATGCTTTTGATCCTTATCAAGAAGTAGAAGAATCGAGCTAGGGGTCTATTGTATACATGAAGAAAATTAGCCTATTCCTAACATCACCAAGCCAAACCACAAGGATGACAATGAGTTATGGCAGTTGTTTTTGATGGATCAAGAAGTAGACAAGGTGCATGAGGTGGAGCCATGCTTGTTTCACCTCAAGGAGTAATGCGCAAGAAAATAGTTGATCATCACCACTCCTTTTGGTGCATCACCATCTTTAGTTTAGTTTCATTTTTGCAGTTTTATCCCTGTCTCCTTGCAATTTAGAGTAGGATTAGGATTTGAACCTCTGTAGTTGTGTAAAATATAGATCTAAATCAGAGGAGTTTGAGGAACTAGCCTCTAATCTGGAGATTCCTCTCTCATTTTCACAAGTCCCACACTTAGAGAGAGGTTTCCATGTTGTGCAATCACACTAGATGCCTAAAACATCAATTCAGAACCTTGATTTGCATCCAGGGGTGCTGCTGATTTACAACAACAGTTTTGGCATGCCCGGTGGGAGATTAGAGGTTTCATTTTTATTGCAGCAAAGTTGATGTGCATCTGCTGTAATTTTCTTTCTTTAAAAGAGCTATAATTTGCACATCGACAACTCCAAGGGGAAGAATCAATTGGTTTGTGAGTGCAGGCCACGAAAACTCATGAGAAGAATCACTACAAGGTCAAGAGTTGGAGAAGAAGAAGTGTTGTTTGAATACCTGCAGTTATCTCCAAGAGTAAGGCAAAGTGGGAGGAGAATCCAAAGGTCTCCATCTCCACCAAACAGAACTCTCTCAACTCCTCCACCTTTTAGGCCTTTCATTCAATCAACAAGGGTTCTAAGGCTAATTAGAATGGCACAAAACAACCCCTATGTCAATTTCACTGGTAGCCCACTTGCTCTCAATGCACAACATCCAATTCCAATTGCAGCCTTGAAGAACATTCCATACTTCACTGGAGAGAATCAGACTACTCTAGGTGATCATGTTAAAGACATTGCCAACCTTTGTGCAATTCATGAAATCAATGAGATGCAAGTGGCTGTCAAGTTGCTGGCATCTTCATTCAAGGGGAAAGCATTGCAATGGTTTAGAAGCCTTGGAGCTGGTTCAATCACAAATTGGAATCAGCTGTGTATAGCACTTCATGAGCAATTTGGAGAGAAGGGAGACAACTTGTCTCTTTTGGAGAAATGACAACCATCAAGAGAGCTCCCAATGAGCGGTGACGATTTCAACTTCATATTTCAAAAGACTTGGGAGAGAATTCCGGTGGCAATAAGGCCAAAGCAAAGAGAAGGTGCTTTAGAGTAGGATTAGGATCTAAACCTCGTAGTTGTGCAAAATATAGATATAAATCAAAGGATTTTCAGGAACAACCCTCTAATCTGAAGATTCCTCTCTCATTTTCACAAGTCCCACACTTGAAGAGAGGTTTCCATGTTGTGCAATCACACTTTGGATGCCTAAAACATCAATTTAGAACCTTGATTTGCATCCGAGGTGCCGCTGATTCGCAACAACAGTTTTGGCACGCCGGGTGGGACCTTAGAGGTTTCGTTTTTATTGCAGCAAAGTTGATGTGCATCTGCTGCAATTTTCTTTCTTGAAAAGAGCTATAATTTGCATATCTGGCGACTCCAAGGGGAAGAATCAACTAGTTTCAGCAGTGCAGGCCTGAAAACTCATGAGAAGAATCACCACAAGGTCAAGAGCTAGAGAAGAAGAGGTGTTTTTGAATATCTGTAGTTATCTCCAAGAGTAAGGAAAAGTGGGAGGAGAATCCAAAGGTCTCCATCTCCACCAAATAGAACTCTCTCAACTCCTCCACCTGGTAGGCCTTTCATTCAATCAACAAGGGTTCTAAGACCAATTAGAATGGCACAAAACAACCCCTATGTCAACTTCATGGTAGCAGACCCACTTTCCCTCAATGCACAACATCCAATTCCAATTGCAGCCTTGAAGAACATTCCCTACTTCACTGGAGAAAATCAGACTACTCCAGGTGATCATGTTAAAGACATTGCCAATCTTTGTGTAATTCATGAAATCAATGAGATGCAAGTGGTTGTCAAATTGCTGGCATCTTCATTCAAGGGGAAAGCATTGCAATGGTTTAGAAGCCTTGGAGATGGTTCTATCACAAATTGGAATCAGCTATGTATAGCACTTCATGAGCAATTTGGAGAGAAGGGAGACAACTTGTCTCTTTTGGAGCAGCTGACAACCATCAAGAGAGCTCCCAATGAGCAGCTGACTGATTTCAACTTCAGATTTCAAAAGACTTGGGAGAGAATTCCCGGTGGCGATCGGACCAATAGCGAGAAGGTGCTTTTCTCTACTATCTCAAAGCTCTAAATTCTGATATTTCTATGTTGATTCAGTCCATGGGAGGCATAAATATCCTTATGGCTTATAGCATTTCCATTAGGGCTGAAAATTGTTTGATCCAAGTGGCAAACTTGCCCCTAGACCTCCCATGCCATTGTTTCCAAGTTTAGAGAGTCCAAATACCAATCAAGCACCTAATTTGGCTCCTTCTCCCACTCCTAGAAATTAGAGTTCAAATGAAGCTTCTAATTCATCTCCAAGTGCCCCAAATGAGCTTCAAGAAGTCATGAGGAAAATGCAAAACCTAGGCAATGAGCTAGTCACTCTCAAGAAGATGCAAGCCCAAGGTTTTAGACCTTCTTACCAGCCCCAAGCTCAGCCCAATAGGCAGCCATACCAACCACAAAGACCTCCTAATCCAGCTGCAAATATGAATCAAACAAGGCTTCCGCTAATAGACCATTTCAGCCCTACAATCCAAATGCCATATCTGCCTCTAAGGCATTGGTGCCAACACAAAACAACATTGCTCAGGAGTATGATTGGTGTTTTCCATGCAATGAACCTCATAACCAATCCATGTGCTTCAATGGTGCTTTGAATCAAGCATTAATGGTGACAACTACTGGTGTGGAGGGTGAGGGCAGTCAAGGAAACAACCAACAACAAGAAACATTCCAACAGCAATCAGCCCCAAATGACACCACGTTGGTAAATTGGCAAGCAGAGGATTTTTGTGGCATGAATCAGGTAGTTTCCCAAGGTGTTGCAGCCAACACAAGGTCAAAAAGAAGGAATTTGGGTGAAGAACAGCCATTAGCTCCAACCAATCCACAACCTTCCATGGCTCCACAAATGGTTGGCAAGCAAAATCCAATTTCAAATGCACAAGGGCAGCCAAGAACAGCTCCTAGACCAACTCAAATACTAGTTATTGCTGCCCATGTGCAAGGAGTGAATGTACAAGCAAAGGGACAGCAAAGAGATCCTTCATCACCATTCAGTATCATTGATCAGATGAAGAAGACAAATGTTAATATATCAATGTGGGAATCCCTATCTATCCCAGGCCAAAGAGACTTGTTACAAGCTGCCATGAAGGACTGGCCAACTTCGAATCAGCAAGTTCAGATGCAAGAGAAAGTGCTCACAAATGCTACCCAGCCTGAGGGAAATCATGGAGGACAGCAAGGTAAAATGTTGAAGCCCCCTCCTTTCTATGTTTCATTAATCATTGGAAATCAGTTAGTGCACAATTGCATGATAGATTCCGGGGCAAGTAGCTCAGTGATGCCTAAACAAATAGGCGATCGCCTAGGGCTCCAGTATGAAACCATATCCAAAGGGGTAGTGCAGTTGGATGGGACAGCAGTAACAACAGTTGGGGTGATTAGAAACTTGAGTCTTACCTTGCATGCATGTCCAAATGTTGTTGTTTCACAAGATGTATCAGTCATAGACCTTCCACCACTCTTTGCCCTATGCTTGTCAAGGGACTTCACAGCCAAGATTGGGGGATATTTGTCCGCTAATTGGTCACACATGTTGTTCGTAAGCGAGGTATGGAACTAAGGCTACAATCAGGTCTGAACCTATTGCAAACTTCCACATTGAGCCTTACACTCCAAGTCAGATCAACGCCAATTGTTCAGCATTTGATCAAGAAGACCACCCAAGCACCGATGAAGCTGACACCAAGGTTGGGAGCATCCCGGATCTAACTCTTGATGAATGGGCAAACAAGGTACATGCTTTTGATCCTTATCAAGAAGTAGAAGAATCGAGCTAGGGTCTATTGTATACATGAAGAAAATCAGCCTATTCCAACATCACCAAGCCAAACCACAAGGATGACAATGAGGTATGGCAGCTGTTTTTGATGGATCAAGGAGTAGACAAGGTGCAGGAGGTGGAGCCATGCTTGTTTCACCTCAAGGAGTAAAGTACTATTCAGCTTTTAGATTTCAGTTTGCATGCTCCAATAACACTGTTGAATATGAAGCCTTGGCAAGGAATGCATTGGGAAATCAAGAAGAAAATAAAGAACTTGCAAGTCTTTGGTGACAGTGAATTGATTGTAAATCAGGTCAAGGGACACATGCTGCCAAGAATGATCTACTCAGTGCTACAAGAACAAAGGTGTGGGACCTCATGGAAGATTTTGAGGGTTTTGGCATCAAATCCATTCCTAGGAAAGAGAATCAAGTCGGCCGATAGGCTTGCGCAATGAGGGGCAGCCTTTGACATTGTGGAAAGAATTCAAAAAGACAAAGTACAGCCAAACATCCACGTGATTATGAGGCCTTCAAAGTGCCGGATAACAATGTCAATTGGCAAGTGTTTGAGAATGACTAGCAAATCATCCATTTCTTACAAGAAGAAGCCGAGTTCTCAGCTAAGAATCAAGAAAAATTGGAACAGCATTATGGTGACCAAGTGGTACAGCTGAGAACTAACAAGCTGCTCAAGGGACTTATCACTTTGGAGTCCATTTTTAATCCCAATGATTAGTTTAGGAAAGAGAATGCAAACATTCAAGTCAGAGAGAGAAGATTTCAAGTATCCATCTTGGTGGAAGAGAACAAACAATTGCAAATTGGAAAGATGACAATGTGCAAGAAAGGTATGAGTTCATACGGTGTGTCAAGAGTTCCCTGACGTTTTACTTGGAGCTATGAAGATTTGAAAGGTTTCAATCCCAACTTAGCTCAAAGCATACCATTGAATTGGATCCAAATACTAAGCTGTCAAAAGTAGAAACAAAGACCAGTCAATCCACACATGGAGCCTCTCATGAGGAAAGAATTGGACAAGCTGATTGAGTCAAGAATCATATTCCCAATCAAGCATTCTAGTTCGAGTTGCCAACTTGGTTCGAAATGAAAGAAGAGTGGAGAGATCAAATTGTGTGTTGATTTGAGAGACTTAAATAGAGCATCTCTCAAGGACCATTACCCACTCCCTTCCATGGAGCAAATCTTGCAAGTTATGGCTGGCTCGAGAGGTTTTCACTACTTGATGGCTACTCGGCTACAATCAGATTATGGTGAAGGAAGAAGACCAATTCAAGACAGCCTTTACAACCAAATGGGGACTTTTGCATACAGAAGGTGCCATTTGGACTGTCCAATGTTGGTGCTACCTTCCAAAGAGCAATGGACATGGCGTTTAAAGCTTTGATTAACAACGTGGTGCTGATTTACCTTGATGATATCACTGTTTTTCCCAAAATGCGGTGAGACCACCTCTCTCATTTGAGACATGTTTTCATGAGGTGTAGGAAATTTGGAGTGTCTTTGAATCCTAAGAAGTGTATCTTTCTTGCACATGAAGAAATCTCCTTGGCCATATTGTCTCCAAATAAGGATTAGCAATTGATCTAGAGAGAGTTGAAGCCATAAGAGCACTACCATTGCCAAGCCACAAGAAAGCCCTTGAGAGTTTCTTGGGAGGATAAATTTTGTTCGGAGGTTTGTCCCAGATTTTGCAGCCCTTGTCAAACCTATCACCAAAATGTTAAATAAAAGCATGGCTTTCAAGTGGACAGCTGAGAAGGCAAGGAGATTTTGAAGCAATTAAAGAAGCCATCTCTCAAGCACCAACTCTCATCAACCCGGACTTCTCCAAGGATTTCATCCTCTATGCACTTAGAGGTAATGACACTATTTTCGCCATTTTGGTATAGCGAGAACAAGGATAACGATGAGCAGCCAATTACTTTCTTGACCAGATCCTAGATGACTATGAGGTGAGGTATTCTTTTATTAAGAAGCATGTCTTGGCATGTAATCGAAGCTTGAAGAAATTCAAGCATTTAGTCTCAAACAACAAGGTCCAGCTTGTTGGGGTTAAGTACTTCCTCCTCAACAAAGATTTGAATGAGAAAAGGGCGGGTTGGATCACCCGTGTCATGGAGTATGACATTGAGATCAAAATCACCAAGCTAGTAAGAGGAAAAGGATTTTGTGAGCAGCTGGTTTTGGGAAGCAAAAAGATGCATGCAATGAAGGAGAGGCTATTTTAACAGATTCAAGACCGCCATGAGCCATGTGCACTCAAGAAGAAAACAATGCTGCCCCCACTCCTTGCTTGGACCCAAGGTATAATGCACTTCCTAAGCACGAGGCCTATGCCCTCGAGAGATGAACAAGACCCAAAGAAGACACTTTAGATTGTAGGCTATCCCATATGCCATTATTGATGGAGTTTTGTTCAAGAATGATGTGAATGGAGTGTTGTTGAGATGCATTAGCACAAATCAGATTCATAGGGTGTTGGAAGAGTTCTGTTATCCAAAATGGTGCCCCAACTCGTTTTTGTGGCTAACTCCTTGTGTTCTTGCCTCTCTTGTGCCTCAGTCTACATTTTTTGATTTTCAGGCACTCAAGGCTTTCTAGAAATGGCACCATCAAATAGAGCTCTCTCTCAGCTTTCCAGAAAGGTAAAGTTTGCCTCCTAACTCCTTATATTTTTCAAGTTATGGCTCAGCGGAGTTTTTGTGGAAAATTTTCCCATTTGAGGCCCACAGCCAATAGGAAGCTGCCACGTAGTAGAGGAGTTCGGGGCACGGGGAATTTTTGAAATTTTTTCCAAAGACAAAAAGAGGTAAAATTTGGAAATGTTTCCCACCGATCCATTTTTGGGCCATTTTTTCCCTAAATCTTCAAACGATCATATCTTTTGATCCGAGCTCATATTTTCACGTTCTTTATATCATTGGAAAGATGTTAAAATTATCTACATGATTCCATGGTCAATTTCTAATTTTAGTTCAGTTTAGAGAGAGAAAATTCAAAAATGGTTCTGGTACATGTCCATGGCTAGAAATGACATTTCAACAACCAAATTTAATACATAATGGGTCGCATTCTTCTCCGATATGGTCAAAAATGATAGGGTATGGGTTTGTAAGGTCCTCCAAGCTATTTTAATGCATTTTCCATCAATAAGGAATGGGCTCCCATGTTTTTTATGTTTTCTCTCCTGGGCTCGACCCATGCATTGTAAAAGCGATTTGGCTTATTTCTTGAGGGTTGAACACTTTTTGGCATTACAAACTTCTTCTTTCACCTCCAAAGCAAGTGATAGTTGTAAGAATCGAGACCTTTTAATGTTTTTAATAACAGGTTTATACCTCTTTGATGGTGGAATGCAAGAGATTTTTACATGGAATTGACAGTGCAAACTCTGTGAATGCTTTCAGTCCTCTATTTGTATTGTTTTTACTTCATTTTAAGACCTCTAATTACATCTATCAGCTTGTGTATGTTTTCCCTTGTTGCATTTCATGAATTTGTGTCTATTTACATGGCAAAAAATGTTTCACCACTCCTTTTGGTGCATCACCATCTTTAGTTTAGTTTCATTTTTGTAGTTTTATCCCTGTCTCCTTGCAATTTAGAGTAGGATTAGGATTTGAACCTCTGTAGTTGTGTAAAATATAGATCTAAATCAGAGGAGTTTGAGGAACTATCCTCTAATCTAGATATTCCTCTCTCATTTTCACAAGTCCCACACTTAGAGAGAGGTTTCCATGTTGTGCAATCACACTAGATGCCTAAAACATCAATTCAGAACCTTGATTTGCATCCAGGGGTGCTGCTGATTTGCAACAACAGTTTGGCACGCCGGTGGGACATTAGAGGTCTCATTTTTATTGCAGCAAAGTTGATGTGCATCTGCTATAATTTTCTTTCTTTAAAAGAGCTATAATTTGCACATCTGACGACTCCAAGGGGAAGAATCAATTGGTTTCAGCAGTGCAGGCCTGAAAACTCATGAGAAGAATCACTACAAGGTCAAGAGTTGGAGAAGAAGAAGTGTTGTTTGAATACCTGCAGTTATCTCCAAGAGTAAGGCAAAGTGGGAGGAGAATCCAAAGGTCTCCATCTCCACCAAATAGAACTCTCTCAACTCCTCCACCTGGTAGGCCTTTCATTCAATCAACAAGGGTTCTAAGGCCAATTAGAATGGCACAAAACAACCCCTATGTCAATTTCACTGGTAGCCCACTTGCTCTCAATGCATAACATCCAATTCCAATTGCAGCCTTGAAGAACATTACATACTTCTTTCGGAGAGAATCAGACTACTCCAGTTAATCATGTTAAAGACATTGCCAACCTTTGTGTAATTCATGAAATCAATGAGATGCAAGTGGTCATCGAGTTCTTTGTCATCTTCATTCAAGGGGAAAGCATTGCAATGGTTTAGAAGCCTTGGAGCTGGTTCAATCACAAATTAGAATCAGCTGTGTATAGCACTTCATGAGCAATTTGGAGAGAAGGGAGACAACTTGTCTCTTTTGGAGTAGCTAACAACCATCAAGAGAGCTCCCAATGAGCAGCTGATCGATTTCAACTTCAGATTTCAAAAGACTTGGGAGAGAATTCCAGTGGCAATCAGGCCAACAGCAGAAGGTGCTTTTCTCTACTATCTCAAAGCTCTAAATTCTGATATTTCTATGTTGATTCAGTCCATGGGAGGCATAACTATCCCTATGGCTTATAGCATTGCCATTAGGGCTGAAAATTGTTTGATCCAAGCTGGCAAACTTGCCCCTAGACCTCCCATGCCATTGTTTCCAAGTTTAGAGAGTCCAAATACCAATCAAGCACCTAATTTGGCTCCTTCTCCCACTCCTAGAAATTAGAGTTCAAATGAAGCTTCTACTTCATCTCCAAGTGCCCCAAATGAGCTTCAAGAAGTCATGAAGAAAATGCAAAACCTAGGCAATGAGCTAGTCACTCTTAAGTAGATGCAAGCCCAAGGTTTTAGACCTTCTTACCAGCCCCAAGCTCAGCCCAACAGGCAGCCATACCAACCACAAAGACCTCCTAATCCAGCTGCAAATATGAATCAAACAAGGCCTCCTACCAATAGACCATTTCAGCCCTACAATCCAAATGCCATATCTGCCTCTAAGGCATTGGTGCCAACACAAAACAACATTGCTCAGGAGTATGACTTGTGTTTTCCACGGAATGAACCTCATAACCAATCCATGTGCTTCAAGGGTGCTTTGAATCAAACATTAATGGTGATAACTACTGGTGTGGAGGGTGAGGGCAGTCAAGGAAACAACCAACAACAAGAAACATTCCAACAGCAATCAGCCCCAAATGACACCACGTTGGTAAATTGGCAAGCAGAGGATTTTTGTGGCATGAATCAGGTAGTTTCCCAAGGTGTTGCAGCCAACACAAGGTCAAAAAGAAGGAATTTGGGTGAAGAATAGCCATTAGCTCCAACCAATCCACAACCTTCCATGGCTCCACAAATGGTTGGCAAGCAAAATCCAATTTCAAATGCACAAGGGCAGCCAAGAACAGCTCCTAGACCAACTCAAATACCAGTTATTTCTACCCACATGCAAGGAGTGAATGTACAAGCAAAGGGACAGCAAAGAGATCCTTCATCACCATTCAGTATCATCGATCAGATGAAGAAGACAAATGTCAACATATCAATGTGGGAATCCCTATCTATCCCAGGCCAAAGAGATTTTCTACAAGCTGCCATGAAGGACTGGCCAACTTCGAATCAGCAAGTTCAGATGCAAGAGAAAGTGCTCACAAATGTTGCCCAACCCGAGGGGAATCATGGAGGACAAAGAAGGTAAAATGGTGAAGCCGCCTCCTTTCTATGTTTCATTAATCATTGGAAATCAGCTAGTGTACAATTGCATGATAGACTCGGGGCAAGTAACTCGGTGATGCCTAAACAAATAGCTGATTAGCTAGGGCTCCAGTATGAAACAATATCCAAAGGGGTAGTGCAGCTAGATGGGACAGCAGTAGCAATAGTTGGAGTGATTAAAAACTTGAGTCTTACCTTGCATGCATGTCTAAATGTTGTTGTTTTACAAGATGTATCAGTCATAGACCTTCCACCACTCTTTGCCCTTTGCTTGTCAAGGGACTTCACAACCAAGATTGGAGGATATTTTTCTGCTGATTGGTCACACATGCTATTCAGAACGAGGTATGGAACCAAAGCTATAGTCAGGTCTGAACCTATTGCAAACTTCCACATTGAGCCTTACACTCCAAGTCAAATTAATGTCAATTGCTCAGCATTTGATCAAGAAGATCACCCAAGCACTGATGTAGTTGACTACAAGGTGGAGAGCATCCCGGATCTAACTCTTGATGAATGGGCAAACAAGGTACATGCTTTTGATCCTTATCAAGAAGTAGAAGAATCTGAGCTAGGGGTCTATTGTATACATGAAGAAAATCAGCCTATTCCTAGCATCACCAAGCCAAACCACAAGGATGACAATGAGGTATGGCGTTGTTGTTTTTGATGGATCAAGGAGTAGACAAGGTGCGGGAGGTGGAGCTATGCTTATTTCACCTCAAGGAGTAAAGTACTATTCAGATTTTAGATTTCAATTTGCATGCTCCAATAACACTGTTGAATATGAAGCCTTAGTGCAAGGGATGCATTGGGTAATCAAGAAGAAAATAAAGAACTTGCAAGTCTTTGGTGACAGTGAATTGATTGTAAATCAGGTCAAGGGACAACATGCTACCAAGAATGATCTACTCAGGTGCTACAAGAACAGGGTGTGGGACCTCATGGAAGATTTTGAGGGTTTTGGCATCAAATCCATTCCTAGGAAAGAGAATCAAGCTGCTGACAGGCTTGTAGTAGTAGGGGAAGTCTTTGAAATTGTGGAAAGCATTCAAAAAGACAAGGTACAACCAAACATCCACGTGATTGTGAGGCCTTCAGTGCCGGATAACAATGTTAGTTGGCAATTATTTGAGAATGACCAGCAAATCATCCATTTCTTGCAAGAAGAAGCTGAGTTCTCAGCTAAGAATCAAGAAAAACTTGAATAGCAACAGTATGGTGACCAAGTGGTACAACTGAGAACTAACAAGCTGCCCAAGGGACTTATCACTTTGGAGTCCATTTTTAATCCCAATTATTAGTTTAGGAAAGAGAAAGAAAACATTCAGGTCAAGAGAGAAGATTCAAGTATCCATCTTGGTGGAAGAGAACAAACCATTGCAAATTGGTAAGATGACAATCGAGCAAGAAAGCGTATGAGTTCATACAATTTTGTGTCAAGAGTTCCCGACGTGTTTGCTTGGAGCTATGAAGATTTGAAAGGTTTCAATCCCAACTTAGCTCAAAGCATACCATTGAATTGGATCCAAATACTAAGCTGTCAGGCAGAAACAAAGACCAGTCAATCCACACATGGAGCCTCTTATGAGGAAAGAATTGGACAAGCTGATTGAGTCAAGAATCATATTCCCAATCAAGCATTCTAGTTCGGTTGCCAACTTGGTTCCGATCGAGAAAGAAGAGTGGAGAGATCAAATTGTGTGTTGATTTAGAGACTTAAATAGAGAATCTCTCAAAGACCATTACCCACTCCCTTCCATGGAGCAAATATTGCAAGTTGTGGCTGGCTCCGAGAGGTTTTCACTACTTGATGGCTACTCTGGCTACAATCAGATTATGGTGAAGGAAGAAGACCAATTCAAGACAGCCTTTACAACCAAATGGGGGACTTTTGCATACAGGAAGATGCCATTTGGGCTGTCCAACGCTGGTGCTACCTTCCAAAGAGCAATGGACATGGCATTCAAAGGTTTGATTAACAATGTGGTACTAATTTACCTTGATGATATCACTGTTTTTCCCAAAAATGCGGTAGACCACCTCTCTCATTTAAGACAAGTTTTCATGAGGTGTAGGAAATTTGGAGTGTCTTTGAATCCTAAGAAGTGTATCTTTCTTGCACATGAAGGAAAGCTCCTTGGCCATATTGTCTCCAAATAAGGATTAGCAATTGATCTAGAGAGAGTTGAAGCCATAAGAGCACTACCATTGCCAAGCCACAAGAAAGCCCTTCGAGTTTCTTGGGGAGGATAAATTTTGTTCGGAGGTTTGTCCCTGATTTTGCAGCCCTTGTCAAACCTATCACCAAAATGTTAAATAAAAGCATGGCTTTAAGTGGACAAAGAAGGCAAGGAGAGGTTTGAAGCAATCAAAGAAGCCATCTCTCAAGCACCAACTCTCATCAACCCGGACTTCTCCAAGGATTTCATCCTCTATGCACTTGGAGGTAATGACACTATTTCTGCCATTTTGGTATAGCGAGAACAAGGATAACGATGAGCAGCCAATTACTTTCTTGACCAGATCCTAGATGACTATGAGGTGAGGTATTCTTTTATTAAGAAGCATGTTTGCGGCATGAATCGAAGCTTGAAGAAATTCAAGCATTTAGTCTTAAACAACAAGATCCAGTTGTTGGTCTCACATCTTTGGGGTTAAGTACTTCCTCCTCAACAAAGATTTCAACAAGAAAAGGGCAGGTTGGATCACCGTGTCATGGAGTGTGACATTGAGATCAAAATCACCAAGTTGGTAAGAGGAAAAGGATTGTGTGAGCAGCTAGTTTTGGGGAAGAAAAATAAGCATGCAATGAAGGAGAGGCTATTTTGACAGTTCAAGACAGCCATGAGCCATGTGGCACTCAAGAAGAAAAAAATGCTGCCCCCACTCCTGCTGGACCCAAGTTATAATGCACTTCCTAAGCACGGGACTATGCCCTCCGAAGATGAACAAGACCCAAAGAAGACACTTGGATTGCAGGCTGTCCCATATGCCATTGTTGATGGAGTTTTGTTCAAGAAAGATGTGAATGGAGTGTCTTTGAGATGTATTAGCACAAATCGATTCATAGGGTGTTGGAAGAATTCCATGGTGGACCAGTGGTGGTCATTTTGCACCAAGAGTAACAACTCTAAAAATCATGAAGGCTGGTTATTATTGGCCTAAATTTTTAGTGATTGCTATGAATGTTTTAAGAGGTGTAAGAATTGTGCATTCTTCATAGGAAAAGAGAGACTTGCTGCCCTTCCGTTGCATCCAATCTCAGTTGACCAGCCATTCATGCAATGGGGTTTGGACTTCATTGGAGTCATTAATCCCAATTCAAGTCAAGGGCATAAATGGATTTTGATAGCCATGGACTACTTCACCAAATGGACTGAAGCAGTAGCACTCAAAGAAGCAAATGAGTCCAGCATCTTATACTTTTATGAGGGGATAGCAACCTGATTTGGTATACCTGCTACAATAATCTCAGATAATGCATTGGCATTAATTGGATCCAAGGTGACCGAGTGGGCTGTTAAGAATGGGATCTACCTAAGCAGCTTCATCAAACTATTACCCTCAAGGTCATGGCCAGGCTGAGTTTACAAACAAGAACTTGTAGAGGATCATTAGGAGGACTCTTGATGAGAATCAGAGGTCTTGGCATACCAAACTGAAATCAGCCTTATGGGTTGATAGGATAACTCCCAAGAGATCCACAAGTAACTCTCCATTCAAACTTGTCTATGGAAGAGAGGCAATCTTGCCCATGTCACTTGAGTTACCAACATTGGAACTCATGAAGCAATTAGAGTTGCTAGAGTTTGAGCCCATGGAGGTGAGATATGCAGAGTTGATGGAGCTGCAGGAGGTCAGAAATAAGGCATCCCAAGCAATGGAAAAGGACCAAGGACCTTTGATAGGAAGGCCAAGGATAGATATTTTCAGGTTGGAGATCTAGTGTTGAAATGGGATGTGGATAGAGTAAAACCGGGAAGACATTCAAAATTTGATGCCATTTGGAGTGGCCCATACATGGTCACGAAGTGCAAGAACAACAATGCTTTCCAATTGGCCTCATTGGATGGTGAAGAACTGCAGATTCCAGTCAATGGAATCTATCTCAAGTGTTGCTTCTAGAGGGAAATTTACCACCTTGTAAATATTAGATTAGATTTTCATTCCTCCAAGTGCTTGTGCACATTGTTTTCTTTGTAGGTTAGTTTTGTTTTCCCTAAGTGATTTGATACAACTTGCTGTCCATGGAGATGTTTTGCAGTCCTTACTTCCATTAGGTGATATTCCATCTTCCTCCTTGCACATTCTAAGTCAGTTGAGGTTCTAAATAGAATATTTGATGACTCCATGCCCAATGGACTGCTTCAGGCAACTGGTATTTTCATCTAGCAGGCAGATGACCCCTCTGAGTCGCCAAAATTGTTATCCAAAATGGTGCCCCAGCTCATTTTTGTGGCTAACTCCTTGTGTTCTTGCCTCTCTTGTGCCTCAATCTACATTTTTTGATTTTTAGGCACTCAAGGCTTTCTGGAAATGGCACCATCAGATAGAGCTCTCTCTCAACTTTCCAGAAAGGTAAAGTTTGCCTCCTAACTCCTTATATTTTTCAAGTTATGGCTCGACGGAGTTTTTGTGGAAAATTTTCCCATTTGAGGCCCGCAAGCCAATAGGAAGCTGCCATGTGGCAGAGGAGTTCGGGCGCGGGAATTTTTGAAAATTTTTCCAAAGACAAAAAAAGGTAAATTTTGAAAATGTTTCCGCCGATCCGTTTTTGGGCCGTTTTTACCCTAAATCTTCAAACGATCATATCTTTTGATCCAGAGCTCAGATTTTTGCGTTCTTTATATCATTGGAAATATGTTAAAATTATCTACATGATTCCATGGTCAATTTATAATTTTGGTTCATTTTGGAGAGAGAAAATTCAAAAATGGTTCTGGTACGTGTCCATGGCTAGAAATGACATTTCAACAACCAAATTTAATATAGAATGGGTCGCATTCTTCTCCAATATGGTCAAAAATGATAGGGTATGGGTTTGTAAGGTCCTCCATGTTGTTTTAATGCATTTTCCATCAATGAGGAATGGGCTCCCATGTTTTTACATTTTCTCTCTCCCGGCTCGACCCATGCATTGTAAAAGCGATTTGGCTCATTTCGAGGGTTGAACACTTTTGGCATTGCAAACTTCTTCTTTCACCTCCAAAGAAGTGATAGTTGTAAGAATCAGACATTTTTCACAGTTTGTAATAGGTTTATACCTCTTTGATGGTGGAATGCAAGAGATTTTTACATGGAATTGATAAAGGCAAACTTTGTGAATTCTTTCACTCCTCTGTTTGTATTGTTTTTACTTCATTTTAAGACCTCTAATTACATCTATCACTTGTGTATGTTTTCCTTGTTGCATTTCATGAATTTGTGTCTATTTACATGGGAAAAAATGTTTCACCACTCCTTTTGGTGCATCACCATCTTTAGTTTAGTTTCATTTTTGCATTTTTATCCCCTGTCTCCTTGCAATTTAGAGTAAGATTAGGATCCGAACCTCTCGTAGTTATGTGAAATATAGATCTAAATAAGAGGAGTTTGAGGAACCAGCCTCTAATCTTGAGATTCCTCTCTCATTTTCACAAGTCCCACACTTGGAGAGAGGTTTCCATGTTGTGTAATCACACTAGATGCCTAAAACATCAATTCGAACCTTGATTTACATCCGGGGTGCCTTTGCTGATTTGCAACAACAGGAAAGGAAAGTTTTGAAGCAATCAAAGAAGCCATCTCTCAAGCCCCAACTCTCATCAACCCAGATTTCTCCAAGGATTTCATCCTCTATGCGTTTGGAGGTGATAATACTATTTCTACAATTTTGGTACAACAGAATAAAGACAATGATGAGCAACCAATTGCTTTCTTCAGCCAAAGCCTAGAGGACTATAATGTGAGATATTCTTTCATTGAGAAGCATGTTCTTGCAAAGAATCGGGAGCTTGAAGAAATTCAAGCATCTAGTTTCAAACAATAAGGTCCAATTGTTGGTTTCTCATGTGGGGTTAAAGACTTCCTCCTCAACAAAGACTTGAGTGAAAAAGGGCATGTTGGATTACTCGTGTCATGGAGTATGACATTGAGATCAAATTCACCAAGTTGGTAAGAGGAAAAGGATTGTGTGAGTAGCTGATCTTGAGAAAACCAGAGGAATCATGCAATGAGAAGGAGGTTGTTTTCGCGTTGTAAGAAAGCCATGAGCAAGGAAGCACTCAAGAGGAGAATGATGGTGTCCCCACTCCCTTGCTGGACCCAAGGTACAATGCATTTCCTAAGCACAGTCTATGTCCTTCGAGAGATGAACAAGACCCAAAGAAGACACTTGTGTTGCAAGCTATCCCAAATGCCCTTGTTGATGGTGTTTTATTCAAAAGAGATGTGAATGGAGTACTCGCTGAGATGCATTGGTACAAATCAGATTCATAAGGTCTTTGGAAGAGTTCCATGGTGGACTAGTTGGTGGCCATTTTGCACCAAGAGTGACACTCTAAAGATCATGAGGGCTGGTTATTATTGGCCCAAGATTTTCAATGATTGTTATGCATGGATCAAGAGGTGCAAGAATTGTGTATTTTCACGGTGTAAAGAGGCTAGCTGCCCTCCTATTGCATCCAATTTCAGTTGACCAGCCATTCATGCAATGGGGTTTAGACTTCATTGGAGTTATTAATCCCAATTCGAGCCAAGGGCACAAGTGGATTTTAATAGCCACAGATTACTTCACCAAATGGACTGAAGCAGTAGCACTCAAGGAAGCAAATGAATCTAGCATCCTAGGCTTTTATGAGGGAATAGTAACCATATTTGGCATACCAGCTACACTAATATCGATAATGCATTGGCATTCATTGGATCCAAGGTGACTTAATGGGCTGTCAAGAATAGGATCTACCTAAGTATTTCATCAAACTATTACCCCCAGTAATGGCCAGGCTGAATCTACAAACAAGAACTTGTTGAGGATCATTAGGAGGACTCTTGATGAGAATCGAGGTCCTGGGCATACCAAATTGAAATCAGCCTTATGGGCTGATAGGATAACTCCAAAAAGATCTACATGTAACTCTCCATTCAAGCTTGTTTATGGAAGAGAGGTAATTTTTCCCATATCACTTGAGTTACCAACATTGGAACTCATGAAACAGTTGATTGGAGTTTGAGCCCATGGAAGTTAGATATGCAGAATTTATGGAGCTCCAAGAAATTAGAAATCAGGCATCCCAAGCAATGGAGAAGGATCAAGCTTTGATAAAGAAGACCTTTGATAGAAAGGACAAGAACAGATCCTTCCAAGTTGGAGATCTAGTGTTAAAATGGGATGCGGATAGAGAAAAACCGGGAAGGCATTCAAAATTTGATGCCATTTGGAGTGGCCCATACATGGTCACAAAGTGTAAGGACAACAATGCTTTCCAGTTGTCTTCATTGGATGGCGAAGAACTATAGATTCCAGTCAATGGAATCCATCTGAAGCATTGCTACTAAAGGAAATGCTTCACCCTGTATACATATTAGTTTAGGTTTTTCATTCCTCCAAGTGCTTGTGCACATTGTTTTGTTGTAGATTAGTTTTTCTTTCCCTAAGTGCTTTGGCACAAGCTTGTTGTTCCTGGAGATGTGTTTGCAGGCCTTGCTCCATCAGGTGATATTCCATCTTCCTCATTGGTGTTCTATTCAATTGGGGTATCAAACAGAGAATTCAATGACTCCATACCCAATGGATTGCTTCAGGAAACTGGTAACTTCATCCAAAGAAAGCAGATGACTCTCTCGAGTCACCAAAATTGTTATCCAAAATGTGCCCCGCTCATTTTTGTGGCTAACTCCTCTCATTTTTTTCCTCTCTTGTGCCTTAGTCATAATATTTTGCTTTTAGGCACTCAAAACCTTCGGAAATGACACCATTGGATAGATCTCTTTCTCATTTTTTCGTAAAGGTAAAGTTTTCCTCCTAACTCCATGTATTTTTGAAGTTATGGCTCAGTGGAGTTTTTTGGAAAAATTTCCCCGAAAGGCCCGCAGCCAATGAGATGCTTGCCACGTGGCGCCTAGAGTGGTGGGCGCTGGGAAATTTTAGAAAATTTTCCAAATGACCAAAAAGGTGCAAAATTTTGAATTTTTCGCCAACCCGATTTGGCCTGTTTTGCCCTAAACTTCAAATGGCCATATCTTTCGATCCAAAGCTCAATTTTTCGCGTTCTTTATATCAATGGAAAGATGGTGAAATTCTCTACAAGATTCCGGGGTCATTTTTGCATTTTTATGGAGTTTGAGAGAGAAAATTGAAAAATACCCATGGCACATGGTTATGGACAGAAATGACGTTTCAACCACCATTTTTAATGAAGAATGGCTTGCATTCTCTCCCAGCATGGCTAAAAATGTTGGGGATGGGTCCGTAAGGATGCCCATGTTGGTTTGAATGCATTTTGGTCAATGGTTGAATCCCTTCCATGTTTTCTCACGTTTTCTCTCTCTGGGCTCGTCCCTTACACTTTGTAAATGCCGATTTGGCTCATTTTCAAAGGGTTGAACATTTTTTGTGTATTGCAGGTCCCCTTTCTCACCTTGGAAGTGACTTTGGTGGAATATTAAACCTTTTCTAAGAACTGTAACTCATTTTTGCCTCCCAGGTGTTGTAATGCAAGTGATTTTGATGTTAAAATAACAATACAGCCCGTGATTAATTTTTCATCCTTCTTTGGTGTTGTTTGACTAATTTCGATTCTTCATTACGATTATCGGTTTGTGCATGTTGTTTTGTGACATTTTATCAATTGTGTCAATCTACGAAGTGAGAAATTCTCACCACTCCTTTGGTGCATCACCTATTAGCATTAGTTTTAGTTTATCTACATTCTCTATCTCTGTCTCCTTTGGAATTTAGGGTAGGATTAGGAATTTAAACCTCTGCAACTTGTAAGTGATAAATCTGATCAGAGGAGTTGAGGAACTAGCCTCTAATCTAGAGATTCCTTTCCCATTTTACAAGTCCCACACTTGGGGAGAGGATTCAATGTTGTACAATCACACTAGATGTCTAAAATATCAAACTAGAAATCTGATAAACATCTAGGGGTGCTGCTGATTTGCAACAACAATACCCACACGCATGCACACACACATGCACATGCTCACGCACATGCGCAAGCACAGGAACTCGCACACACACATGCACATGCACACACACACACACGCACACGCACACGCACACGCATACATGAACATGCCACGCACAAACACACGCACACGCACATGCACACACACATGCACACGCACACGCACACGCACACTCACACGCACACGCACACACACATACACATGCACTCACACGCGCACACGCACACACACACACACATGCACATGCACATGCAAACACACTCACACACACACACGCACTCACACACGCATAGGCACACGCACGCACATGCACATGCACATGCACACGCACATGCACATGCACACGCACTCGCACACGCACATGCACACGCACACGCACATGTACATGCACACGCACACACACACACGCACACACACATACACACGCACACCCACAAACACATGCCCACGCACACACCCACACACACGTGCAAGCACACGCACATGAACATGCACACGCGATCCACACAAGCACACGCACTCGCACACGCACACGCACATGCACACGCACGCGCATGCATACATAAACACACATGCAAACACACGTGCACACACACATGCACACGCACACACACTCACATAAGCATACCCACTTGTTGTTGCAAATCAGCAGCACCCCCTAGATGTTGATTAGGCTTCTAGTTTGATCATTCTTAGCATCCAGTGTGATTGCACAACATTGAATCCTCTTCCCAAGTGTGGGACTTGTAAAAGTGGAAGAGGAATCTCCAGATTAGAGGTTGGTTCCTCAACTCCTCTGATCAGCTATTTGCTTGCACAATTGCAGAGGTTTAAACTCCTAAATCTACTCTAAATTCCAAAGGGACAAGGATAGAAAATACAAAAAAGAAAGAACTAATGCTAATAGGTGATGCACCAAAGGAGTTGTAGACACCTGATGCTACATGAAATACACAATCCACAAGGAAACACAAAGACAAAACATGCACAAATGCTCAAAATGTAATGAAAGATCAAGAAAGCAATGATAGATATATGAAAGGATTGAGGATTTTAATCACAGAACATATATCAACATCTCAAATCCAATACAGTACATTACAGTGATCCAGAGGCAAGAAAAGGTGCTACATTACATGGAAAGGTAAAATTTCTTCACAAATTCTGCCAAGGAGGAAGAAAAAGGAAGTTGCAGAGCTGAAAAAGTGTCTCCCCTTTGCAAAATGAACTCATTCTGGCTTTTACAGTGCAAACCACGACCCCAGGAGAGAGAAACATGGGAAAAGTGCAAGGGGTTCAACCATTGACCAAAATGCCATCAAAACAGCATGGGCGCCCTAACAGACCCATTCCCTGACATTTTTAACCATGCTGGGAGAGAATGCGAGCCATTCTTCATTAAAAACGGTGGTTGAAACGTCATTTCTGTCCATGACCATGTGCCAGAGGCGTTTTTTCATTTTATCTCTCCAAAATCCACCAAAATGAAAAAATAACCCCAGAATCTTGTAGATAATTTCACCATCTTTCCATTTATATAAAGAACGTGAAAAACTAAGCTCTGGATCGAAAGATATGGCGATTTGAAGTTTTAGGGCAAAACAGGGCCAAATCGGGTCGGTGGGAAATTTTTTGAATTTTTACCTTTTTGGTCATTTGGAAAATTTTTCAAAATTTCCCCACGCCCGCTAGTCCAGGTGCCATGTGGCAAAATTTTATTGGGTGCGGGCCCCTTCCCGCTCCATTTTTCTTTGTTTTAGCCTTTGGAAGATTTTCCAAAATTTCCCCGCCGTGCCGACGAGCTGGGACACGTGTCACGCTCTGATTGGGAGCGGGCCCATTCTTTCAAATTTTCATGCGGGTCACTTTGATATTTTTGGCCTGGACACGTGTCAAAACCCCATTGGATGTGGGTTTGACCCTCCTAAATTTCCTCGCGGGCTTGCTCTAAATTTTTGCCCCACCTGGACACGTGGCATGTTTCTATTGGCCGCGGGGCCATCCTTCAAAAAAATTTCTTGCACCAACACTTAGTCGATTTTTCCAACTTTCTCCCCTGGGCACGTGGCAGCAAATGATTTGGTCAGCCGGGCCATGGGAAAAATTCTTCCTTTTGAAACCTTTGCCAAAACACTTGGTAAAAAACCAAGTTCTCCTCGACCCCCGCCACTTTCTTGGACACGTGGCGCGTTCTCATTGGCTGCGGGCCTTTCAGGGGAAAATTTCCCACAAAAACTCCATGAGCCATAACTTGAAAAATACATGGAGTTAGGAGGAAAACTTTACCTTTCTGGAAAGCTGAGAAAGAGCTCTATCCAATGGTGTAATTTCCATAATATTTTGAGTGCCTAAAAGTAAAATTTTGTGATGCGGCACAATAGAGGGAAGAACCCGGAGGAGTTAGCCACAAAATGAGCGGGGCACATTTTGGATAACACCCACACGCACGCACACATGCACACACACACGCACACACACTCGCACATGCACATGCTCACGCACACGCGCAAGCACAGGCACTCACACACACACACATGCACATGCAGACGCACACACCCACGCAAACGCACATGCACACGCACACGAAAATGCACACGCACACGCACATGCACACGCATTCACACGTGCACACGCACACGCACATGCGCACACACACGCACGCGCAAACGCACACGCCCATGCACACGCACACGCACAAGCACACACACATGCACATGCATCCGCAAATGCACGCACACACGCACACGCACATGCACACACACACGCACACGCACACACAAATGCACATGCACATACACACACACTCGCACACGCACACGCACACACACTCGCACATGCACACGCACGAACGCACATGCACACGCACACGCATTCACACACACAGCACATGAAATCGCACGTAAACATGCACTTACACAAACACAAACACATATGAACACATGCACACCCATATGCACATGCACACGAACACGAACACGTGCACTTGCAAAGACATGCACATGAACACGAACACGTGCACTCGCACACGCACACGCACACGCACGCACACGCACACACACACACGCACAAGCACACGCACACGGACACGTCCATGCACACGCACACGCCCACGCACACAAACTCAGGCACAAACGCACACCCACACACACACGCACACGCACAAGCACACGCACTCGCAAATGCACACG
>CM031240.1:444283722-444338722 GCA_018340775.1 Taxus wallichiana var. yunnanensis | reverse complement strand
AGTTCTATTCAAAATTGGAATCAGCTATGTATAGCCCTCCATGAGCGAGTTTGGGGAAAAGGGAGACAACTTGTCCCTTTTGGAGTAGGTGACAACTATCAAAAGAGCTCCTAATGAGAGCGGTGGTGATTTTAATTTCAGATTTCAAAGGACTTGAGAGAGAATTCGGTGGCGGTCAAGCCAATAGAGAAGGTGCTTTTCTTTATTACCTTAAAGCTTTAAATTCTAATATTTCTATGTTAATTCAGTCCATGGGAGGCACAACTATCCCCATTGCTTATAGCATTGCCATTAGAGCTGAAAATTGTTTGATTGGTGTGCAAGCAGGCTCCTAGGCCTCCAATGCCATTATTTCCAAGTTTAGAGAGCCCAAGTACTAGCAAGTGCATAATTTAGCTTCTATTCCCACTCCTAGAAATAAGAATTCAAGTGAAGCTTCCACTTCATCTTCTAGTGCCTCAAATGAACTTCAAGAAGTCATGAAGAAATTGCAAAATCTAGGTAATGAGATGGTTACACTCAAAAAGGCAGCAAGCTCAAAGTTTTAGACCTTCCTTCCAGCCTCAAGCTCAGCCTAACAGGCAGCCATATCAACCTCATAGACCATCCAATCTAGTTGCAAATCTAAATCAAGCAAGGCCTCTTGCCAACAGACCATTTCAGCCCTATAATCCCAATGCTACATCTCGCATCTAAAGCATTAGTGCATACAAAACAATATAGCTCAAGAGTATGATTGGTGTTTCCCATGTAATGAATCTCATAACAGTCCCATGTGCTTCAACGGTGCCTTGAATCAAGCATTAATGGTGAAAACAACTGGTGTGGAGGGTGAAGGTAGTCAAGGAAATAACTAGCAACAAGAAACATTCCAGTAGTAATCAGCTCCAAATGATACCACACTTGTAAGTGTGAGCGAGAAGATTTTTGTGGCATGAATCAAACGATTTCCCAAAGTGTTGCAGCCAACACAAGGTCAAAGAGAAGAAATTTGGGTGAAGAACAGCCATTGGCCCCAAGTAATTCACGACCTTCTATCACTCCACAAACTATTGGAAAACAAAATGCAATCCCAAGCACGCAAGGATTTCCTAAAACAACGCCTAGGCCAACCCAAATGCAAGTTATTGCTGCCCATGTGTAAGGAATGAATGTGCATGCCAAGGGACAGTAGAGGGATAATTCATCTCCATTCAGTATCATTGATCAGATGAAGAAGACAAATGTAAACATATCAATGTGGGAATCACTATTTATCCTAGGCCAAAGAGATTTGCTACAAGCTGCCATGAAGGAGTGGTCAACTTCAAATCAGCAAGTCCAAAAGCAAGAGAAGGTGCTCACAAATGCTGCCCAGCCTGAGGGGAATCATGGAGGACAGCAAGGTAAAATATTAAAGCCCCCTCCATTCTATGTTTCATTGATCATTGGGAACCAATTAGTACACAATTGCATGATTGATTCTGGGGCAAGTAGTTCAGTAATGCGCAAGCAAATAGTTGATCAGTTGGGAATTTAGTATGAAACCATATCCAAAGGGGTGGTGCAGTTGGATGGGACGAGTAGTAAGAATGATGAGGTGATTAAAAACATGAGTCTTACTTTGCATACTGTCCCAGCGTGGTTGTTTTGCAAGATGTCTCGAGTAATGGACCTTCCACCACTCTTTGCCCTATGTTTGTCAAGGGATTTCATAGCTAAGATTGGAGGTTACTTGTCTGTTGATTGGTCACACATGTTGTTCAGAACAAGATATGGAACCAAAGCCACAATCAGGTCTGAACCTATTGCAAACTTTCACATTGAGCCTTACACTCCAAGTCAGATTAATGCCAATTGTTCACGATTTGATCAAGAGGATTATCAAGCACCGATGAAGTGACACCAATGTAGGAAGCATCCCAGATCTAACTCTTGATGAATGGGCAAGCAAGGTGCATGCTTTTGATCCTTATCAAGAAATAGAAGAATCTGAGCTGGGAGTTTATTACATACATGAAGAAAATCAGCCTATTCCTAGAATCACCAAGCCAAACCATAAAGATGACAATGAGGTATGGCAGTTGTTTTTATTGGATCAAGGAGTAGACAAGGTGCAGGAGGGGGATCCATGCTGGTTTCACCTCAAGGAGTTAAGTATTATTCAACTTTTAGATTTCAGTTTGCATGCTCTAATAACACTGCTGAATATGAAGCCTTGGTGCAAGGACTGCATTGGGCAATCAAGAGAGGAATAAAGAACTTGCAAGTCTTTGGTGATAGTGAGTTGATTGTCAACCAAGTCAAGGGGCAACATGCTGTCAAGAATGATCTACTCAAGTGCTACAAGAATAGGGTGTGGGACCTCATTGAAGATTTTGAGGGTTTTGGCATCAAATCCATTCCTAGGAAAGAGAACCAAGCCGCTGACAGGCTTGCAGCAGTTGGGGCAGCCTTTGACGTTGTGGAGAGCATTCAAAAAGACAAGGTATAGCCAAACATCCATGTGATTGTGAGGCCTTCAGTGCCAGATAACAATGTAAGTTGGCAAGTGTTTGAAAATGATCAGCAAATCATCCATTTCTTGCAAGAAGAGGCTGAATTCTCAGCCAAAAATCAGGAAAAGTTAGAGCAGCAGTATGGTGACCAAGTGGTGCAGCTGAGAACCAACAAACTACCAAAGGGACTTATTACTTTGGAGTCCATTTTCAATCCTAATGATCAGTTTAGGAAGGAGAAAGAAAACATCCAAGTGAAGGGAGAAGATTCAGTGTCCATCTCAGTAGAAAGAGGCAAATCACTCCAAATTGGTAAGATGACAACTGAGCAAGAAAGGTATGAGTTCATACAACTTTGTCAAGAATTCCTTGATGTGTTTGCTTGGAGCTATGAAGATTTGAAAGGTTTCAATCCCAAGTTAGCTCAACACACCATTGAATTGGATCCAAATACTAAGCCCATCAGGCAGAAACAAAGGCCAGTCAACCCCCACATGGAGCCTCTCATGAGAAAAGAATTGAATAAGTTGATAGAATCAAGAATCATATTCCTATCAAGCGTTCTAGTTGGGTTGCCAACTTAGTTTCAGAAAGAGAAAGAAGAGTGGGGAAATCAGATTGTGTGTTGACTTTAGAGATTTGAATAGAGCATCTCTCAAGGATCATTATCCACTTCCTTCCATGGAGCATATTTTACAAGTTGTTGCTTTGCTCGAGAGGTTTTCACTACTTGATGGCTATTCAGTGGTATAATCAGATTATGGTGAAGGAAGAAGATCAGTTCAAGATAGCCTTTACAACTAAATGGGGAACTTATGCATATAGGAAAATGCCATTTGGGCTGTCCAACACTTTGGAGCTACCTTCCAAAGAGCAATGGACATGGCGTTCAAAGGTTTGATTAACAACATTGTACTTGATATATCTTGATGATATCACGTTTTTTCAAAAATACAATGATCACCTCTTTCATTTGAGACAAGTGTTCCAAAGGTGTAGAAGATTTGGAGTCTCCTTGAATCCTAAAAAGTGTGTTTTTCTAGCCCATGAAGGAAAGCTCCTTGGCCACATTGTCTCCAAAGATGGATTAGCAATCGATCCAGAAAGAGTTGAAGCCATAAGAGCATTGCCATTGCCTAAGCCACAAGAAGGCCCTTCAAAGTTTCTTGGGAAGAATAAATTTTGTTTGGAGGTTTGTCCGAAACTTTGCAGCCCTTGTCGGACCTATCACCAAGATGCTAAAGAAAATCATGGCTTTTAAATGGATAGCGAGAAGGAAAGGAAAGTTTTGAAGCAATCAAAGAAGCCATCTCTCAAGCCCCAACTCTCATCAACCCGGATTTCTCCAAGGATTTCATCCTCTATGCGTTTGGAGGTGATGATACTATTTTCTGTAATTTTGGTACAGCAGAATAAAGACAATGATGAGCAGCGATCAATTACTTTCTTCAGCCAAAGCCCTGGAGGACTATGAGGTGAGATATTCTTTCATTGAGAAGCATGTTTTTGCAGTAATCGGGAGCTTGAAGAAATTTAAGCATCTAGTTTCAAACAATAAGGTCCAATTGTTGGTTTCTCATGCGGGGTTAAAGACTTCCTCCTCAACAAAGACTTGAATGAAAAAAGGGCAGGTTGGATTACTCGTGTCATGGAGTATGACATTGAGATCAAAGTCACCAAGTTGGTAAGAGGAAAAGGATTGTGTGAGAAGCTGATCTTGAGCAAACAAGAGGAATCATGCAACGAGAAGGAGGCTGTTTTGGCGTTGCAAGACAACCATGAGAAAGGAAGCACTTAAGAGGAGAATGATGGTGTCCCCACTCCATGCTGGACCCAAGGTATAATGCACTTCCTAAGCACAGGTGTATGTCCTCCAGAGATGAACAAGACCGAAAGAAGACACTTCGGGTTGCAAGCTGTCCCATATGCCCTTGTTGATGGTGTTTTATTCAAAAGAGATGTGAATGGAGTACTTGCTTTGAGATGCATTGGTACAAATCAGATTCATAAGGTCTTTGGAAGAGTTCCATGGTGGACCAGCTGGTGGCCATTTTGCACCAAGAGTGACACTCTAAAGATCATGAGGGCTGGTTATTATTGGCCCAAGATTTTCAATGATTGTTATGCATGGATCAAGAGGTGCAAGAATTGTGCATTTTTCACAGGTAAAGAGAGGCTAGTTGCCCTCCCATTGCATCCAATTTCAGTTGACCAGCCATTCATGCAATGGGGTTTAGACTTCATTGGAGTTATTAATCCCAATTCGAGCCAAGGGCACAAGTGGATTTTAACAACCACAGATTACTTCACCAAATGGACTGAAGCAGTAGCACTCAAGGAAGCAAATGAATCTAGCATCCTAGACTTCTATGAGGGAATAGTAACCAGATTTGGCATACCAGCTACAATAATATCATATAATGTATTGGCATTCATTGGATCCAAGGTGACTGAATGGGCTGTCAAGAACGGGATCTACCTAAGTACTTCATCAAACTATTACCCCCAGGGTAATGGTCAGGCTGAATCTACAAACAAGAACTTGTTGAGGATCATTAAGAGGACTCTTGATGAGAATCAAAGGTCTTGGCATATTAAATTAAAATCAACCTTATGGGCTGATAGGATAACTCCTAAAAGATCTACATGTAACTCTCCATTCAAGCTTGTTTATGGAAGAGAGGCAATTTTGTCCATATCACTTGAGTTGCCAACATTGGAACTCATGAAACAGTGATTGGAGTTGTTGGAGTTTGAGCCCATGAAAGTCGGATATGCAGAATTGATGGAGCTCAAGAAATCGAAATCAGGCATCCCAAGCAATGGAGAAGGATCAAGCTTTGATAAAGAAGACCTTTGATAGAAAGGCCAAGAATAGATCCTTCCAAGTTGGAGATCTAGTGTTAAAATGGAATGCGAATAGAGCAAAACTGGGAAGGCATTCAAAATTTGATGCCATTTGGAGTGGCCCATACATGGTCACAAAGTGTAAGGACAACAATGCTTTCCAGTTGTCTTCATTGGATGGTGAAGAACTACAGATTCTAGTCAATGGAATCCATCTGAAGCATTGCTACTGAAGGAAATGCTTCACCCTGTACATATTAGTTTAGGTTTTTCATTCCTCCAAGTGCTTGTGCACATTGTTTTGTTGTAGATTAGTTTTTCTTTCCCTAAGTGCTTTGGCACAAGCTTGTTCTTAAAGATGTGTTTGCAGGCCTTGCTCCATCAGGTGATATTCCATCTTCCTCCTTGCAGTGTTCTAGTCAGTTGGGGTATCAAACAGAGAATTCAATGACTCCATACCCAATGGATTGCTTCAGGCAACTGGTAACTTCATCCAGCAGGTAGATGACCCCTCTGAGTCGCCAAAATTGTTATCCAAAATGTGCCCCTGCTCATTTTTTGTGGCTAACTCCTCTCATTTTTTCCTCTCTTGTGCCTTAGTCATAATATTTTTGCTTTTTAGGCACTCAAAACCTTTGGAAATGACACCATTGGATAAATCTCTTTCTCATCTTTCCAGAAAGGTAAAGTTTTCCTCCTAACTCCATGTATTTTTTAAGTTATGGCTCGGCAGAGTTTTTTGGAAAAATTTTCCCCTGAAAGGCCCGCGGCCAATGAGATGCCGCCACGTGGCACCTAGAGTGGTGGAGTGCGGGGAAATTTTGGAAAATTTTCCAAATGACCAAAAAGGTGCAAACATTCGAATTTTTGCCCACCAACCCAATTTGGCCTTGTTTTGCCCTAAAACTTCAAATGGCCATATCTTTCGATCCAGAGCTCGGTTTTTCGTGTTCTTTATATCAATGGAAAGCTGGTAAAATTCTCTACAAGATTCTGGGGTCACTTTTGCATTTTGATGGAGTTTGGAGAGAGAAAATTGAAAAATGCCTCTGGCACGTGGTCATGGACAGAAATGACATTTCAACCACCATTTTTAATGAAGAATGGCTCGCATTCTCTCCCAGCACGGCTAAAAATGTCAGGGGATGGGTTTGTAAGGATGCCCATGTTGTTTTGAATGCGTTTTGGTCAATGGTCGAATCCCTTCCATGTTTTCCCGCATTTCTCTCTCTGGGCTCGTCCCTTACACTTTGTAAAGCTAGATTTGGCTCATTTTCAAAGGGTTGAACATTTTTTTGTATTGCGGGTTCCCTTTCTCACCTTGGAAGTGATTTTGGTGGAATATCGGACCTTTTCTTAGAGCTGCAACTTTATTTTGCCTCTCGGGTGTTGTAATGTAAGTGATTTTGATGATTAAAATAACAATACAGCCCCCTAATTAGTTTTCATCCTCTGCTGTGTTGTTTGGTTAATTTATGATCCTTCATTACAATTATCGGTTTGTGCATGAGGTTCTTTGTTGCATTTTTATGGGTGTGTCAATCTGCGAAGTAAAAATGCTCACCACTCCTTTGGTGCATCACCTATTAGCATTAGTTTTAGATTTTTGCATTCTCTATCTCTGTCTCCTTTGGAATTTAGGGTAGGGTTAGGAATATAGACCTTTGTAACTTGTAAGTGATAAATCTGACCAAAGGAACTGAGGAACCAACCTCTAAATTGGAGATTCCTTTCTCATTTTGCAAGTCCCACACTTGGGGAAAGGATTCAATGTTGTGCAATCACACTAGATGCTAGTATGATCAAACTAGAAATCTGATCAACATCCAGGGGGTGCTGCTGATTTGCAACAACACATACCCACACGCATGCACACACACGCACACGCACATGTACACACTCACGCACATGCACAAGCACACTGGGAAATCGCACACACACACGCACATGCACACGCACACACACATGCCCACGCACGCACACATGCACATGCACACTCACACGCATAAGTAAGGACACATGCACATGCACACACGCACACACTCACGCACATGCACACACAAACTCAGGAACACACGCACACGCACACGCACATGCACACACACACGCGTAAGCACTTCTGCAAATGCTCACGTACACGCACATGCACACAGTGAAAGCACACACACGCACACATACACGAACATGCACATGCACACGGACATGCACACACACATGCACACACACATGCACATACACACGCACAATCACAGCACACGCAGACGCACTCCACAGGCATAGTCACACGCACACGCACATACACACGCACATGCACACACACACGCAAACGCACTCCCACAGGCACACACACATGCACACGCACACACAAACACACACACACACGCACACGCACACACATACGGTCACGCACACGCAAACGCACATGCACATGCACACGCACTCGCACACGGATATGCAAACACACACACACGGACACGCACTCGCACACGCACACGCAACACACACACACACACACGGACATGCACTCGCACACGCACGCGCACTCGCACACACACAAACACACATGGACACGCACATGCACACGCACTCACACACGCACACGCACACGCACATGCACACACACACGCACACACACACGCCCACGCACACGCACACTCACACTTGTAAGTAAGGACACACACACATGCACAAACTCACATGCACACAAAAACTTCGGCACACACGCACACCCACACGCACACGCACATGCACATGCACACACACACGCACACGCACTTGCACTTGTAAACACTCACGCACACGCATACGCACATGCACACGCGCAAGCACACGCACATGGACACGTACACGCACACGCACACGGACATGCACACACACATGCATATACACACGCACAATCACAAGCACACGCAAATGCACTCCCACGAGTGCACACACACGCACACGCACATACACACACACAATCACACACACACGGAAACACACTCCCACATGCATGCACACACGCACACGCACACGCACATGCAAACGCACGTGCACACGCACACACACACACACACGCGCACACACACACACGCTCACGCACATGCAAATGCACACGCACTCGCACACGCACACACAAGCACACACACACGGACATGCACTCGCATGCGCACGCGCACTCGCACACACACAAACACACATGAACACACACACACCCACATGCACACGCACACAAACACGAACACGTGCACTCGCGCACACACACACATGCACAAGCACAGACCACGAGAGACATGTCCATGCACACGCACACGCAAACGCACTCGCACGTGCACACGCACTCACACACGCAAACGCACATGCATATGTGCACGCGTCTGAAACGCACGCGCACACGCACACACACGCACACACACACACACACGCCACATACACGCAAATGCACATGCACACGCACACGCACACGCATGCATGCACACACACACACACAGGCAGGACACACATATGGACACGCACTCGCTCGCGCGCGCACGCGCGCACTCGCACACACACAAACACACATGAACACACGCACACCCAGATGCACACACACACAAACACGTGCACTCGCACACGCACACACACACACACGCGCGCGCGCGCACACACGCACACGAACACGTGCACACACACGGACACACAACCGCACACGTACGCACGCACGCACACGCACACGCACACGCACACGCACACGCACATGATCACGCACATGTAAATGCATACGCACACGCACACGCACTCGCACACGCACACACAAGCACACACACATATGGACACGACTTTCGCGCTGCACGCGTGCACTCGCGTGCACTCGCATGCGCCGCATGCATGTGCACTCACAGCACACCCACATGCACACGCACACAAACACGAACACGTGCACTCACACACGCACACGCACACGCACACACACACGCACAAGCACACGCACATGGACATGTCCACGCACATGCACACGCAAACGCACTCCCACACGCACACGCACATGCACACGCACACGCACACACACACGCACATGCACACATGCACACGCAAATGCACGCGCACACACACACACACACACTCACACACACGCTCATGCAAGCACACACACACACACACAGAGACACGCACTCGCACGTGCACGCGCACTCGCACACACACAAACACACATGAACACACGCACACCCACATGCACACGCACACAAACATGAACACGTGCACTCACACACGCACACGCACACGCACACACACACGCACAAGCACATGCACACACACACATCCACGCACACGCACACGCAAACGCACTCCCATAGGCACAAGCACACGCACACGTACTCACACACACAAACGCACACGCACGCATACGCAAACATACACGCAAACGCACGCGCACACCCACATGCACACAAACACACACACAAACACGCTCACGCATACACAAATGCATACGCACACGCACACACACTCGCACATGCACACGCAAGCACACACACATACGGACACACACTCGCATGCGCCACGCGCACTCGCACACACACAAACATACATGAACATACACACACCCACATGCACATGCACACGAACACGAACATGTGCAATCACACATGCACACGCACACGCACACGCAAACGCAAAGCGCACACACGGAGACACACACACAAGCACACGCACACACACACGTCCACGCACACGCACATGCAAATGCACTCCCATAGCACATGCACAGCACACGCACACACGCACACACGCAAACACACACACACACACGCGCACACACACACACGCGCACACGTATGCAAACGCACACGCACATGCACACACACACGCTAACGCACACGCAAATGTACACACACACGCACACGTAAGCACACACACACACACACACACACACGGACGTGCACGCGCACTCGCACACACCCAAACACACATGAACACACGCACACCCACATGTACACACAAACGAACACGAAAAAGCGTGCACTCGCACATGCACACGCGCACACACACACGCACGCGCGCGCACACACACATGCACAAGCACACGAACACGAGACACGTCCATGCACACGCACACGCCCGAACACAAAAACTCGGTCACAAACACACACCCACATGAACATGCACATGCACACGCACACGCACTCACAAACGTGCACACACACACACACGCACATGCACGCCCACACGCATGCAAACGCATAAGCATACCCACACGCACGCACACACATGCACGCACACATGCACACACTCATGCACATGCGCAAGCACAGCAATTACACACACACGCACATGCACATGCACAGACACACTCACACTCACATGCACATGCACATGCACATGCCATGCACGCACACACACACACACACACACACACACACACACACACACACACACACACACACCCACGCATGCGCACACGCACATGCACACTCACATGCGTAAGTAAGGACACACGCACATGCACACACACACACACACTCACGCACATGCACACATAAACTCAAGCACACACGCACATCCACATGCACATGCACATGCACATGCACACACACATGCACAAGCACTCGTAAACGCTCACGCACACGCACACGCACACGTACACACACACACACGCACACACACACGCACATACACACGCACAATCACACACACACGCAAACGCACTCCCATAGGCACAGGCACATGGACACGCACAATCACATGCACACACGAAACACACTCCGGCTGAGCACACCCACACGCACACACACACGCACACACGCAAACGCATGCACATGCGCACATGCACTGCACATGCACACACACACGCTCACGCACACGCAAATGCACACACACATGCACATGCACTCGCACATGCACACGCAAGCGCGCACACACACGGACACGCACTCGCACGTGCACGTGCACTCGCACACACACACACACACACACACGGACACAGGCACAGGCACACGCACACGCACAAGCACACGCACATGCACATGCACACGCACATGCACACGCACACACACACTCCATGCACACGCACATGCACACGCACACTCACACTCACACGCGTAAGTAAGGACACACGCACATGCACAAACGCACATGCACACAAAAACACAGCAGCACGCACGCACACCCACATGCACATGCACATGCACACACACATGCACACACACTCGCAAACGCTCATGCACACACACACGCACGCGCAAGCACATGCACACGCACACGTACATGCACATACACATGGACATGCACACACACACATGCACATACACATGCACAATCACACGCACATACAAACGCACTCCCACAGCACACACACACATACACGCACATGGAAACACACTCCCCGGGAACACGCACACACACACACACACGCACACGCACACGCACACGCACACGCACACGCACACGCACACGCACACGCATGCGCATGCGCACACACACACACACGCACACACACATACGCTCACGCACATGCAAATGCACACGCACATGCACATGCACTCGCACACGCACACTTGCAAGCACACACACACACACGAAGATGCTCTCGCACGCGCACGCACACTCACACACACACAAACACACATGAACACACGCACACAAACACGAACACATGCACTTGCGCACACACACACACAAACACAGGCACACGGACATGTCCATGCACATGCACACGTAAACACACTCCCATAGGCACACGCACACGCACACGCACTCACACATGCAACGCACACGCATATGTGCACGTGTACACAAACGCACGCGCACACACACACGCACACACACGCACATAGACATGCTCACGTACACGTAAATGCACATGCACATGCACATGAACTCACACACGCACACGCACCCATAAGCACACACACATACAGACACGCACTCGCACGCGCATGTGCACTCGCACGTGACACAAAGCTGTAACACCTTTATTTTTGTAAGTTATCATGGTAATTACCTTTCATGATGTCAGAATCTGTAGAAATGAAGATAAACATGTTAAGACACTTATTTTGATCTTAGAGGAATGTGTTGTTGATCTGGACCCTTGTTTGTTGTAACTTGATACTTGGGACAGGAAATTACTATTGCTTGTGTGATTCTAATGAGACTTGATATGGAAACTAGTTAATTAAATATTAGGGATTAAACCCTAACCTACCCCTAAGTTTTATCTAATATCCTAACTACTGTGCTATATGGATTCTAGATTTCATACGGGAGAAAATAGATGTAAATCCTACTAACCTATGAACTAGGCGAATGACCTAGATATGGACTATTAAAATCCTAAACTAATCCTAACCTAAGGAAGGGGATGTGTAGACCCATGTGGATGGAAAGGATAAGGGGAGGGGAGGTAAGAAATTTATTAGGACAATAAATAATGTCCTTACAAGTTTCAGCGCCAAGTTTGGTGGGAACAAGAAAAATTTGGAGGCATCCAACTAGCTAAGTGGCTAAAAAGGAATTACATGCAAATTTTGAAAAGAAACTTGCCAACCTGAGTCAGCGGTGGCATGAGGAATGAGGAAAAATCACTACATTCAATGCATTCAATGACCTTGGTCTTAGCGACCAGCTCGCCTTGGAAAGAGGAAAAAGGAAATTTGTTTGTTATTGTGTGCAATCGGATTTTAGTTGCTCTGCATTTTGTTCTTCCATGGTTCTGTCGAACCTGCTGTTATTTTTGGTTATTACCTCTGTTCTTGGAGAAGCTAGGCTATTTTTGGAGCCTGTGGAAGTTAGGGGACTGTTTGGAAAGCTTTACTGCTGTCGCCGTGGAGAAGAATAGCTCCTGTGGGCGCGGTTTTCTTCGAGCTTCAAGAAAAATTACAGGCATGTTGAGCCCTTCTCCTTAAACCGTTTGCTTTTGCTTAATCGTCTCATTAAAACAACCCTGCTCTTATGAAGGGGGTTTTGGTTATTCGATTTTGCTGTTATGTTGAAGTGATTTTGGGTTGAGTCGTTTTCTTTGCTGTATGCGACTTGAATATTCTTTGCAAAATGGGTAAATGAAATGAATCTGTTCTTGTTGTATGAGTCTGCATTGATAGTATTGTGTAATCATTTCTATTACCCATTATGGATTCAAGTTGGTGAATGTACCAACGATGTGAGTATTGTTTTCTGAGTTCTATGCATTCTTGTAAAAATGGAAGGATAAAAGGATTCGATATGACCTCTGGTTTGAGCTGTCATTATAAAACGAACTTGACTTGGGTATTCTTGTGTATTTTGAAGAAAATGAGTGTTTCTTTACTGAAATTATTAAGGAAACGAGTTTTCTCTTTTTGTTGTTTTAAATTCTGAAAGTAATGGTAATTGGGTTTCATTGTGCATTATGGGTTCGGTTTGATGGAAGTGATAGTGATATGTAGATTGTTTTCTAAGTTCTGTGCATGAATGGTTTTAAAAAACGTGAGAATGCTTGATGGAACTGTGCGTGAGTTATTTTCTCTGGTTGTATTACAGTGCATAGAATACAAATTCTTTGGGACAGTGGGCTTGTTTCATCGTTTTACTCTTACGCAATTTAAAACGATTAAATGCCTCCATATTTGGTTTGAAATCAGTGAAAGAATTTGTTTTAGGAACTATTTACCTAATTCTAGAACTGAGTATCTGGGTATCTGCCGGATGGAATAGAGTTTACTATTTCAGTCTCTTTTAGACTCGATGATGAAATTATATGTATATATATGTGTATATATTCAAACTGCATTCTAGACTTCTTGTTGTTTCATCAAGACCGAACTGAAGTGGGATTCTTACCTTGAATGTTTGAAAATGAATCTTTTTACCAATATGGTGAAACTCATGATTTCGTAGCTAGCTGTACATTCTTGCTATTCAGGTCTAGCTGAAATGCTTGTTTTTGATGAAACGTTGCTGATAAAACTAGCTGTACATTCTTGCTTGTTTATACCTAGATGTGAATGTCTGTAGAGTGAAATATTTAAAAGGAAATGACTGTGCTTAGAGGTTTTTGGGATACTGAAGTATACTAATCAGAATGAATCATACTATTGGATTATGTCTGTTCTAAATAGTGGATATTTGGTTAGGCAATGAGAAGAAGTAATATGATTCTTCTTTTTACTATTCGATTATTGATTTTATTTACTTCTCTTTAGACTGTTATCATTGATTGATATCACGTTGGATTAAATTCTCAGTACAATCATGAGGAAAGGAAAGGGAGTGTGGATGGATAATTTGAATTAATGTTCATTTCTTCTCTCATATAGTTGGAAATCTGTAATCGTTATGGAACGAATTTTGTATTGCTTTGGTTTAAGCATCGCATTTTATTGCTGTTTACTTTTCTCATCAGTGTTTGACTACTTGAAATCAAATGGGTCGCATGGATGGAAAGGAAAGTAATTCGGTTTATATTTTCAGTCAATTTTATCTTTTGAAATTATAACTAATGTAAGGGAATGGAATTGATAGCATTTATGTTAGAACAACAGTATGCATAATTGTGTTATTAGTTCTTACAGATGTTTGTAATCTGGAACTATTTGAAGGAAATTACTTCTTGTAGTAATTATTGGGAAAGAGGGCAGTAATCCTATCTTTTCTAATTGGGAGGGTAATTAGATGATTGAGTTGTTATGCTGGTCATCCTTTTTTATACTTAATTCTTGAATGATGTTCATATTAACGTTTCATAAAAGCAGGGTTCTTTTATTAAGACAGTTAATTAAAAACACTTCATTTTAATGACAAGTGCTTAATATGCTCAGTTCAATGAACTGACCCATGCAAGTAATTTTGCAGATGGAACTTGAGTATAAACAAAGACATGGTTGTTTTCTGATACTTCTTTTGATTGACTGAAGATGGATTGTAATTGATAACTATTACTCCTCTACGAGGAAATGAGAAAAGAAGAAATTACATTCTTCTAACTTATGAGTTGTAATGTTGTTTAATATAAACAAAGTCCAGTCATTTGGACTGGCAAATGTATAGATTGTAAAGCCGATGGATGAATACAAGTACGAGTGTGATATTTTTAATGACTGTATCAGTTTGATATTGTTGAATAAGTTTGAGAATATAACATTATTCCTTGATTTGGAATTATTCAAATGTTAATGGATGGATTTAAAAGGAAATAACATCTATTCTTTACCTGAATGCAACTTTTACGTTGAAATGTGCAATTAGTTCATACTTGGGTTAAGATGAATTTTGAATTGACATTAAAAAGATTTAGATAAACACAAAATCCTAATTGGAAGGTATTCGGGATTAGTTTGAAAACTAAGGGATATCAAATAACTTAGAGGCAACCAAACCTTGTATTCGGACTCTGTTAATAGCCTCGAATGTTTAAATTCAGAAAATAAAGATATGGGAAATCATATCTATTGTTAACAGACCTTAACTAAGTAAGGTTAAGGAGGATAAATGAATAAATTCATTTAGAATTAGACCTCGTTTAAATGACATCTAATAAGATGGGATTCGAATTTGTTTACTGATTGTGGAAAACTTGGTTAAGTTTAATAGGTTAAACTTATTAAGTTATCGATAATGGACTCGCTTATTCCAAAGATTAAGAAAGGAACCAAGAAGTGAATAGAAACCCTTCGGTATGAAGGAGGAAAATGCGTAGTAAGCTAGAAGACGAATTAAGTCTCTCTTAGCTAACTACAAGCTTGTAACAAGAACAAGAATAAAGGATCAAAGCATGGTGCTAAAAGTTGATCTTAAATATTAAGATCATAACCAAATCACACTTGAGTGGATGTGTACTCTCGATGGGAGGATTCCATAGGACATTGACATATGCATGAAGGTGGGGCCTTCATGATGACACAATGTTATAGTGACATATTACAATGCCCTTTCGAATTAAATCATCAAGTTTACATAAGCTGGATACTAAGTTATTGGCTTGGGGATAGGAATGTGATCACGTATACGGAGTGACTTTGGAGGACTAAAGGTAACTAGACACATGGAGTCATTAGGGGACAACTTTGTATGTCTGCGTATCTTTAGTTACCATGAGTAACTTCCTATACTCATTCATATTGCTAGTTGGGGTTAGAGCTTGACCTTAAACGGAAGGACTGGAAGAGACCAGGAAAGACCATTCTAGATAACAGACGAAGTGAGGTGAAGGATGTATTCCAATGATGTGTACCACATCTAGGAATATGATCATGCAAAGCATGTGAAAATATTTGGCCAAAGTATCGCAAGTGCTGGTTGCGTTGTCCTAATCACCTAGTTTAAGATGCAGGATGTTAGATGAATATCGAATGAGATATTGGATAGGCTTCTTAAATGGATCACTTTGATAATTGGAAGCGATAAGAGAACCTTGTATATTTATTATACTATGCATGAATTAACATGAAGGATCGGTAAGTCATCGAGTCATGAAATGAGAGATCGCTGAAACTCCAAGCCATAAAATGGGAGATCTATAGTTCTGCGAGTCATTTACTGAAAGCATATGGTATCTATTATATGATTGATCCGTAGTTCTACGAGATCGTAGTTCCGAGAATTAGCTCGGTGAAATGGAGAAGTACTTTGCAATAAGAAACTTCTCTCGAGGAGACCAAAGCGATATGGGGAGCATATCAGCTTTCTCATGAAGCATCATCATGATGGGACAACCGTAAGGTTGAGTTTAATATTGTCAAATCGGACATAACTTGGGATCAATTTAAGGGTTACTTTAGGCAATGGTGGCTGCCTTAACTCTATTTTGATAGGAAAATGACTGAATTTCAGGCGGTCGCAAGGAAGGTGATGGCGATAGAATCTTTGGGAAGGGTTTACTAAACTCCTTAAGTATGTGCCACATGCATGTACCAAGCCGACGAGAAGTTCGAATACGAAAGTTCATAATGGGGTGAATCCCATCATTGGTGGCGAAGTGGATGTCCACGGTCCAACCACCATGGAAGGAGTTGTTGAAAAGGCAATAAGACAGGAATAGAAATTAAGAGCAATTTCTACTCATAGGGAAGAGATAAGGAAGAAGATTCCCAATTCTTCTTCATCTCTTGCACCCAAAAGGGGGCCTTGGAAAAGGTTTGGTGTGAAAAAAAAATTATTGTAGATAACAACAAGAAATCTGTAATGAACAAACCTGTAAATAGTGTGCGGAGCAGCTTCGCAAAAGTTAGTGGCAATGGACAAAAGTCCTATGGGAGCTAGAATGATAACTTCAAAGCTGGTAACAAATTTGAGCCTAGGAGAGGGCCAATTGGAGGATGCTTCAACTATGGAAAGGACCATTACGTGAGTCACTATCCTCTGAAAAAGGATGATCGCGATCAGCAACATAGGATACACGCTGCGGTGGCTAACAGACAAGCTGAAAAGCAAGTTACGCCTATAGAAGTTCTGGGTAAGTTATTCAGTACACTGTAGTCATACTTTTTGATCTGGAGCTATTGAATACTTTATTTCTACTAAATTTTCAATGAAATTAAAAATAAAGGCTGAGCGAATGGATAAGACATGGACGAGTGCATTATGGGAATAATGTTGTCCATACAGTCGAAATGTGCCTTTTTGGGGCAATTCTTGACTTGCCTAGTTTCTCCACCAAAGTTGACCTGTATGTCACTCCTTTAGGATCATATGATATCATTATTGGAGTTAACTGGTTGGAAGAACATAAGGCAAAGGTTGACTATTATGAAAAACAAATTTGTTGTTTTGACGACCTACAGAAAGCAGCAGTCATTCAAGGTGTAAAGCGTGAAGTTGCAGTTAGAAAACTAATAGCTATGCAACTAAAAAGGGCTAAAAATAGAGGTTGCACCTTGTATGCAATAAAAATGACAGAAAATGCTGAGGAGGATAATGATTTCATGGAAAGATATCCATTATTAAGGGATTTCAGTGATGTATTTCCGGAGGAATTACCAGGTCTTCCACCCAAACAAGAGTTTGACTTTGCAATAGAAATCAAGCCAGGAACTGAACCCATATCTAAGGAACCTTATAGAATGACCACCCTCGAGTTGGTAGAGCTAAAGGCTCAATTACAGGAACTTTTGAATAAGGGGCTGATAAGACCGAGCATCTCACCATGGGGAGCACCGGTAATTTTTGTAAAGAAAAAGGATGGCACATTGAGGTTGTGCATCGATTACAGAATGTTGAACAAGGCAACTATTAAGAATCGATACCCACTTCCTAGGATTGATGATTTGTTCGACCAGATGTGTGGAGCATCAGTCTATTCAAAAATAGATCTTCGATGTGGGTATCATCAGCTGAGAATAAAGGAAGAAGATATTCATAAAACAACTTTTAGAACAAGGTACGGGTCTTATGAATTGACGGTGTTACCTTTTGGGTTGACAAATGCACCTGTTGCCTTCATGAATCTGATGAACAATATTTTTCAAGAATACCTAGACAAGTTTGTGCTTGTATTCTTAGACGACATTCTTATATACTCTAAAAATGTCGAAGAGCACCAAGAACATTTAAGGATAGTGCTGGAAGTTTTAAGAAAAAGAGGAAGTTGTATAAACCTGTCTAAATGTTCCTTTTATGATGCAGAGGTGCATTATTTGGGACACATTATAAGCAAGAACGGAATAGCTGTAGACCCTTCAAAGATCGCAGCTATAACCGAGTGGCCTGCGCCTAAGAATGTGCATGAAGTAAGAAGCTTCATGGGCTTGGTAGGTTATTATAGAAAGTTCGTTAAGGATTTTTCAAAAATTGCTGCCCAAATCACTTCACTTTTGAAAAGAAGGATAAGAAATTTTTACGGATGACAAATGTGAATCGCCTTTAAAAATTTAAAGGAAGCAGTTAACTACAAAGCACCTATTTTAACTATACCAGATCCAAATGGAAATTTTATGGTTGTAACGGATGCATCGGGAGAAGGCCTTGGAGGTACATTACAGAATAACCATGTCATAGCTTATGAAAGCAGAAAGCTTAAGTTACATGAACATAATTATGCTCCACATGACCTAGAGCTCGCTGCCATTGTACATGCACTTCAAATGTGGAGGCATTACCTTTTAGGCAAACCTTTTGAGTTAAAAATTGACCATCTGGGGTTGAAGTATATTTTTACTCAGCCAAATTTGAATGCAAGACAATGAAGATGGTTAGAATTTCTGTCTCAGTATGATTTTGATATAAGCTACATCAAAGGCAAGGAAAATAGAGTGGTAGATGCTCTGAGTAGAAGGAAGCATATCTCTGCTCTTATCACGTTAAGAACTCAGTTTAAGGATGAGGTGAAAGATGCCTTGGAATCAGATCCTTATTTCCAGCAAGTCAAAACAACACTTGCTGTAGATCCAAAGGATGTAAGGTATAAAGGATTTCATTTCGATAATGAAGGAATTCTGAGGTTTGAAAATAGGGTATATATACCTTTGGTAAATGATTTAAGAAGGAAATTGTTAACTGAATTTCATAATTCACCTTTTTCGGACACCACGGCATTACGAAAATGCTTGCGATCTTAAGCGAAGCAATACTTTTGGAAGGGAATGAAAAAGGATGTGGTGGAATTTGTAACACACTGCTTGGAATGTCAGCATGTTAAGGTGGAACATATGCATCCTGTTGGATTATTGTATCCCCACAGCATTCCACAGTACAAATGGCAAGTGATAACGATGGATTTCGTTCAAGGATTTCCTATGTCAAGGAACAAGCATGATATCATCCTGGTTTTCGTCGACAAATTAACCAAAGTGGCACACTTCATTGCTGGTAATTTGAAAGACGATGCACCAGTGTTAGCAAGAAGATTTGTACATGAAATTTTTAGATTGCATGGAATACCCGAATTGATCATATCGGACAGAGATCCGAGGATGACATCAAGGTTTTGGCAAACACTTAATGTGGCCTTGGGAACTAAATTAAACTTCAGCTCTGCATATCATCCGGAGACGGATGGGCAGGACCAGAGAGTCAATCAAGTTTTAGAGGACATGTTAAGAATGTATTGCATGGACCAACAAAGTATAAATGGGATGAATACCTTCTGCTGGTTGAATTTTCCTACAATAATACATATCACACATGTTGTTGCAAATCAGCACCACGGATGCAAATCAAGGTTATGAATTGATGTTTTAGGCATCCGGTGTGATTGCACAACATGGAAACCTCTCTCCAAGTGTGGGACTTGTAAAAATGAGAGAAGAATCTCCAGATTAGAGGTGGTTCCTCAAACTCCTCGATTTAGATCTATATTTTGCACAACTACGAGAGGTTCATATCTTAATCCTACTCTAAATTACTGAGGAGACAGGGGATAAAAATGCAAAAATGAAACTAAACTAAAGATGGTGATGCACCAAAAGGAGTGGTGAAACATTTTTGCCATGTAAATAGACACAAATTCATGAAATGCAACAAGGGAAAACATACACAAGTTGATAGATGTAATTAGATGTCTTAAAATGAAGTAAAACAATACAAACAGAGAGGATCGAAAGCATTCACGTGAGTTTGCACTTTGTCAATTCCATGTAAAAATATCTTGCATTACACCCTCAAAGAGGTATAAACCTGTTATAATACTTGAAAAAGGTCGATTCTTACAACTATCACTTGTTTGAGGTGAAAGAAGAAGTTTTCTATGCCAAAAAGTGTTAAACCCTCAAGAAATGAGCCAAATTTGGCTTTTACAATGCATGGGTCGAGCCAGAGAGAGAAAACGTAAAAACGTGGGAGCACATTCCTCATTGATGGAAAATACATTAAAATAGCATGGAGGACCTTACAAACCCATAACCTATCATTTTTGACCATATTGGAGAAGAATGTGACCCATTACGTATTAAATTTGGTTGTTGAAATGTTATTTCTAGCCATGGACATGTACGCAGAACCGTTTTTGAATTTTCTCTCTCCAAAAAAAAAACCAAAATTATAAATTGACCATGGAATCATGTAGAGAATTTTAACATCTTTTTAATGATATAAAGAACATGAAAATTTGAGCTCTGGATCAAAAGATATGATCGTTTGAAGATTTAGGGCAAAAATGGCCCAAAAATGGATCGGCGGGAAAAATTTTCAAATTTTACCTTTTTTTGTCTTTGGAAAAATTTTCAAAAATTCCCCACACTCTGCTGGTCGGATGCCACGTGGTAAGCTCTGATTCACTCTGGAATTCTCTCTCCTTCTCTTTTCCACGGGTTTTCCTTTGAAAATCGACCTTTTTATACTCTTTTGGAAAAATTCAAATTTTGCCTCCGACCCCGAACTCCTCGCCACGTGGCCTTCCTATTGGCCGAGGCCTCAAATGGGAAAATTTTCCACAAAAACTCCACCGAACCATAACTTGAAAAATATAAGGAGTTAGGAGGCAACCTTTACCTTTACGGAGAGTTGAGAGAGATCTCTATCTCGATGGTGCCATTTCGAGAAAGCCTTGAGTGCCTGAAAATCAAAAAAAGTAGACTAGGCACAAGAGGGGCAAGAACACAAGGAGTTAGCCACAAAAACAAGCTGGGGCACCATTTTGGATAACAATTTTGGTGACTCAGAGGGGTCATCTACCTGCTAGATGAAAATACCAGTTTACTGAAGTAGTCCATTGGGCATGGAGTCATCAAATATTCTGTTTAGAACCTCAACTGACTTAGAATGTGCAAGGAGGAAGATGGAATATCACATGATGGAAGCAAGGACTGAAAAACATCTCGGGGACAACAAGTGTGACAAAGCACTTAGGGAAAGCAAAACTAACCTACAAGTAAAACAATGTGCAAAGCACTTGGAGGAATGAAAATCTAATCTAATATTTACAAGGTGGTAAATTTCCCTCTAGAAGCAACGCTTGAGATAGATTCCATTGACTAGAATCTGCAGTTCTTCACCATCCAATGAGGCCAATTGGAAAGCATTGTTGTTCTTGCACTTCATGACCATGTATGGGCCACTCCAAATGGCATCAAATTTTGAATGCCTTCCCATTTTTCTCTATCCACATCCCATTTCAACACTAGATCTCCAACCTAATAAGATCTATCCTTGGCCTTCCTATCAAAGGTCTTTTTGATCAAAGCTTGATCCTTTTCCATTGCTTGGGATGCCTGATTTCTGACCTCCTGCAGCTCCATCAACTATGCATATCTCACCTCCATGGGCTCAAACTCTAGCAACTCTAATTGCTTCATGAGTTCCAATGTTGGCAACTCAAGTGACATGGGCAAGATTGCCTCTCTTCCATAGACAAGTTTGAATGGAGAGTTACCTGTGGATCTCTTGGGAGTTATCCTATCAGCCCATAAGGCTGATTTTAGTTTGGTATGTCATCAAGAGTCCTCCTAATGATCCTCAACAAGTTCTTGTTTGTAGACTCGGCCTGGCCATTACCTTGAGGGTAATAGTTTGATGAAGTGCTTAGGTAGATCCCGTTCTTGACAGCCCACTCAGTCACCTTGGATCCAATGAATGCCAATGCATTATCTGAGATTATTGTAGTAGGTATACCAAATCTGGTTGCTATCCCCTCATAAAAGTCTAAGATGCTGGACTCATTTGCTTCTTTGAGTGATATTGCTTTAGTCCATTTGGTGAAGTAGTCGTGGTGTCAAAATCCATTTATGCCCTTGACTTGAATTGGGATTAATGACTCAATGAAGTCAAACCCCATTGCATGAATGGCTGGTCAACTAAGATTGGATGCAATGGAAGGGTAGCAAGTCTCTCTTTTCTGTGAAGAATGCACAATTCTTACACCTCTTAATCCATGCATAGCAATCTTTGAAACTTTTAGGCCAATAATAACCAGCCTTCATGATTTTTAGAGCTGTCACTCTCGGTGAAAAATGACCACCATCTGATCCACCATGGAACTCTTCCAACACCCTCTAAATCTGATTTGTGCTAATACATCTCGAAGCACTCCATTCACATATTTCTTGAACAAAACTCCATCAACAATGGCATATGGGACAGACTGTGCAATCTGAAGTGTCTTCTTTGGGTCTTGTTCATCTCCGGAGGGCATAGGCACTGTGCTTAGGAAGTTCATTATACCTTGGGTCCAGCAAGGAGTGGGAGTAGCATTGTTTTCTTCTTGAGTGCCACATGGCTCATGGCTGTCTTGAATTGTCAAAACAGCCTCTCCTTCATTGCATGCTTCTTTTTGCTTCCCAAACCAGTTTGCTCACACAATCCTTTTCCTCTTACCAGCTTGGTGATTTTGATCTCAATGTCATACTCCATGACATGGGTGATCCAACCTGCCCTTTTCTCATTCAAATCTTTGTTGAGGAGGAAGTCCTTAACCCCAACATGTGAGACTAGCAAGCTGGACCTTGTTGTTTGAGACTAAATGCTTGAATTTCTTCCACTTCGATTCACGCCAACACATGCTTCTCAATAAAAGAGTACTTCACCTCATAGTCATCTAGGCTCACGGTTGAAGAAGGTAATTGGCTGCTCATCATTATCCTTGTTCTGCTGTACCAAAATGGCGAAGCAGTGTCATTACCTCCAAATGCATAGAGGATGAAATCCTTGGAGAAGTCCGGGTTGATGAGAGTTGGTGCTTAAGAAATGGCTTCTTTGATTGCTTCAAAATCTCCTTGCCTTCTGCTATCCACTTGAAAGCCATGCTCTTCTTTAACATTTTTGGTGATGGGATTGACAAGGGCTACAAAATCTGGGACAAACCTCCGAACAAAGTTTATCCTCCCAAGAAACTCGAAGGGCTTTCTTGTGGCTTAAGCAATGGTAGTGCTCTTATGGCTTCAACTCTCTCTCGGATCAATTCCTAATCCTTCTTTGGAGACAATATGGCAAAGGAGCTTTCCTTCATGTGTAAGAAAGATACACTTCTTAGGATTCAAAGACATTCCAAATTTCCTACACCTCATGAAAACTTGTCTCAAATGAGAGAGGTGGTCTGCTGCATTTTGGAAAAAACGGTGATATCATCAAGGTAAATCGGCACCATGTTGTTAATCAAACCTTTGAATGCCATGTCCATTGCTCTTTGGAAGGTAGCACTAGAGTTGGACAGCCCAAATGGCATCTTCCGTATGCAAAAGTCCCCATTTGGTTGTAAAGGCTATCTTGAACTAGTCTTCTTCCTTCACCATAATCTGATTGTAGCGAGTAGCCATCAAGTAGTGAAAACCTCTCGGAGCCATCCATAACTTGCAAGATTTGCTCCATGGAAGGGAGTGGGTAATGGTCCTTGAGAGATGCTCTATTTAAGTCTTTGAAATCAACACACAATCTGATCTCTCCACTCTTCTTTACATTTGGAACCAAGTTGGCAACCCAACTAGAATGCTTGATTGGGAATATGATTCTTGACTCAATCAGCTTGTCCAATTCTTTCCTCATGAGAGCCTCCATGTGTGGATTGGTGGTCTTTGTTTTTACTGTGGGCTTAGTATTTGGATCCAATTCAATGGTATCTTTGAGCTAAGTTGGGATTGAAACCTTTCAAATCTTCATAGCTCCATGCAAACACATCGGGGAACTCTTGACATGCATTTTGTATGAACTCATACCTTTCTTGATCAGTTTTCATCTTTCCAATTTGTAATGGTTTGTTCTCTTCTACCAAGATGGATCTTTGAATCCTCTCTCTTGACCTGAATGTTTACTTTCTACTTTCTAAACTGATCATTGGGCTTAAAAATGGACTCCAAAGTGATAAGTCCCTTGGGCAGCTTGTTAGTTCTCAACTATACCACTTGGTCACCATCTGCTTTGTCCAATTTTCTTGATTCTTAGTGAGAACTCGGCTTATTCTTGCAAGAAATGGATGATTTGTTGGTCATTCTCAAACACTTGCCAAATGACATTGTTATACGGCACCTTTGAAGGCCCCATAATCACGTGGATGTTTGGTTGTACTTTGTCTTTTTGAATGCTTTCCACAATGTCAAAGGCTGCCTACTACTACCTGCAAGCCTATCAGTGACTTGATTCTCTTTCCTAGGAATGGATTTGATGCCAAAACCCTCAAAATCTTCCATGAGGTCCCACACCTTGTTCTTGTAGCACCTGAGTAGATCATTCTTGGTAGCATGCTGTCCCTTGACCTGATTTACAATCAATTCACTGTCACCAAAGACTTGCAAGTTCTTTATTTTCTTCTTGATTTCCCAATGCATCCCTTGCACCAAGGCTTCATATTCAGCAGTGTTATTGGAGCATGCAAACTGAAATCTAAAAGCTGAATAGTACTTTACTCCTTGAGGTGAAACAAGCATGGCTCCACCTCCTGCACCTTGTCTACTCCTTGATCCATCAAAAAATAGCTGCCATACCTCATTGTCATCCTTGTGGTTTGGCTTGGTGATGTTAGGAATAGGCTGATTTTCTTCATGTATACAATAGACCCCTAGCTCAGATTCTTCTACTTCTTGATAAGGATCAAAAGCATGTACCTTGTTTGCCCATTCATCAAGAGTTAGATTCGGGATGCTCCCAACCTTGGTGTCAGCTTCATCGGTGCTTGGGTGGTCTTCTTGATCAAATGCTGAACAATTGGCGTTGATCTGACTTGGAGTGTAAGGCTCAATGTGGAAGTTTGCAATAGGTTCAGACCTGATTGTAGCCTTAGTTCCATACCTCATTCTGAACAGCATGTGTGACCAATCAGCAGACAAATATCCCCCAATCTTGGCTATGAAGTCCCTTGACAAGCATAGGGCAAAGAGTGGTGGAAGGTCTATGACTGATACATCTTGTGAAACAACAACATTTGGACATGCATGCAAGGTAAGACTCAAGTTTCTAATCACCCCAACTATTGTTACTGCTGTCCCATCCAGCTGCACTACCCCTTTGGATATGGTTTCATACTGGAGCCCTAGCTGATCAGCTATTTGTTTAGGCATCACTGAGCTACTTGCCCCGGAATCTATCATGCAATTGTGCACTAACTGATTTCCAATGATTAATGAAACATAGAAAGGAGGGGGCTTCAACATTTTACCTTGCTATCCTCCATGATTTCCCTCAGGCTGGGTAGCATTTGTGAGCACTTTCTCTTGCATCTAAACTTGTTGATTCGAAGTTGGCCAGTCCTTCATGGCAGCTTGTAACAAGTCTCTTTGGCCTAGGATAGATAGGGATTCCCACATTGATATATTAACATTTGTCTTCTTCATCTGATCAATGATATTGAATGGTGATGAAGGATCTCTTTGCTGTCCCTTTGCTTGTACATTCACTCTTGCACGTGGCGTAATAACTAGTATTTGATTTGGTCTAGGAGTTGTTCTTGGTTTCCCTTGTGCATTTGAAATTGGATTTTTCTTGCCAACCATTTGTGGAGCCATGGAAGGTTGTGGATTGGTTGGAGCTAATGGTTGTTCTTCACCCAAATTCCTTCTTTTTGACCTTGTGTTGGCTGCAACACCTTGGGAAACTGCCTGATTCATGCCACAAAAATCCTCTGCTTGCCAATTTACCAACGTGGTGTGATTTGGGTCTGATTTTTGTTGGAATATTTCTTGTTGTTGGTTGTTTCCTTGACTGCCCTCACCCTCCACACCAGTAGTTGTCACCATTAATGCTTGATTCAAAGCACCATTGAAGCACATGGATTGGTTATGAGGTTCATTGCATGGAAAACACCAGTCATACTCCTGAGCAATGTTGTTTTGTGTTGGCACCAATGCCTTAGAGGTAGATATGACATTTGGATTATAGGGCTGAAATAGTCTATTGGCAGGAGGCCTTGTTTGATTCATATTTGCAGCTAGATTAGGTGGTCTTTGTGGTTGGTATGGCTGCCTGTTAGGCTAAGCTTGGGGCTGGTAAGAAGGTCTAAAACCTTAGGCTTGTTGCCTCTTGAGAAGGAGTCAAATTAGGTGCTTGATTGGTGTTTGGACTCTCTAAACTTGGAAACAATGGCATGGGAGGTCTAGGGGCAAGTTTGTCCGCTTGGATCAAACAATTTTCAGCCCTAATGGCAATGCTATAAGCCATAGGGATAGTTATGCCTCCCATGGACTGAATCATCAAGAAAGAAAATTGCAACGAGATGCACATCAACTTTGCTGCAATAAAAATGAGACCTCTAAGTTTCCACCCGGCGTGCCAAAAGCTGTTGTTGCAAATCAGCAAGCACCCCGGATGCAAATCAAGGTTCGAATTGATGTTTTAGGCATCCGGTGTGATTGCACAACATGGAAACCTCTCTCCAAGTGTGGGACTTGTAAAAATGAGAGAGGAATCTCAGTTAGAGGTGGTTCCTCAAACTCCTCTAATTTAGATCTATATTTTGCATAACTACGAGAGGTTTAGATCCTAATCCTACTCTAAATTGTAAGGAGACAAGGATAAAAATGCAAAAATGATACTAAACTAAAGATGGTGATGCACCAAAAGGAGTGGTGAAACATTTTTGCCATGTAAATAGACACAAATTCATGAAATGCAACAAGGAAAACATACACAAGATGATAGATGTAATTAGAGGTCTTAAAATTAAGTAAAACAATACAAACAGAGGGTGAAAGTATTCACGAGTTTACTTTGTCAATTCCATATAAAAATATCTTGCATTCCATCCTCAAAGAGGTATAAACCTACTACAATACTTGAAAAAGATCTGATTCTTACAACTATCACTTCTTTGGAGGTGAAAGAAGAAGTTTTCTATGCCAAAAAGTGTTCAACCCTTAAGAAATGAGCCAAATCGGCTTTTACAATGCATGGGTCGAGCCGGGAGAGAGAAAACATAAAAACGTGGGAGCCCATTCCTCATTGATGGCAAATGCATTAAAACAAGATGGAGGACCTTACAAACCCATACCCTATCATTTTTGACAATATTGGAGAAGAATACGACCCATTCTTTTCAAAATGAACCAAAATTAGAAATTGACAATAAAATCATGTAGAGAATTTTAATGACTTTTTAATGATATAAAGAACATGAAAATTCAAGCTCTGGATCAAAAGATATGATCGTTTGAAGATTTAGGGCAAAATGGCCCAAAAACGGATCGGCGGGAAAAATTTTCAAATTTTATCTTTTTTTTGTCTTTGGAAAAATTTTCAAAAATTTCCCACACTCCGCTAGTTGGATGCCACGTGGTAAGCTCTGATTCGCTCTAGAATTCTCTCTCCTTCTCTTTTCCACGGGTTTTCCTTTGAAAATCGACCTTTTTATACTCTTTTGGAAAAAATTCAAATTTGTCTCGACCCCGAACTCCTCTGCCACATTGTAGCTTCCTATTGGTGTGGGCCTCAAATGGGAAAATTTTCCACAAAAACTCCACCAAACCATAACTTGAAAAATATAAGGAGTTAGGAGGCAACCTTTACCTTTCGGAAAGCCGAGAGAGAGCTCTATCTCGATGGTGCCATTTCCAGAAAGCCTTGAGTGCCCGAAAATCAAAAATGTAAACCGAGGCACGGGAGGGGAAAGAACACAAGGAGTTAGCCACAAAAAGCGAGATGGGGCACCATTTTGGATAACAACGCCTCTTTAAAAATGGTGCCCTTTGAAGCATTGTATGGAAGAAAATGCAAAACCCCTGTTAGCTGGGACAGCATAGAGGACAGAGAGGTAATTGGGCCAAAAATCCTCAAGGAAATGGAACAACAAATCAAAATGATTCGGGAACATCTAAAGGAGGCTGCCAATAGGCAGAAGAGTTATGCAGACTTAAAGCGGGTTGATAGGAATTATAAACTTGGTGAGAAGGTCTTTCTTCGGGTTAAGCCAAAAAAGAGCTCAATAACTTTTGGCAAGGCTACCAAGTTGTCACCACGTTACGTGGGACCTTTTGAAATTGTTGAAATAATCAACCCTGTAGCTTATCGTCTAGCATTACCTCCTGCTTTATCACAAATGCATGATGTTTTTCATATTTCTTTGCTTAAGAAATACGTAACAGATTTATCACATGTGTTGAATTAGAATTCCTTGCAGGTCCAAGACCCAGGAATAATCATGATTAAGCCCATTCGAGTGTTGGGAACTCACCAGTTGTGCTTAAGAAATCACAAAGTGAATCAATGTAAGGTCCAGTGGGACCAGTTTAGCGAAGAAAGTGTAACTTGGGAAAATCTCGAAGAAATGAGATCTGCTTTTCCATACTTGTTTGATCGAAATTGAAATTCGAAAAAATGATAATTCTACCAAATTTAGACAATTATTGGTCTATTTTACAGTTGTCTTAAAACACTATTTTAAAGAGTGAATCTGTTTTTGGTATGAACTTATGAATGGAAGGACAATAACTGAATTTTGTCCTAGAAACTCCTTGAATTGGTTAATTTGATCATCGGGATGATGATTCTTTAAGAAGGGAGGAATGTAACACCTTGATTTTTGTAAGTTATCATGGTAATTACCTTTCATGATGTGTAGAATGCAAAAATGAAGATAAACATGTTAAGCAACATTTTTGATCTTAGAGGAATGTGTTGCTGATCTGGACCCTTGTTTCTTTGTAACTTGATACTTGGGATGAAGTTACTATTGCTTGTGTGATTGCTAATGAGACTTGATATGGAAACTAGTTGATTAAATATTAGGGGATTAAACCCTAACCTACCCCTAAGTTTTATCTAATATCCTAACTACTATTTTATATGGATTCTAGATTTCATAAGGGAGAAAATAGATGTAAATCCTACTAACCTATGAACTAGGCGAATGACCTAGATATAGACTATTAAAATCCTAAAATAATCCTAACCTAAGGAAGGGGATGTGTAGACCCATGTGGATGGAAAGGATAAGGGGAGGGAGGTAAGAAATTTATTAGGACAATAAATAATGTCCTTACAAGTTTCAGCGCCAAGTTTGGCGGGAACAAGAAAAAGTTGGAGGCATCCAACTAGCTAAGTGGCTAAAAAGGAATTACATGCAAAATTTGAAAAAGGAAACTCACCAACCTGAGTCGGCGGTGGCGTGAGGAATGAGGAAAAAGCACTGCATTCAATGCATTCAATGACCTTGGTCTTAGCGACCAGCTCGCCTTGGAAAGAGGAAAAAGGAAATTTGTTTGTTATTGTGTGCAATCAGATTTTAGTTGCTCTGCATTTTGTTCTTCCATGGTTCTGTCGAACCTACTGTTATTTTTGGTTATTACCTCTGTTCTTGGAGAAGCTAGGCTATTTTTGGAGCCTGTGGAAGTTAGGGGACTGTTTGGAAAGTTTCTGCTTGCATTGTTAGTGGAGAAGAATAGCTCTGTGGGCACGGTTTTCTTCGATCTTCAAGAAAAATTATAGGCATTTTGATCCCTTCTCCTTAAACCATTTTCTTTTGCTTAATCGTTTCATTAAAACAACCCTGCTCTTATGAAGGGGGTTTTGGTTATTCGATTTTCTTTGTTATGTTGAAGTGATTTTGGGTTGAGTCGTTTTCTTTCTTGTATGTGACTTGAATATTTCTTTGCAAAATGGGTAAATGAAATGAATCTGTTTTTTCGTATGATTACGCATTGATAGTATTGTGTAATCGTTTCTATTACTGTTATCCCAAATGTGCCCCCTGCTCATTTTGTGGCTAACTCCTTTACATCTTTCCTTCTCTTGTGCCTCAATCAGAATATTTTGTTTTCTAGGCACTCAAAACCTTCTGGAAATGACACCATTGGATAGAGCTCTTTCTCATCTTTCCAGAAAGGTAAATTTTTCCTCCTAACTCCATGTATTTTTCAAGTTATGGCTCTGGGCGGAGTTTTGTGGGAAATTTTTCCTAGAAGGCCCCATGACCAATCGGGAGAGCGCCACGTGAGGGCAAAAAAACACCAAGCGACCCGAAGGAAAAATGGTCAGGAAGGGCCCACACCCAATCAGAATGTGCCATGTGGCACCTGGAGTGGCGGAGCATGGGGAAAATTTGAAAAATGTTCCAAAGACCAAACGGGTAAAAATTCAAACTTTTTGCCCGCCGATCCGATTTTGGCCTGTTTTTGCCCTAAAACTTCAAATCGCCATATCTTTCGATCCAGAGCTTAGTTTTTCACGTTCTTTATATCAATGGAAAGATGGTGAAATTCTCTACATGATTCTGGGGTCAATTTTGCATTTTGGTTGAGTTTTGAGAGAGAAAATCAAGAAACACCTCTGGTACGTGGCCATGAACAGAACTAACGTTTCAACCAACCGTTTTAATGAAGAATGGGTCGCATTCATTCTCCCAAAGATGGTTAAAAATGCATGGGAATGGGTTTGTAAGTCGCCCATGCTGTTTTGAATGCATTTGGTCAATCATTGAATGGCTTACACGTTTTCCCATGTTTCTCTCTCCTGGGGTCGACACATGTGTTGTAAAAGCTAGAATGAGTTCATTTTGAGGGAGACACCTTTTCAGGACTGCAACTTCCTTTTCTTCACCTTCAACAAGTAGAATTTGTGAAGAAATTTTACCTTTCCATGTAATACAACACTTTTTCTTGCCCGGATCATGTAATGCAAATGCAAGGTTTTGGATCCGAAAATGTTGATATACGTTCTGTGATTAAATTCCTCAATCCTTTGTATATCTATCATTGATTTCATTTGATCTTTCATTACATTTTGAGCATTTTGTGCATGTTTTTCATGTTGTTTTATGTGGATTGTGTATTTCATGAACAAGAAGTGTTCACCACTCCTTTGGTGCATCACCTTAGCATTAGTTTTAGTTTCAATTTTTGCTCTCTTTATCTTTGTCTCCTTGGAATCTAGAGTAGGATTAGGATTCAAACCCTCGCAATTGTGTAAATAACATATTTGATCGAGAGGAGTTTGAGGAACCAACCTCTAATCTGGAGATTCCTCTCTCATTTTACAAGTCTCACACTTGGAGAGAGGTTTTAATGTTGTGCAATCACACTAGATGCCGAAACATCAACTTAGAAACCTGATTTGATTTGCCGCTGATTTGTAACAACAGTTTTGGCACACGGGTGGGACCTTAGAGGTCTCATTTTCATTGCAGCAAAGTTGATGTGCATCTGCTACAATTTTCTTGCTTAAAAGAGCTATAAGTTGCACATCTGGCGACTCCAAGGAAGAAGAATTATCCTGGTTTTAGCAGTGCAGACCTGAAAACTCATGAGAAGAATCACTACAAGGTCAAGAGTTGGAGAAGAAGAGGTGATGTTTGAATATCTGCAGTTATCTCCAAGGGTAAGGCAAAGTGGGAGGAGAATCTAAAGGTCTCCATCTCCACCAAATAGAACTCTCTCAACTCCTCCACCTAGTAGGCCTTTTATTCAATCAACAAGGGTTCTAAGGCCAATTAGAATGGCACAAAACAACCCCTATGTCAATTTCACTGGTAGCAGCCCACTTGCTCTCAATGCACAAAATCCAATTCCAATTTCAGCCTTGAAGAACATTCCATACTTCTTTGGAGAGAATCGACTACTCTTGATGATCATGTTAAAGACATTGCCAACCTTTGTGTATTCATGAAATCAATGAGATGCAAGTTCTTTGTCAAATTTTGGCATCTTCATTCAAGGGGAAGGCTTTTCAATGGTTTAGAAGCCTTGCCTCGGTTCTATTCAAAATTGGAACCCGCTATCGTAGCACTTCATGAACAATTTGGGGAGAAGGGAGACAACTTGTCACTTTTAGAGTAGCTGACAACCATCAAGAAAGCTCCCAATGAGTAGCTGACTGATTTCAACTTCAGATTTCAAAGGACTTGGGAGAGAATTCTAGTGGCAACAAGGCCAACAACAAAAGGCACTTTTCTTTACTATCTCAAAGCTCTAAATTCTGATATTTCTATGTTAATTCAGTCCATGGGAGGCACAACTATCCCCATTACTTATAGCATTGCCATTAGAGCTGAAAATTGTTTGATCCAAGCTGGCAAACTAGCCCCTAGACCTCCCATGCCATTGTTTCCAAGTTTAGAGAGCCCAAACACTAATCAAGCACCTAATTTGGCTCCTTCTCCCACTCCTAGAAATCAGAATTCAAGTGAAGCTTCCACTTCATCTTCTAGTGCCTCAAATGAACTTCAAGAAGTCATGAAGCAATTGCAAAATTTAGGTAATGAGCTGGTTACTCTCAAGAGGCAACAAGCCCAAAGTTTTAGACCTTCCTTCCAACCTCAAGCTTAGCCTAACAGGAAACCATATCAACCTCATAGACCACCCAATCCAACTACAAATCTAAATCAAGCAAGGCCTCCTGCCAACAGACCATTTCAGCCCTATAATCCAAATGCTATATCTGCCTCTAAGGCATTGGTGCCAACACAAAACAACGTTGCTCAGGAGTATGATTGGTGTTTTCCATGCAATGAACCTCACAACCAATCTATGTGTTTCAATGGTGCCTTGAATCAAGCATTAATGGTGACAACTACTGGTGTGGAGGGTGAGGGTAGTCAAGGAAACAACCAACAACAAGAAACATTCTAGCAGCAATCAGCTCCAAATGACACCACACTTGTGAAATGGCAAAGCGAGAGGATTTTGTGGCATAAATCAAACAGTCTCTCTCAAGGTGTTATAGCCAACACAAGGTCAAAAAGAAGGAATTTGGGTGAAGAACAACCATTAGCTCCAACCAATCCACAACCTTTTATGGCTCCACAAATGGTTGGCAAACAAAATCCAATTGTAAATGCACAAGGGCAGCCAAGAACAACTCCTAGACCAACTCAAATACCAGTTTTGTTGCCCACATACAAGGGATGAATATGCAAACCAAGGGACAACAAAGAGATCCTTCATCACCATTTAGTATCATTAATCGATGAAGAAGACAAATGTAAATATATCAATGTGGGAATCCCTATCTATCCCAGCCGAGAGATTTGCTACAAGCTGCCATGAAGGACTAGACAACTTCGAATTAGCAAGTCCAAATGAAAGAGAAAGTGCTCACAAATGCTACCCAGCCTGAAAGGAATCATGGAGGACAACAAGGTAAAATGTTGAAGCCCCTCCTTTTTATGTATCATTAATCATTGGAAACCAATTGGTGCATAATTGCATGATTGATTCGGGGCAAGTAGCTCGGTGATGCCCAAGTAAATAGCTGATCAGCTACGACTTCAATATGAAACCATATCCAAAGGAGTAGTGTAGTTGGATGGGACAGAAATAACAACTTGATTGGGGTGATTAGAAACTTGAGTATTACCTTGCATGCATGTCCAAATGTTGTTGTTTTACAAGATGTATCAGTTATAGACCTTCCACCACTCTTTGCCCTATGTTTGTCAAGAGATTTCATAGCCAAGATTGGAGGATATTTTCTACTAATGAGGAGACACACATTGTTGGAGAATGAGGTATGGAACCAAAGCTACAGGATTAGGTCTGAACCTATTGCAAACTTCCACATTGAGCCCTACACTCCAAGTCGATCAATGCCGCTGTTTGGCATTTGATCAAGAAGATCACCCAAAACCCGATGAAGTGACACCAAGGTTGGAAGCATCCGGATCTAACTCTTGATGAATGGGCAAACAAGGTGCATGCTTTTGATCCTTATCAAGAAGTAGAAGAATGAGCTAGGGATCTATTGTATATATCAAGAAGATCATCCCATTCCTAGCATCACCAAGCCAAACCACAAGGATGACAATGAGGTATGGTAGTTTTTTTCATGATGGATCATGAGGAGTAGATAAGGTGCGGAGGTGGAGCTATGCTTATTTCACCTCAAAGGAGTAAAGTACTATTCAAGCTTTTAGATTTCAGTTTGCATGGTCTAATAAAAAACTTGAAATGAAGCCAGTGCAAGAGGATGCATTGAGAAAAAGAGAGGAATCAAGTCTTCGGTCGAGGCATCCTGATTGTCAACCAGTCAAAGGGAATCATGAACCCAAGAATGATCTACTCAAGTGCTACAAGAAAGGTGTGGGACCTCATTGAATATTTTGAGGTTTTGGCATCAAATCAAGGTTGAAAGAGAACCAAGCTCCATAAGCTTTGGGTTGTTGAGATTCTCAGCCTACCGCCATGACGTTGTGGAGAGCATTAAAAAGATAAGGTACAACCAAACATCCATGTGATCATGAGGCCTCCCTCTTTTTTGGATAACAATGTAAGTTGGCAAGTGTTTGAGAATGACCAGCAAATCATCCATTTATTACAAGAAGAATCTGAATGAAACTTTTCGAGTTCTTTTAAAAATCAGGATAAATTGGAACATCTTTTCCTATGGTGACCAAGTGAGTATTGTGAGAACTAAAAGCTGGAGAAAGGGACTTATCACTTTGGAGTCCATTTTCAATCCTAATGATCATTTAGGATCCTCCCGAAGCAAACATTCGGGTCAAGAGAGAAGATATTACATTATCCATCTTGGTGTGAAGAGAACAAACCATTGCAAATTGGAAAGATGCATCACCTCCAGAAGCAAGAAAGGTATGAGTTTTTATGCATTTGTCAAGAGTTCCTCGATGTGTTTTTAGGTTTGGAGCTAAAGATTTGAAAGGTTTCAATCCCAAGTTAGCTCATCACACCATTGAAGTTAGACCAAAATACTAAGCCCTTCGAGGAGAAACAAAAAGGCAGGTCAATCCACACATGGGAACTATTGTTGTAAATCGCAGCCTGAGACTTTCAACCCATCGGATGCAAATCTTGTGGTTCTACATGATGTTTAGACTTCCACCACTCTTTGCCCTATGTGTTGTCAAGAGATTTCACAACATGGAAACCTCTCTCCAAGTGTGGGACTTGTGAAAATGAGAGAGGAATCTCAGTCTCGAACCTGGTTCCTCAAACTTCCACGATTTAGATCTACACTCCTTTTGCACAATCAGGTTCTAATCCTAATTCTACCCTAGCATTTGATCAAGAAGAGACGGGGATAAAAATGCAAAAATGAAACTAAACTAAAGATGGTGATGGGTAAAAAGAGTGTTTTTGAAACATTTTTTCCATGTAAATAGACACAAATTCATGAAATGCAACAAGGAAAAACATACATCAAGAAGATGTCAGCCCATTCTTAGCATCATGAAGCCAAAACAAGGATGACAATGAGGTATGACAGCTTTTTTTGATGGATCAATTCCATGTAAAAAGGTATCTATGCTTATTTCACCTCAAAGAGGTAGTAAGTACTATTCAACTTTTAGAAAAAGTTTGATGCTACAATATCACTTGTTGGAATAAGAAGTTTGCAATGCAAAAAGTGATGCATTGGGAATAAAGAGGAATAAAGAACTTTTATAGTCTTGGGTGAGCCTAGTGAGTTGAGAGAAAATGTAAAAACATAGGAGCCCATTCCTCATTGATGGAAAATGATCTAAACTCAAGGACCTTACCCATAAGAATCAGGTGTGGGACCTATTGAAGAATTTTGAGGGTTTCAGCATCAAATCAATTCCTAGAAAGAGAAATGTCATTTCTTGCAGCATGGACACGTACCTTTGAACCATTTTTAAATCAAAAGATAAAATGAACCAAAATCCATGTGATTGACCATGGAATAATGGATAAAATGTTTAACATCTTTTTGAGAATGACACAAAAATCATCTGGATCTTAAAAGATATGATCGTTTGAATTTTAGGGCTAAAAATCGGAAAAATTGGAACGCAAGATGGTGACCAAAAATTTCAGAATTTAACAAGCTGCCCAAGGGACTTTTGTCTTTGGAGTCCATTTTCAATCCCAATGATCGCTGGTCGGATGAGAAAGCAAACATTCTATTGGTCAAGAGAGGATTCGATGGGATCCATCTTGGTGGAAAAACGGAACCATAAATTGAAAATATAAGGAACAAGAAAGGTAATTTCTTTACCTTTTCGGAAAAGAGAGAGTTCTATCGATGTGTGCCATTGGAGCTACGAATATTTGAAAGGTTAAAATCAAAAAGTTAGCTAGAGGCACACCATTGAGTTGGTAAGAATACTAAGTTCCACAAAAACAAAGGTGGGGCACCATGGATAACATGGAACCTCTCATGAGGAAGGAATTGAACAAGTTGATTGAGTCAAGAATCATATTCCCAATCAAGCATTCTAGTTGGGTTGCCAACTTAGTTCTAGTCAGAAAGAAGAGTGGAGAGATCAGATTGTGTGTTGACTTCAGAGACTTGAATAGAGCATCTCTCAAGGACCATTACCCACTCCCTTCTATGGAGCAAATTTTGCAAGTTGTGGCTGGCTCGAGAGGTTTTCACTACTTGATGGCTACTCGGGATACAATCAGATTATGGTGAAGGAAGAAGATCAGTTCAAGACAGCCTTCACAACCAAATGGGGAACTTATGCATACAGGAAAATTCCATTTGGGTTGTCCAAAACGTTGGAGCTACCTTCCAAAGAGCAATGGACATGGCGTTCAAAGGTTTGATTAACAACGTGGTGCTGATATACCTTGATGATATCACTATTTTTTCAAAGAATGCAGCAGACCACCTCTCTCATTTGAGACAAGTCTTCCAAAGGTGTAGGAGATTTGGAGTGTCTTTGAATCCTAAGAAGTGTATCTTCCTAGCACATGAAGGAAAGCTCCTTGGCCATATTGTCTCCAAAGAAGGATTAGCAATTGATCCAGAGAGGGTTGAAGCCATAAGAGCACTACCATTGCCAAGCCACAAGAAGGCCCTTCAGAGTTTCTTGGGGAGAATAAACTTTGTTTGAAGGTTTGTCCTAGATTTTGCAGCCCTTGTCAAACCTATCACCAAAATGTTAAAGAAAAGCATGGCTTTCAAGTGGACAACAGAAGGCAAGGAGAGTTTTGAAGCAATCAAAGAAGCCATCTCCCAAGCACCAACTCTCATCAACCCGGATTTCTCCAAGGATTTCATCCTCTATGCATTTGGAGGTAATGATACTATTTCTGCCATTTTGGTACAGCAAAACAAGGACAATGATGAGTAGCCAATTGCTTTCTTCAGCCAAAGCCTAGATGACTATGAGGTGAGATATTCTTTTATTGAGAAGCATGTACTTGCAGTAATCAGAAGCTTGAAGAAATTCAAGCATCTAGTCTCAAACAACAAGGTTCAGTTGTTGGTCTCTCATGCGGGAGTAAAGGACTTCCTCCTCAACAAGGATTTGAATGAGAAAAGGGCAGGTTGGATCACTCGTGTCATGGAGTATGACATTGAGATCAAGGTCACCAAGCTGGTAAGAGGAAAAGGATTGTGTGAGCAGCTGATTCTGGGAAAGCAAAAAGGAGTATGCAATAAAGAAGAGGCTGTTTTGATAGTTCAAGACAGCCATGTGCAAGGTAGCACTCAAGAAGAGGATAATGTTGTCCCCACTCCTTGCTGGACCCAAGGTATAATGCATTTCCTAAGCACAGGCCTATGCCCTCCAGAGATGAACAAAACCCAAAGAAGACACTTTAGATTGTAGGTTGTCCCATATGCCATAGTAGTGGACGGTGTTTTGTTCAAGAAAGATGTGAATGGAGTGCTGCTGAGATGCATTAGCACAAATCAGATTCATAGGGTGTTGGAAGAGTTCCATGGTGGACCAGCTGGTGGTCATTTTGCACCAAGAGTGATAGCTCTAAAAATCATGAAGGCTGGTTATTATTGGCCCAAGATTTTCAGTGATTGCTTTGTGTGGATCAAAAGGTGCAAGAATTGTGCATTCTTCATAGGTAAAGAGAGGCTTGCTGCCCTTCCATTGCATCCAATTTCAGTTGACCAGCCATTCATGCAATGGGGTTTGGACTTCATTGGAGTCATTAATCCCAATTCAAGCCAAGGGCATAAGTGGATTTTGATAGCCACAGACTACTTCACCAAGTGGACTGAAGCAGTAGCACTCAAGGAAGCAAATGAGTCTAGCATCTTAGACTTCTATGAGGGGATAGTAACCAGATTTGGCATACCTGCTACAATAATCTCAGATAATGCATTAGCATTCATTGGATCCAAGGTGACTGAGTGGGCTGTCAAGAACGGGATCTACCTAAGTACTTCATCAAACTACTACCCTCAGGGTAATGGCCAGGCTGAATCTACAAACAAGAACTTGTTGAGGATCATTAGGAGGACTCTTGATGAGAATCAGAGGTCTTGGCATACCAAACTGAAATCAGCCTTATGGGCTGATAGGATAACTCCCAAGAGATCCACAGGTAACTCTCCATTCAGGCTTGTTTATGGAAGAGAGGAAATCTTGCCCATGTCACTTGAGTTGCCAACATTGGAACTCATGAAGCAATTAGAGTTGCTAGAGTTTGGGCCCATGGAGGTGAGATATGTAGAGTTGATGGAGCTCCAAGAGATCAGAGATCAGGCATCCCAAGCAATGGAGAAGGATCAAGCTTTGATCAAGAAGACCTTTGATAGGAAGGCCAAGAGTAGATCTTTCCAAGTTGGAGATCTAGTGTTAAAATGGGATGCAGATAGAGAAAAATCGGGAAGGCATTCAAAATTTTATGCCATTTGGAGTGGCCCATACATGGTCACAAAGTGTAAGGACAACAATGCCTTCCAATTGTCTTCATTGGATGGCGAAGAACTGCAGATTCAGTCAATGGAATCTATCTAAAGCATTTGCTACTAGAGGGAAATTCTCCACCTTGTAAATATTAGCTTAGGTTTTCATTCCTCCAAGTTCTTGTGCACATTGTTTTGTTGTAGGTTATTTTGCTTTCCCTAAGTGCTTGGTACACTGACATTGTTTCTCGGGAATGTGTTTGCGAGGCCTTGCTCCATCGAGGTGATTTTCCATGTTCCTCTTTGCAACGTTCTAGTCAGTTGGGGTATTAAACAAGAGAATCAAGTGACTCCATGCCCAATGGATTACTTCAGAAACTGGTAACTTCATCTAGCAAGTAGATGACCCTCCGAGTCGCCAAAATTGTTATCCCAAATGTGCCCCCTGCTCATTTTGTGGCTAACTCCTTTACATCTTTCCTTCTCTTGTGCCTCAGTCAGAATATTTTGTTTTCCAGGCACTCAAAACCTTCTAGAAATGGCACCATTGGATAGAGCTCTTTCTCAGCTTTCCTAGAAAGGTAAATTTTTCCTCCTAACTCCACGTATTTTTCAAGTTATGGCTCAGCGGAGTTTTGGTGGGAAATTTTTCCCTAGAAGGCCCGCAGCCAATCGGGAGGGCCACGTGTCAAGGCGAAAAACACCAAGTGACTCGAAGGAAAAAAATGGTGCCCAATGGAAATGTGCCATGTGGTACAGGTGGTGGAGCACGGGAAAATTTGAAAAATGTTCCAAAGACCAAACGGGTAAAAATTCAAACTTTTACCGCCGATCCGATTTTGCTTTGCTTTTTTGCCCTAAAACTTCAAATCGCCATATCTTTTGATCCAAAGCTCAATTTTTCACGTTATTTATATCAATGGAAATATGGTGAAATTATCTACATGATTCCGGGGTCAATTTTGTATTTTGGTTGAGTTTTGAGAGAGAAAATCAAGAAACACCTCTGGTACGTGGCCATGAACAGAACTGACATTTCAACCACCGTTTTAATGAAGAATGGCTCGCATTCTCTCCCAGCATGGTTAAAAATGCATGGGAATGGGTTTTTCAGGTCGCCCATGCTGTTTTGAATGCAATTTGGTCAATCATTGAATGGCTTACACGTTTTCCCATGTTTCTCTCTCCTGGGGGTCGTGGCTTGCACTGTAAAAGCTAGAATGAGTTCATTTTGCAAGGAGAGACACCTTTTCAGCTCTGTAACTTCCTTTTCTTCCTTCTTTGGCAGAATTTGTGAAGAAATTTTTACCTTTCCATGTAATACAACACTTTTTCTTGCCTCTGGATCACTGTAATGCACTGTATTGGATCTGAATGTTGATATATGTTCTGTGATTAAATTCCTCAATCCTTTCATATATCTATCATTGATTTCTTGATCTTTCATTACATTTTGAGCATTTTGTGCATGTTTTGTGTTGTGTTTCCTTGTGGATTGTGTATTTCATGTAGTCAGGTGTCTACAACTCCTTTGGTGCATCACCTTAGCATTAGTTTTAGTTTCTTTTACTCTCTCTATCTTTGTCTCCTTGGAATCTAGAGTAGGATTAGGATTCAAACCTCTGCAATTGTGCAAATAACAGATCTGATCAGAGGAGTTTGAGGAACCAGCCTCTAATCTGGAGATTCCTCTCTCATTTTACAAGTCCCACACTTGGAGAGAGGTTTCAATGTTGTGCAATCACACTAGATGCCTGAAACATCAACTTAGAAACCTGATTTGCATCCGGGGATTGTTGATTTGTAACAATGTTGTCTTGGCATGCCGGGTGGGACCTTAGAGGTCTCATTTTCATTACAACAAAGTTGATGTGCATCTGCTGTAATTTTCTTGCTTAAAAGAGCTATAAGTTACACATCTGGCGACTCCAAGGAAGAAGAATCAGTGGGTTTTACTAGTGCAGACCTGAAAACTCATGAGAAGAATCACTACAAGGTCAAGAGCTGGAGAAGAAGAGGCGCTATTTGAATATCTGCAGTTATCTCCAAGAGTAAGGCAAAGTGGGAGGAGAATCCAAAGGTCTCCATCTCTACCAAACGGAACTCTCTCAACTCCTCCACCTAGTAGGCCTTTCATTCAATCAACAAGGGTTCTAAGGCCAAGTAGAATGGCACAAAACAACCCCTATGTCAATTTCACTGGTAGCAGCCCACTTGCTCTCAATGCACAAAATCCAATTCCAATTTCAGCCTTGAAGAACATTCCATACTTCACTGGAGAGAATCAGACTACTCCTTGTGATCATGTTAAAGACATTGCCAACCTTTGTGTGATTCATGAAATCAATGAGATGCAAGTTCTTTGTCAAATTCTTTGGCATCTTCATTCAAGGGAAGGCTTTGCAATGGTTTAGAATCCTTCCCTCAGTTCTATTCAAAATTGGAACCATCTATGTGTAGCACTTCATGAGCAATTTGGAGAGAAGGGAGACAACTTGTCTCTTTTGGAGAGCGGTGACAACCATCAAGAGAGCTCCCAATGAGCGGTGGTGATTTGATTTCAACTTCAGATTTCAAAGAACTTGGGAGAGAATTCCAGTGGTAGTCAGGCCAACAATAGAAGGTGCCTTTGTTTACTATCTCAAAGCTCTAAATTCTAATATTTCTATGTTAATTCAGTCCATGGGAGGCACAACTATCTCCATTGCTTATAGCATTGCCATTAGAGCTGAAAATTATTTGATCCAAGCTGGCAAACTAGCCCCTAGACCTCCCATGCCATTGTTTCCAAGTTTAGAGAGCCCAAACACTAATCAAGCACCTAATTTGGCTCCTTCACCCACTCCTAGAAATCAAAATTCAAGTGAAGCTTCCACTTCATCTTCTAGTGCCTCAAATGAACTTCAAGAATTCATGAAGCAATTGTAAAATTTAGGTAATGAGCTGGTTACTCTCAAGAGGCAACAAGCCCAAAGTTTTAGACCTTCCTTCCAGCCTCAAGCTCAGCCTAACAGGCAACCATATCAACCTCATAGACCACCCAATCCAGCTGCAAATCTAAATCAAGCAAGGCCTCCTGCCAACAGACCATTTCAGCCCTATAATCCAAATGTTATATCTGCCTCTAAGGCATTGGTGCCAACACAAAACAACGTTGCTCAGGAGTATGATTGGTGTTTTCCATGCAATGAACCTCACAACCAATCTATGTGTTTCAACGGTGCCTTGAATCAAGCATTAATGGTGACAACTACTGGTGTGGAGGGTGAGGGAAGTCAAGGAAACAACCAACAACAAGAAACATTCCAGCAAAGATAATCAACTCCAAATGACACCACACTTGTGAACCTGGTAGGCGAGAGGATTTTTGTGGCATAAATCAAATAGTCTCTCAACATGTTGCAACCAACACAAGGTCAAAAAGAAGGAATTTGGGTGAAGAACATCCATTAGCTCCAACCAATCCACAATATTTTATGGCTCCACAAATGGTTGGCAAACAAAATCCAGATTGTAAATGCACAAGGGCAGCAAGAACAGCTCTAGACCAACTCAAATACTAGTTTTTACTTTGCCCACATGCAAAGAGATCCTTCATCACCATTTAGTATCATTGATCAGATGAAGAAGAAAAATGTAAATATATCAATGTGGGAATCCCTATCTATCCCAGGCCAGAGAGATTTGCTACAAGCTACCATGAAGGACTGGCCAACTTCGAATCAGCAAGTCCAAATGCAAGAGAAAGTGCTCACAAATGTTGCCCAGCCTGAAGGGAATCATGGAGGACATCAAGGTAAAATGTTGAAGCCCCCTCCTTTTTATGTCTCATTAATCATTGGAAACCAATTAGTGCACAATTGCATGATTGATTCCGGGGCAAGTAGCTCAGTGATGCCCAAGCAAATAGCTGATCAGCTAGGACTTCAATATGAAACCATATCCAAAGGAGTAGTGCAGTTGGATGGGACAGCAGTAACAACAGTTGGGGTGATTAGAAACTTGAGTCTTACCTTGCATGCATGTCCAAATGTTGTTGTTTTACAAGATGTATCAGTTATAGACCTTCCCACTCTTTCCCCTATGTTTGTCAAGAGATTTCACAGTCAAGATTGGAGGATATTTGTCTACTGATTGGTCACACATGTTGTTCAGAATGAGGTATGGAACCAAAGTTACAATCAGGTCTGAACCTATTGCAAACTTCCACATTGAGCCCTACACTCCAAGTCAGATCAATGCCAACTGTTCGGAATTTGATCAAGAAGATCATCCAAGCACTGATGAAGCTGACACCAAGGTTGGAAGCATCCTGGATCTAACTCTTGATGAATGGGAAAACAAGGTGCATGCTTTTGATCCTTATCAAGAAGTAGAAGAATCTGCGCTAGGGTCTATTGCATACATCAAGAATATCAGCCCATTCCTAGCATCACCAAGCCAAACCACAAGGATGACAATGAGGTATGGCAGTTGTTTTTTGATGGATCAAGGAGTAGACAAGGTGCAAGAGGTGGAGCTATGCTTATTTCACCTCAAGGAGTAAAGTACTATTCATCTTTTAGATTTCAGTTTGCATGCTCCAATAACACTTTGAATATGAAGCCTTGGTGCAAGGGATGCATTGGGCAATAAAGAGAAGGAAAGATGTAAAGGAGTTAGCCATAAAATGAGCGGGGGCACATTTGGATAACAATTTTGGTGACTTAGAGGGTCATCTCGCTAGATGAATGATCGTAACTGAAGCAATCCATTGGGCATGGAGTCATGAGTAGTAGCCTGAAAACTGATCTAAACTTTGAAAACTTCCCTCTAAACCACTTGAATCCCACTGGACATGGAGTTTTTCCCACCAAAATGCCATCAAAACAAAGCGTGCAAGAGCGAAACCGAGTAGCAACAAAACTATGTACAAACTGAAAATCATACATGCTCCAAATGGAACATGCAGAGTGTGCACAAGCACTTCTTCTATTGAAAGCAAACCTACCTACTCTACTCTAACTTGAAGCAAAGGTGAGGTAAATGAACCCTGCAACTGATTGTGCAAAATAGCTTCCTTTCTTCAAAATTGGCAGCCATGCAAATGATTTGGAGCTGAGTATGGCTGATTGGATGAGTGGAAAATCGACAAGAAGCTGGTCTTCTACCCAAATTAGCAAGGTGTCAACTAAAAAAATGCAATACCTCTTTTAGTTGCTCTGCATTTGGATTGGAGAGGTATGACAGCTAATCCTTGGAACTTAGCAGCTCATCCTCATGCTTAGAAGCAAGCATGACTGGTTATGGCTTCTCCTTTGGCTCCAATAAAGCCAAATACTGATTGGGAAAGGTCGATCCATTGAGTATGCCCATAATTCTTATTTTCAATTCCAAGAATGGAGTTCTCTTGTAGACCTTGAATGGATGGTGTGGAAGCAATGGTAGAACCCTTACGCCCTTTCTCTTCCTCTAATGAAGGATATGAAAGATTAAAATCTTCCAATCTTGGTTCCAAAGAGTTTCTATAATATGCAGTTCTGCTACAAATGAATACTCTCTTCCATGACAATAGGCTCTTGTGTTTGGAAGATGGATGATGAAAGAGAGAATGGTGGAAACTCAACCGGTTCTTCTTCATCAAAACAGTCCTCCAAATCAGACGAGGTAAACCGCCTCATTGTTGTCCTCCCGCAAATGTTCAACCTCTCCCATGGTGTTCTCTTGATCTCGTAACTTGATCACCATGGTTTCTTTCATCCTCCAGCATGTATTTTGAGGGATCAAACTCTTCTTGATACTAGAACTTGAGAGAGATGAAGTAGAGAGGAGAAGCGAAGGTTCTTCTATAACCTACTTTGTGCTCACACCTTTAGATCTGCACTTTTCTCCCCACAACTGGAATGTGCTCCTATTCTTTTGGATTTGGATCAGCTTCTCCTTCCTCTTGCTGTCCCTCATGACTGATTTTTACAATTTGAATTGGATTAGCATTTCCTTCAAATAGGGTGCCAACATGGACACTATATTCTGAACAAATTGATTACCGATCTGCAACTCCTTTTTTTGCTCTTCTTCTGCTGCAACAAAATCAGTCCCGACCACCATTTGTTCTTTAACTCCAACCTCTTGAAGGTTTCATCAGCAAAGAGGATCTTCTTCATCCCAAATTTAAGAGCCCAACTCTTCAAAATTTGAATTTCTTCATCCTTGTTTGGCTTCTCTTTTTGTTATCCTTCATGACTGATTTTTGTAATTTTTTTGTGGTGGTGGAGGAGGTAAAACCTATTGTTTCTTTGGAGGAGAGGGTGTTTCATTTAGCTCTTGTGGAGGGGATGACTGTTTGGAAGGGAAAAGGACAGAAGAATTGAGATGAGGTGGAAGACTAGGGGGTGGAGAAATGGATTCAACACTTGGGACAGCAGATGGAGAGTTTAAAACTTGACACTGCTGAGATAAAATAGATTGGGAAAGAGGAAAAGAAAAGGCATGAGATGGTGTGCTTACCCATTGACAAGGTTGTTGAATACTCCTCTCATACACCTCTATTCCTTCAATCCACTTTGCAAGCAATGGCAGCATTGCAATCATGAAGTCAAGCTTCTCTTGAGGGCTGTAATGCCTTGGGAAAGGTCCCACCCATGGACAGGTGCTCCACAACCGATTCTAAATGCTTTCATTTGTGCTTGAGCCCTGGATTGCACCATGTTTACCTCCATCTTTTGGATTTTCTCCAATAGACCAGCATCTTGCATCTGATTTTCTTCATTGTATGCACACCCTTGCTCTTGGAAAGCTCCATAGCCAAACTGATTTTGGCATTGCTGCTCATATGGGTATGTATGCTGATTTTGAATTTGTTCAAAATGCTGATTTGGAGGATTTAAAAAACATGTTGGAGGTGGGAAACATTACTACTGCTGTTGTAAATGTGAGTTCCATGATGGAAATGAAGTCATGATTGCACAACTTCATGGAATGGAAAAGAATGAAAGAGATGGAAATAATAATGGATGGAAATGGATGAAAAATAGGTCCGCAACTTCAGAAATGGGTTTCGATCGGATGGAGTCGCCATATGTGTTTGCAAGTGCCTCCAAAGGCTGAAATATTAACAAGAACACACCAACCTGCAAAGATGAAGTGGAAGACCTCTAAGGTCCCACCGGCATGCCAAAACTGTTGTTGCAAATCAGCAGCACCCCTGGATGCAAATCAGGTTTCTAAATTGATGTTTTAGGCATCCAATGTGATTACACAACATTGAAACCTCTCTCCAAGTGTGGGACTTGTAAAAATGAGAGAGGAATCTCCATATTAGAGGTTGGTTCCTTAAAATCCTCTGATTAGATCTATTATTTGCACAACTGCAGAGGTTCAGATCCTAATTTTATCCTAGATTGCAAGGAGATAGGGATAAGAGATGCAAAAATTGAAACTAAACTAATAAGGGTGATACACCAAAGGAGTGGTGAACATTTTTGCTCATGCAAATAGACACAAATCAGAAATTGTAACATAAAACATCATGCATAGGTTGATAAGATGTAATCAAAGGTTTGAAATGAAACAAACAACACATACAAAGGACTGAAAGCATTCACAGAGCCTGTATTGTGATTTTCAACATCAAAATCCTTGCATTCCAACACCAAAGAGGCATAAAACTGTTACAATCCCTGAAAAGGTCTGATCCTTGCAAAAAATCACTTGTTGAAGGTGAAAACAAAAGCTTGCTGGGCAAAAAGTGTTCCACCTTTGAAAAATGAGCCAAATCTAGCTTTTACAGTGCATGGGTCGAGCCCAGGAGAGAGAAAATGTGAAAAAATGTGGGAGCCATTCCCCATTGACCAAAATGCATTAAAAACAGCATGGAGGTCCTTACAAACCCATGCCTTGACATTTTTGACCATGTTGGAGAAGAATGTGACCCATTTTACATTAAAATTGGTTGTTGAAACGTCAGTTCTGTCCATGGGCGTGTACCAGAAGGGTTTTTAATTTTCTCCCTCTAAATTGAACCAAAATTCAAAATTGACCATGGAATCTTGTATATAATTTCACCACTTTCCACCGATATAAAGAACATGAAAATCCAAGCTCTGGATCAAAATTTATGGCGATTTGAAGTTTTAGGAAAAAACAGGCCAAAATCGGATCGCTTTGATATTTTGACTTGGACACATGGTGAGTTCTAATTGGCTGCGGACCTTGCAAGGGAAAATTTCCACAAAAACTCATCCAGCCATAACTTGAAAAATTGGAGTTAGGAGGTTTTGACCTTTTCGGAAAAGAAAGAACTCTATCAATGGTGCCATTTCGAGGAAGGTTTTGACTGAAAACAAAATATTGACTAAGGCACAAGAGAAGGAAAGATGTAAAGGAGTTAGCCACAAAATGAGCAGGGGGCACATTTGGATAATAGTTACTAGATTCCCAAGCAATCCATTGGGTATGGAGTCATTGAATTCTCTATTTGATACCCCAACTGACTAGAACACTGCAAGGAGGAAGATGGAATATCACTTGATGGAGCAAGGCCTGCAAACACATCTCCAGAGAATGCAAGCTTGTGCCAAAGCACTTAGGGAAAGAAAAACTAATCTACAACAAAACAATGTGCACAAGCACTTGGAGGAATGAAAAACCTAAACTAATATGTATAGGGTGAAGCATTTCCTTCAGTAGCAATGCTTCAGATGGATTCCATTGACTGGAATCTGCAGTTCTTCACCATCCAATGAAGACAACTAGAAAGCATTGTTGTCCTTACACTTTGTGACCATGTATGGGCCACTCCAAATGGCATCAAATTTTGAATGCCTTCCCGATTTTGCTCTATCCGTATCCCATTTTAACACTAGATCTCCAACTTGGAAGGATCTGTTCTTGGCCTTTCTATCAAAGGTCTTCTTTATCAAAGCCTAATCCTTCTCCATTGCTTGGGATGCCTGATTTCTGATTTCTTGGAGCTCCATCAATTCTGCATATCTGACTTCCATGGGCTCAAACTCCAACAACTCCAACTGTTTCATGAGTTCCAATGTTGGCAACTCAAGTGATATGGGCAAAATTGCCTCTCTTCCATAAACAAGCTTGAATGGAGAGTTACCTGTAGATCTTTTAGGAGTTATCCTATCAGCCCATAAGGCTGATTTCAATTTGGTATGCCAAGACCTCTGATTCTCATCAAGAGTCCTCCTAATGATCCTCAACAAGTTCTTGTTTGTAGATTCAGCCTGGCCATTACTCTGGGGGTAATAGTTTGATGAAGTACTTAGGTAGATCCGTTCTTGACAGCCCATTCAGTCACCTTGGATCCAATGAATGCCAATGCATTATCTGATATTATTGTAGCTGGTATGCCAAATCTGGTTACTATTCCCTCATAGAAGTCTAGGATGCTAGATTCATTTGCTTCCTTGAGTGCTACTGCTTCAGTCCATTTGGTGAAGTAATTTGTGGCTGTTAAAATCCACTTGTGCCCTTGGCTCGAATTGGGATTAATAACTCCAATGAAGTCTAAACCCCATTGCATGAATGGCTGGTCAACTGAAATTGGATGCAATGGGAGGGAAGCTAGCCTCTCTTTACCTGTGAAAAATGCACAATTCTTGCACCTCTTGATCCATGCATAATAATCATTGAAAATCTTGGGCCAATAATAACCAGCCCTCATGATATTTAGAGTTATCACTCTTGGTGCAAAATGACCACTAGCTGGTCCACCATGGAACTCTTCCAAAGCACCTTATGAATCTGATTTGTACCAATGCATCTCAACGAGTACTCCATTCACATCTCTTTGAATAAAAAACCATCAACAAGGGCATATGGGACAGCCTAAAATCTGAAGTGTCTTCTTTGGGTCTTGTTCATCTCACGGAGGGCATAGGCCTATGCTTAGGAAGTGCATTATACTTTGGGTCCAACAAGGAGTGGGGACACCATCATTCTCCTCTTGAGTGCTTCCTTGCTCATGGCTTTCTTGCAACACCAAAACAGCCTCCTTCTCATTATATGATTCCTTTTGTTTGCTCAAGATCAGCTGCTCACACAATCCTTTTCCTCTTACCAACTTGGTGACTTTGATCTCAATGTCATACTCCATGACACGAGTAATCCAACCTGCCCTTTTTCATTCAAGTCTTTGTTGAGGAGGAAGTCTTTAACCCCGCATGAGAAACCAGCAATTGGACCTTATTGTTTGAAACTAGATGCTTGAATTTCTTCAAGCTCCGATTCATGCAATAACATGCTTCTCAATGAAAGAATATCTCACCTCATAGTCCTCTAGGCTTTGGCTGAATAAAGCAATTGGCTACTCATCATTTTCTTTATTCTGCTGTACCAAAATTGCAGAAATAGTATCATCACCTCCAAACGCATAGAGGATGAAATCCTTGGAGAAATCCGGGTTGATGAGAGTTGGGGCTTGAGAGATGGCTTCTTTGATTGCTTCAAAACTTTCCTTTCCTTCTGCTATCCATTTGAAAGCCATGCTTTTCTTTAGCATCTTGGTGATAGGTCTGACAAGGGCTGCAAAATTTGGGACAAACCTCCAAACAAAATTTATTCTTCCCAAGAAACTTTGAAGGGCCTTCTTGTGGCTTGGCAATGGCAGTGCTCTTATGGCTTCGACTCTTTCCGGATCAATTGCTAATCCTTCTTTGGAGACAATGTGGCCAAGGAGCTTTCCTTCATGGGCTAGAAAAACACACTTTTTAGGATTCAAGGAGACTCCAAATCTTCTACACCTTTGGAACACTTGTCTCAAATGAAAGAGGTGGTCTGCTTTGTATTTTTGAAAAAACAGTGATATCATCAAGATATATCAGTACAATGTTGTTAATCAAACCTTTGAACGCCATGTCCATTGCTCTTTGGAAGGTAGCTCCAGCGTTGGACAACCCAAATGGCATTTTCCTGTATGCATAAGTTCCCCATTTAGTTGTAAAGGCTGTCTTGAACTGATCTTCTTCCTTCACCATAATCTGATTATACCCTGAATAGCCATCAAGTAGTGAAAACCTCTCGGAGCCAGCAACAACTTGTAAAATCTGCTCCATGGAAGGAAGTGGATAATGATCCTTGAGAGATGCTCTATTCAAATCTCTGAAGTCAACACACAATCTGATTTCCCCACTCTTCTTTCTAATTGGAACCAAGTTGGCAACCCAACTAGAATGCTTGATAGGGAATATGATTCTTGATTCTATCAACTTATTCAATTCTTTTCTCATGAGAGGCTCCATGTGGGGTTGGTGGCCTTTTTTTACGCTTTGATGGGCTTAGTATTTGGATCCAATTCAATGGTGTGTTGAGCTAACTCGGGATTGAAACCTTTCAAATCTTCATAGCTCCAAGAAAACACATCAGGGAATTCTTGACAAAGTTGTATGAACTCATACCTTTCTTGCTCAGTTGTCATCTTACCAATTTGGAGTGATTTGCCTCTTTCTACTTGAGATGGACACTGAATCTTCTCCCTTCACTTGGATGTTTGCTTTCTCCTTCCTAAACTAATCATTAGGATTGAAAATGGACTCCAAAGTAATAAGTCCCTTTGGTAGTTTGTTGGTTCTCAGCTGCACCACTTGGTCACCATCTTTGCTGCTCTAACTTTTCTGATTTTTGGTGAGAATTCAGCCTCTTCTTACGCAAGAAATGGATGATTTCTTTGATCATTTTCAAACACTTGCCAACTTACATTGTTATTATGCTGCCTTTGAAGGCCTCATAATCACATGGATGTTTGGCTGTACCTTGTCCTTTTGAATGCTCTCCACAACGTCAAAGGCTGCCCCAACTGCTGCAAGCCTGTCAGTCAGCTTGGTTCTCTTTTCTAGGAATGGATTTTATGCTAAAGCCCTCAAAATCTTCAATGAGGTCCCACACCCTATTCTTGTAGCACTTGAGTAGATCATTCTTGATAGCATGCTGCCCCTTAACTTGGTTGACAATCAACTCACTATCACCAAAGACTTGCAAGTTCTTTATTCCTCTCTTGATTGCCCAATGCAGTCCTTGCACCAAGGCTTCATATTCAAGCAGTGTTATTAGAGCATGCAAACTGAAATCTAAAAGTTGAATAATACTTAACTCCTTGAGGTGAAACCAGCATGGATCCCCCTCCTGCACCTTGTCTACTCCTTGATCCATCAAAAAAAAACTGCCATACCTCATTGTCATCTTTGTGGTTTGGCTTGGTGATGCTAGGAATAGGCTGATTTTCTTCATGTATGCAATAGACTCCCAGCTCAGATTCTTCTATTTCTTGATAAGGATCAAAAGCATGCACCTTGCTTGCCCATTCATCAAGAGTTAAATCTGGGATGCTTCCAACCTTGGTGTCAGCTTCATCAGTGCTTGGATGATCTTCTTGATCAAACGCTGAACAATTGGCATTAATCTGACTTGGAGTGTAAGGCTCAATGTGAAAGTTTGCAATAGGTTCAGACCTGATTGTGGCTTTGGTTCCATATCTTGTTCTGAACAGCATGTGTGACCAATCAGCAGACAAGTAACCTCAATCTTAGTTGTGAAATCCCTTGACAAACATAGGGCAAAGAGTGGTGGAAGGTCTATTACTGAGACATCTTGCAAAACAACCACGTTGGGACAGGCATGCAAAGTAAGACTCAAGTTTTTAATCACCCCGACTGTTGTTACTGCTGTCCCATCCAACTGCACCACCCCTTTGGATATGGTTTCATATTGAATTCCCAACTGATCAGCTATTTTCTTGGGCATTATTGAACTACTTGCCCCGGAATCAATCATGCAATTGTGTACTAATTGATTTCCAATGATCAATGAAACATAGAATGGAGGGGGCTTCAATATTTTACCTTGCTGTCCTCCATGATTCCCCTCAGGCTGGGCAGCATTTGTGAGCACCTTCTCTTGCATTTGGACTTGTTGATTTGAAGTTGACCAGTCCTTCATGGCAGCTTGTAGCAAATCTCTTTGGCCTAGGATAGATAGTGATTCCCACATTGATATGTTTACATTTGTCTTCTTCATCTGATCAATGATACTGAATGGAGATGAAGTATCCCTCTGTTGTCCCTTGGCCTGCACATTCATTCCTTGCACATGGGCAGCAACAACTGGCATTTGGGTTGGCCTAGGGGCTGTTTTAGGCAATCCTTGCGTGCTTGGGATTGCATTTTGTTTGCCAATAGTTTGTGGAGTGACAGAAGGTCGTGAATTACTTGGGGCCAATGGCTGTTCTTCACCCAAATTTCTTCTCTTTGACCTTGTGTTGGCTGCAACACTTTGGGAAATCGTTTGATTCATGCCACAAAAATCTTCTGCCTGCCAGTTTACAAGTGTGGTATCATTTGGAGCTGATTGCTGCTGGAATGTTTCTTGTTGCTGGTTATTTCCTTGACTACCTTCACCCTCCACACCAGTTGTTGTCACCATTAATGCTTGATTCAAGGCACCGTTGAAGCACATGGACTAGTTATGAGGTTCATTGCATGGGAAACACCAATCATACTCTTGAGCTATATTGTTTTGTACTAGCACTAATGCTTTAGATGCAGATGTAGCATTGGGATTATAGGGCTGAAATGGTCTGTTGGCAGGAGGCCTTGCTTGATTTAGATTTGCAGCTGGATTGGGTGGTCTATGAGGTTGATATGGCTGCCTGTTAGGCTGAGCTTGAGGCTGGAAGGAAGGTCTAAAACCTTGAGCTTGCTGCCTTTTGAGTGTAACCAGCTCATTACCTAGATTTTGTAATTGCTTCATGACTTCTTGAAGTTCATTTGAGGCACTAGAAGATGAAGTGGAAGCTTCACTTGAATTCTGATTTCTAGGAGTGGGAATAGAAGCTAAATTAGGCACTTGGCTAGTACTTGGGCTCTCTAAACTTGGAAATAATGGCATTGGAGGCCTAGGAGCCAGCTTGCCAGCTTGAATCAAACAATTTTCAGCTCTAATGGCAATGCTATAAGCAATGGGGATAGTTGTGCCTCCCATGGACTGAATTAACATAGAAATATCAGAATTTAAAGCTTTAAGGTAATAAAGAAAAGCACCTTCTGCTGTTGGCCTGACTGCCACTGGAATTCTCTCCCAAGTCCTTTGAAATCTGAAATTAAAATCAGTCAGCTGCTCATTGGGAGCTCTTTTGATAGTTGTCAGCTGCTCCAAAAGGGACAAGTTGTCTCCCTTTTCCCCAAACTGCTCATGGAGGGCTATACATAGCTGATTCCAATTTTGAATAGAACCTGAGGCAAGACTCCTGAACCATTGCAAAGCTTTCCCTTTGAATGAAGATGCCAGTAGTTTGACAACAACTTGCATCTCATTGATCTCATGGATTGCACAAATGTTAGCAATATCCTTAACATGATCACCAGGTGAGGTCTGATTTTCTCCAGTGAAGTATGGAATGTTCTTCAATGCTGCAACTAGGATTGGATTTTGTGCATTGAGAGAAAGTGGGCTGCTGCCAGTGAAATTGACATAGGGGTTGTTTTGTGCCATTCTGATTGGCCTTAGAACCCTTGTTGATTGAATGAAAGGCCTACCAGGTGGAGGAGTTGAGAGAGTTCTGTTTGGTGGAGATGGAGACCTTTGGATTCTCCTCCCACTTTGCCTTATTCTTGGAGATAACTGCAGATATTCAAACAACACCTCTTCCTCTCCAGCTCTTGACCTTGTGTTGATTCTTCTCATGAGTTTTTCGAGTCCGCTTTGCTAAAACCAGTGATTCTTCTTCCTTGGAGTCACCAGATGTGTAATTTATAGCTCTTTTTTAAAGCAAGAAACTTGCAACAAATGCACATCAATTTTGTTGCAATGAAGATGAAGACCTCTAAGGTCCCACTGGGTGTGCCAAAACTGTTGTTGCAAATCAGTAGCACCCCTGGATGTTGATCAGATTTCTAGTTTGATATTTTAGACATCCAGTGTGATTGCACAACATTGAATCCTCTCCCCAAGTGTGGGACTTGTAAAATGGGAAAGGAATCTCCATATTAGAGGTTGGTTCCTCAACTCCTCTAATCAAATTTATCACTTACAAGTTGCAGAGGTTTAAATTCCTAATCCTACCCTAAATTCCAAAGGAGACAGAGATAGAGAATGTAGATAAACTAAAACTAATGCTAATAGGTGATGCACCAAAGGAGTGGTGAGCATTTCTCACTTCAGATTGACACAATTCATAAAATGCAACAAAAAACAACATGCACAAACTGATAACTGTAATGAAGAATCAGAAATTAGTCAAACAACACCAGCAGAGGATGAAAAATTAATCACAGGGCCTGTATTGTTATTTTAACATCAAAATCACTTGCATTACAACACCTGGGAGGAAAAAATGAGTTGTAGTTCTTAGAAAAGGTCTAATATTCCACCAAAATCACTTCCAAGGTGAGAAAGGG
>CM031240.1:444188722-444276222 GCA_018340775.1 Taxus wallichiana var. yunnanensis | reverse complement strand
CAGCAAAATCTTCCGTCGCGCGTCTGCAGCCTCGACCTCTGCTTTCTCATCAAAAAATCTCCGTGTCGCGCATCAACAAACTCTTTGTCGTGCATCTGCTATGCGTCAATATCTGTTGTACCTCCTTGTCGCGCGTCAAAAAAATGTAGTGACGCGCGTCAACAGGCCTTAGTGACGCGCGTCAATAGGCCTTAGTGACGCACGTCAATAGGCCCTAGTGACGCGCGTCACTAAGGCCTATTGACGTGGCGTCACTAAGGCCTGTGATGCGCGTCACTAGGCCTTAGTGACACACGTCAACAGGCCTTAGTGACGCGCGTCACTAAGGCCTATTGACACGCGTCACTAAGGCCTATTGACGCATGTCACAGGCCTTAGTGACGCGCGTCACTAAGGTCTATTGACGCGCGACAACAAATATCCTGTCGTGCATCTGCAACCTCTGCCCTCTTCTTGCTCATCGAAAAAAACTCCATGTCACTCGTCAACAAAATCTTTGTCATGCGTCTACTATGTGTCAATATCTACAGTATCTCCTTGTCTGCAAACCCTCCTTGTCGCGCATCAATAACTTACCCCCTTGTCACGCGTCTATAATACGGGATATATCATATTGTTGAAAAATGTGAAGTAGAAGTGTTCTACCTGGCGAATAATCTAGGTTTATATAGGGGATATTTTTCAAGGGTAGGCGGCGACCCCTTAAAAAAATTAAAGTGTAATTTTTAGGCGAATAGGTCACTGGCCCGTGCCAAAAAATTCACCTTTTCAAAATTTTCAAAAATGGAATATTCGCCATATTACGAATATTCACCACTAAAATTTTCCCCTGGCGCACACACACACGCACATGCACATGCGCACACACATGCACATGCACATGCACACGCACACGTACACACACACACACACACACACACATGCACATGCACACGCACACTCCACACCCATGCACACGTGCAAGCACACACACACGCACACGTAAACACACCCACACACGCGTACACAACGCACAAGAAAACGCATCCGCACATGCACACGATCACGGGGCCGGCTTGACGGAGCATTTGTAACTATGTAGCACCGCTTGCTCGCTTCAAGTTCCTCCATGGGAATAGAACTCTACTAAAGCTATGGACTACGCCTTCAGTGTTTACCTACACAAGAACACTCACAACACAATGGCATTCTTGCAAATACATGGGTTAATTTAGCGGAAGCACATAACATCTGCACTGAAAGGAAATTCACTCTAACACAAGAGGAAACAAACAATGCAAGATACAACTGGGAGAACGCATATGTCTTATTAACTCATCCAGGACAAAACAACCCAAAAGTACAATAAGGAAGGCCCTAGGCCAAGTACTCTTACAGGACAACCCAGCCCAAAGTACACCAAGGCAACACTAGACCACATACACACACCACCGAGTCGGACTCTGCCGATAATGCTCGGAGTTACATTGAATAATCCCTCTCCCCAGATCTTGACCACTCTCTTTCTGGTATCACCCAACTTCACGAGATCTACAGACCCACAAGGACTATACACTTGCTAGTTTTCATAGGATTCCGCCCACTTGATAGTTTTCACAGGATTCCGCCCGCTTGATAGTTTTCACAGGATTCCACCCGAGTTAGTAGTTTAACGGATTCCACACGCAATCGGTAGTTTTCACGGGATTCCTCCGAGTTGGTAGTTTAACGAGATTCTACCCAACTGGTAGTTTTCACGAGGATTCGCCGCTTGGTAGTTTAACGGGGTTCCGCCCAAGTGGTAGTTTTAAGGGATTCCGCCCCCGCATAAAAACGGTGCGACACCGGGAACTTCTCGGGAGGTCACCCATCCCAACGCTACTCTGGTCTCGAGCGCGCTTAACAATGAAGTTCTGATCGGATCCGGTGCACAAACACTGGTATAATCACACCCAACTCGCCATCCAACTTGCCTTCTAGCTCGCCAACCTGCTCGCTCACTTAGCTCGTCAGCCCGGCTCATCAAATCCGTCATAATCTCCCCCACTTGAAATCGGTGATGCCGCGAAGACCCAACCGCAAGTACACAAGAGGAGGTCCCCTATTCAGACTCATAACAAAGTCAAGGGACCAAGGCCAACATTCTTTGCAAGAAAATACCTGACCTTGATTATCAAACTTCCAAGGGTTCACTGCTCCAGCTGTTAAAGTAAAACCAACTCAACATACTAGGAACTCCCTTAACATCACATTGCCACAACCCTCAATCTTCACCTCCAATGTCAAACTCCAACTCTCGATCCAGCTTCTCCATCACAAGGAAATGGATGATTTGGCCAACACCATCCTGGCTCAGCTTCATCAACAGATACAGAGATTCAAACTGGACTACATGAAAAACCTCCATGTATTGAGACTGCTCGGGCAATACAGGTCACAAACACATATGACCAAACGAACTGGAGAAGAAAGGACTCAACTGTTCCAGGAAGAGCCATGAAAACACCTGGTTGCATCCACAGTCTTTCCCTACCTCTGACTTCCAATTCCGTGAATTTTCTAGACTGTTCAGCACCCTTCTGCATGCAACTACCTGCTGCTCGCAAGTACAGTCTCACAAGATCTACTCGCTCTTGCCAATCCACAAGGGTGTGGAAAAGGATATCTGTCCTTGATGGTTAACTTCTTCAAGACTCTGCACTCCACACAAAGCCTAAGTGCTCCATCAAATTTCACTGAAATAGTACTGGTACTCCATACAAGGAGTGCGAAGGATGAGGATTCTTGGCAATCAGCAACACTTCCAACTGCCACTTCAACTCTCGGACCACCACAGTCCGGTCAACGAGTCCAAACCTCACGGAGAGATCACTGCTGGAACCAACACAACGTGATGATATATTGTTCTTCCTCAGTAACAAACACGATGACAACTCCTTGGGCATGCGGTTATGGTAAATGTGAAGACGCTTCTCCACACTAGTTAGAAAAGGAACATGCTATCCCCTCAACATTCCAACCACCAAATCAAGCGCTGCTTAGATACTTGGACTACTCACCCTAACTCTGCACAGGCTCCCACATGCTCATAGCTGAACACATCTGTACCTTCCTCATCTGTCTTCTCTGCACTATCTTCACCATGCACGTCTGCTCAGGATCCAACATAACCACAGATTAGATCAGGAAGTAATGTCACTTTACCATCTCAGATAAACTTCTACCCAGCACTAGCTCAAATCTATCCACTTAGATCATGGACAACACCAGCTTTCCTTTCCACCAGTTGACCTGCCTCGTGTAGGGCCAACTAAAACCATGGTTGCGATGACAACTATTTCAAGCCACTTGGTACCTCCGGAGGACTAGAGGTCCAAATCCTAGGCCCGTTGAACTATACACCATTGTGAGTCGCACCTGTGTTCACAAATCGCCAGGGTTCTCCTTACCCAGATCACCACCTCCACAAAATTCAACTTACTTAAGTCGCCACCAACACCATCTTAACCAGGACTCAAGCTTACCCATTGCATTGAGCCCAAACCAAGCATACAAACCCGCTGCTCACACTCGCTTGCTGCTCATCTGGACCTTCCATCTGAACTACCGACACCCCTATCACTTCGGACAATCTCAGCTGTAATGTACTCCACTACATGTCTATCATTCTGGATGAAGAACTGTCTCCACCATCTGCTCCTCCACCTCATTTTGCTTTCGCTGCATTTCTTTGGAGTTCTTGCTAGACCTTTTGAGATCCCTCTCATGACTACTGAATAATCTCCCTTCACTGGTCACCACTATGTAGCTTCCCCGAAGACTTATTCTGCCCCTTAACAATGCTCCCTCACTTGAAGCACAAGGACTCTGGATGTACATGGATGAAATCACATCTCTTAAACCAAAGAGATGAACTGCTACAACAACGGCTTCTTTGACTTCCAACACTGCATGGAAACTGAGCTGCACCTGCCCATCACTCCTCTACAATGCACTGTCAATCATTCTGGTTCTACAACAACCCTCTGCCATACCCATGGGGTACTCTGCTGTAGCGTGCACTTTCTGTGCACCTGACAATCCTCCAAAACTATCAGACACTCCCCTAGATCACAGAAGAAAACCCTTAGTAGATCACACCGGTTCCTTCAACTTGAGGAGCTTCGAAACTGAAGAAGAGTTGAACACTTAGTGCTTTCACCAGACTCAGTGTCACTGCTTGACACAAAGTCACTTCATCCTGTAACTTATAGCCTGGAACACCAAACTCTTCCACAACTTTCCAGTAAGTTCCACGATCGTCCTTTCCACGGCCACTACCTTCTCCATGAGCTTGCTGAATCTGCCCCAAACCGGGAACCTAGTACCAGCTTGCTCAAAAGGTCAATCTGTAACCTCGACTCTCGACTTACTCCAGTGACAACTGCCACAAACACCACCGCAATTGCTGCCCTCTACTACACCTTTGCTGGTAACGTAGTAGGGCACTACAGATACTGATCCTGTTACATTGACTCACAAAACTAGGGAGACAAACAGGGTCAACGGTGAACAAAACACAACTAGACGAGGTAAACACAACCCAACCTAGACACAAACTGTGCTCTGATACCAACTGTCACGGGGCCAGCTCGACGGAGCTGTAACCGTGCGGCACCGCTTGCTTGCTTCAAGTTCCTCCGTGGGAATAGAACTCTACTAAAGCTACGGACTACGCCTTCAGTGTTTACCTGCACAAGAACACTCACAACACAATGGCATTCTTGCAAATACATGGGTTAATTTAGCGGAAGCACATAACATCTGCACTGAAAGGAAATTCACTCTAACACAAGAGGAAACAAACAATGCAAGATACAACTGGGAGAACGCATATGTCTTATTAACTCATCCAGGACAAAACAGCCCAAAAGTACAATAAGGAAGGCCCTAGGCCAAGTACTCTTACTGGGACAACCCACCCAAAGTACACCAATGTAATATCCCCATTTTAAGATACTAGAACAAGGGAAATTTTTTTATATATATACAACGTTCCTTGTTATGAATTATATAATTCAAACACATGTTTAAGTTTTAATAATTGCTCTCTGTCCAATTAATGCAGTTTGGATCACACAATTTCCTTTTAAAACTAATGTTCTATGTTCACATATTTGCAATATGGAACACACATTCAGTGCCATTCAATCATATAACAGATACCATATGCTGCTGTAAATGACTTGAAGAACTACCGACCTCCCACTTTATGGCTCGGAGTTTCAGTGATCTCTCATTTCATGACTCGGCAACTTACCGATCCTTCATGTTAATTCATGCATAGTATAATGAATATACAGGGTTCTTTTACCATTTCCAGTTATCGAAGTGATCCATTTAAGAAGCCTATCTAAATATCTGATTCGATATTCATCTGACATCCTGCATCTTAAACTAGGTGATTAGGACAACGCAACCAGCACTTGCGATACTTTGGCCAAAGATTTTCACATGCTTTGCATGATCATATTCCTAGATGTGATACACACCAATGGAATACATTCTTCACCTCCCTGTTGTTGCACATCAGTAGCACCCCTAGATGCAAATCAAGGTTTTGAATTGATGTTTTAGGCATCCAGTGTGATTGCACAACATGGAAACCTCTCTCCAAGTGTGGGACTTGTGAAAATGAGAGAGGAATCTCCAGATTAGAGGTTGGTTCCTCAAACTCCTCTGATTTAGATCTATATTTTGCACAACTACAGAGGTTCAGATCCTAATCCTACTCTAAATTGCAAGGAGACAGGGATAAAAATGCAAAAATGAAACTAAACTAAAGATGGTGATGCACCAAAAGGAGTGGTGAAACATTTTTTGCCATGTAAATAGACACAAATTCATGAAATGCAACAAGGGAAAACATACACAAGTTGATAGATGTAATTAGATGTCTTAAAATGAAGTAAAACAATACAAACAGAGGGTGAAAGCATTCACGAGTTTGCCTTTGTCAATTCCATGTAAAAATATCTTGCATTACACCCTCAAAGAGGTATAAACCTGTTACAATACTTGAAAAGGTCTCGATTCTTACAACTATCACTTGCTGGAGGTGAAAGAAGAAGTTTTCTATGCCAAAAAGTGTTCAACCCTCAAGAAATGAGCCAAATTTGGCTTTTACAATGCATGGGTCGAGCCCAGGAGAGAGAAAACGTAAAAAACGTGGGAGCCCATTCCTCATTGATGGAAAATGCATTAAAATAGCATGGAGGACCTTACAAACCCATACCCTATCATTTTTGACCATATTGGAGAAGAATGTGACCCATTCTGTATTAAATTTGGTTGTTGAAATGTTATTTCTAGCCATGGACATGTACCAGAACCATTTTTGAATTTTCTCTCTCCAAACAAAACCAAAATTAAAAATTGACCATGGAATCATGTAGATAATTTTAACAGCTTTCTAATGATATAAAGAACATGAAAATTTGAGCTCTGGATCAAAAGATATGATCGTTTGAAGATTTAGGGCAAAAATGGCCCAAAAACGGATCAGCGGGAAAAAATTTCAAATTTTACCTCTTTTTTGTCTTTGGAAAAATTTTCAAAAATTCCCATGCCCCGAACTCCTCTACCACGTGGCAGCTTCCTATTGGCTGCGGGCCTCAAATGGGAAAATTTTCCACAAAAACTCCGCCGAGCCATAACTTGAAAAATATAAGGAGTTAGGAGGAAAACTTTACCTTTTCGGAAATTTGAGAGAGAGCTCTATCGATGGTGCTATTTCCAAAAGCCTTGAGTTCCTAAAAATAAAAAAATGTAGACTGAGGCACAAGAGAGGCAAGGACACAAGGAGTTAGCCACAAAAATGAGCTGGGGCACCATTTTGGATAACAATTTTGGTGACTCAGAGGGGTCATCTGCCTGTTAGATGAAAATACCAGTTACCTGAAGTAGTCCATTGGGCATGGAGTCATCAAATATTCTGTTTAGAACCTCAACTGACTTAGAATGTGCAAGGAGGAAGATGGAATATCACCTGATGGAAGCAAGGACTGTAAAACATCTCCATGGACAAGCAAGCTGTGCCAAAGCACTTAGGGAAAACAAAACTAACCTATAGCAAAACAATGTGCACAAGCAATTGGAGGAATGAAAATCTAATCTAATATTTACAAGGTGGTAAATTTCCCTCTAGAAGCAACGCTTGAGATGGATTTCATTGACTAGAATCTGCGCAGTTCTTCACCATCCAATGAGGCCAATTAGAAAGCATTGTTGTTCTTGCACTTCGTGGCCATGTATGGGCCACTCCAAATGGCATCAAATTTTGAATGCCTTCCCAGTTTTTCTCTATCCACATCCCATTTCAACACTAGATCTCCAACCTGAAAAGATCTATCCTTGGCCTTCCTATCAAAGGTCTTTTTGATCAAAGCTTGATCCTTTTCCATTGCTTGGGATACTTGATTTCTGACCTCCTGCAGCTCCATCAACTCTGCATATCTCACCTCCATGGGCTCAAACTCTAGCAACTCTAATTGCTTCATGAGTTCCAATGTTGGCAACTCAAGTGACATGGGCAAGATTGCCTCTCTTCCATAAACAAGCTTGAATGGAGAGTTACCTGTGGATCTCTTGGGAGTTATCCTATCAACCCATAAGGCTGATTTCAGTTTGGTATGCCAAGACCTCTGATTCTCATCAAGAGTCCTCCTAATGATCCTCAACAAGTTCTTGTTTGTAGAATCAGCTGGCCATTACCTTGAGGGTAATAGTTTGATGAAGTGCTTAGGTAGATCCCGTTCTTGACAGCCCACTCAGTCACCTTGGATCTAATGAATGTCAATGCATTATACGAGATTATTGTAGCAGAGGTATACCAAATCTGGTTGCTATCCCCTCATAAAAGTCTAAGATGTTGGACTCATTTGCTTCTTTGAGTGCTCTTTGCTTTGATCCACTTGGTGAATTAGTCTATGGTGTCAAAATCTATTTGTGCCCTTGACTTGAATTAGGATTAATGACTCAATGAAGTCCAAACCCCATTGCATGAATGGCTGGTCAAGCTGAGATTGGATGCAACGATGGAAGGGCAGCAAGTCTCTTTTTTCTGTGAAGAATGCACAATTCTTACACCTCTTAATCCACGCATAGCAATCACTGAAAATTTTAGGCCAATAATAACCAGCCTTCATGATTTTTAGAGCTGTCACTCTTGGTGTAAAATGACCACCAGCTGGTCCACCATGGAACTCTTCCAACACCCTATGAATCTGATTTGTGCTAATGCATCTCAGCAGCACTCCATTCACATCTTTCTTGAACAAAACTCCATCAACAATGGCATATGGGACAGCCTGCAATCTGAAGTGTCTTCTTTGGGTCTTGTTCATCTCCGGAGGGCATAGGCCTATGCTTAGGAAGTGTATTATACCTTGGGTCCAGCAAGGAGTGGGGAAGCATTGTTTTCTTCTTGAGTGCCACATGGCTCATGGCTTTCTTGAACTGTCAAAACAACCTCTCCTTCATTGCATGCTTCTTTTTGTTTCCCAAAACTAGCTGCTCACATAATCCTTTTCCTCTTACCAGCTTGGTGATTTTGATCTCAATGTCATACTCCATGACACGGGTGATCCAACCTACCCTTTTCTTGTTCAAATCTTTGTTGAGGAGGAAGTCCTTAACTACATGTGAGACCAGCAAGCTGGACCTTGTTGTTTGAGACTAAATGCTTGAATTTCTTCAAGCTTCGATTACTGCGAACATGCTTCTCAATAAAAGAATACCTCACCTCATAGTCATCTAGGCTCTCGGCTGAAGAAAGCAATTGGCTACTCATCGTTATCCTTGTTCTGCTTATGCAAAATGGCGAAATAGTGTCATTACCTCCAAATGTATAGAGGATGAAATCCTTGGAGAAGTCCGGGTTGATGAGAGTTGGTGCTTGAGAAATGGCTTCTTTGATTGCTTCAAAACTCTCCTTGCCTTCTGCTGTCCACTTGAAAGCCATGCTCTTCTTTAACATTTTGGTGATGGGCTTGACAAGGGCTGCAAAATCTGGAACAAACCTCGAACAAAGTTTATCCTCCCAAGAAACTTTGAAGGGCTTTTTGTGGCTTGGCAATGGTAGTGCTCTTATGGCTTCGACTCTCTCGGATCAATTGCTAATCCTTCTTTAGAGACAATATGGCCAAGGAGCTTTCCTTCATGTGCAAGAAAGATACACTTCTTAGGATTCAAAGACACTCCAAATTTCCTACACCTCATGAAAACTTGTCTCAAATGAGAGAGGTGGTCTGCTCTTTACATTTTTGGAAAAAATAGTGATATCATCAAGGTAAATCAGCACCACATTGTTAATCAAAGCTTTGAACGCCATGTCCATTGCTCTTTGGAAGGTAGCACCAGCGTTGGATAGCCCAAATTGCATCTTCTGTATGCAAAAGTCCCCCATTTGGTTGTGAAGGCTGTCTTGAACTTTGGTCTTCTTTCTTCACCATAATCGATTGTGGCAGAAGTAGCCATCAAGTAGTGAAAACCTCTCGAGCCAACCACAACTTACAAGATTTTCTTCATGGAAGGGAGTGGGTAATGGTCCTTGAGAGATGCTCTATTTAAGTCTCTCGAAATCAACACACAATCTGATCTCTCCACTCTTTTTGATTTGGAACCAAGTTGGAAACCCAACTAGAATGCTTGATTGGGAAGATGATTCTTGCCTCAATCAGCTTGTCCAATTCTTTCCTCATGAGAGGCTCCATGTGTGGATTGGTGGTCTTTTTTCTTCTGACAAGCTTAGTATTTGGATCCAATTCAATGGTATCTTTGAGCTAAGTTGGGATTGAAACCTTTCAAATCTTCATAGCTCCATGCAAACACATCAGGAACTCTTGACACTGTATACGAACTCATACCTTTCTTGATCGGTTGTCATCTTTCCAATTTGCAATGGTGTGTTCTCTTCTACCAAGATGGATATCTGAATCCTCTCTCTTGACACGAATGTTTGCTTACTCTTTCCTAAACTGATCATTGGGATTAAAAATGGACTCCAAAGTGATAAGTCCTTGGGCAGCTTGTTAGTTCTCGGTTGTACCACTTGGTCACCATCTTGTTGTTCAATTTTTCTTGATTCTTAGTGAGAACTCAGCTTCTTCTTAGCAAGAAATAGATGATTTGCTAGTCATTCTCAAACACTTTCCAACCGACATTGTTATCCGGCAAGCTTTGAAGGCCTCACAATCACGTGGATGTTTGGTTGTACCTTGTCTTGTTGAATGCTTTCCACAATGTCAAGGGCTGCCCCTCTTTGCTAAGCTTTGTCGTGCCAACTTGATTCTCTTTCCTAGGAATGGATTTGATGTCAAAACCCTCAAAATCTTCCATGAGGTCCCACACCCTGTTCTTGTAGCTCTGAGTAGATCATTCTTAGCAGCATGCTATCCCTTGACCATATTTACAATCAATTCATTGTCACCAAAGACTTGCAAGTTCTTTATTTTCTTCTTGATTGCCCAATGCATCCCTTGCACCAAGGCTTCATATTCACAGTGTTATTGGAGCATGCAAACTGAAATCTAAAAGCTGAATAGTACCTTACTCCTTGAGGTGAAACAAGCATGGCTCCACCTCCTGTACCTTGTCTACTACTTGATCCATCAAAAAATAGCTGCCATACCTATTGTCATCCTTGTGGTTTGACTTGGTGATGTTAGGAATAGGCTGATTTTCTTCATGTATACAATAGACCCCTAGCTCAGATTCTTCTACTTCTTGATAAGGATCAAAATAATGTACCTTGTTTTCCCATTCATCAAGAGTTACATCCGAGATGCTCCCAACCTTGGTGTCAAACTTCATCGGTGCTTGGGTGGTCTTCTTGATCAAATCTTTGAACAATTGGTGTTGATCGACTTGGAGTGTAAGGCTCAATGTGGAAGTTTGCAATAGGTTCAGACCTGATTGTAGCCTTAGTTCCATACCTCGTTCTAAATAGCATGTGTGACCAATCAACAGAAAAATATCCCCCAATCTTGGCTGTGAAGTCCCTTGACAAACATAGGGAAAAGAGTGGTGGAAGGTCTATGACTGATACATCTTGTGAAACAACAACATTTGGACATGCATGCAAGGTAAGACTCAAGTTTCTAATCACCCCAACTGTTGTTACTGCTGTCCCATCCAGCTACACTACCCATTTGGATATGGTTTCATACTAGAGCCCTAGCTGATCAGCTATTTGTTTAGGCATCACTGAGCTACTTGCCCCGGAATCTATCATGCAATTGTGCACTAATGATTTCCAATGATTAATGAAACATATAAAGGAGGGGCTTCAACATTTTACCTTCTGTTGTCCTCCATGATTTCCCTCAGGCTGGGCAGCATTTGTGAGCACTTTCTCTTACATCTAAACTTGCTGATTTGAAGTTGGCCAATCCTTCATGGTAACTTGTAACAAGTCTCTTTGGCCTGGGATAGATAGGGATTCCCACATTGATATATTAACATTTGTCTTCTTCATCGATCATAATCTTGAATGGTGAAGAAGGATCTCTTAGCTGTCCCTTTGCTTGTACATTCACTCCTTGCACGTGGGCAGCAATAACTAGTATTTGAGTTGGTCTAGGAGTTGTTCTTGGCTTCCCTTATGCATTTGAAATTGGATTACGCTTGCCAACCATTTGTGGAGCCATGGAAGGTTGTGGATTGGTTGAAGCTAATGGTTTTCTTCACCCAAATTCCTTCTTTTTGACCTTGTGTTGGCTGCAACACCTTGGGAAACTACGATTCATGCCATGCCAAAAATCTTACGCTTTCAATTTACCAACGTGGTGTCATTTGGGGCTGATTGCTGTTGGAATGTTTCTTGTTGTTGTTGGTTGTTTCCTTGTGCCCTCACCCTCCACACCGGTGAGTTGTCACCATTAATGGTTGATTCAAAGCACCATTGAAGAACCTCATAACCAATCCATGTGCTTCAATGGTGCTTTGAATCAAGCATTAATGGTGACAACTACTAGTTTGGAGGGTGAGGGAAGTCAAGGAAACATCCAACAACAAGAAACATTCCAACAACAATCGCCTCAAATGACACCACTTTGGTAAATGGCAAGGCGAAGGATTTTTGTGGCATGAATCAGTAGTTTCCCAAGGTGCGCAGCCAACACAAGGTCAAAAAGGAGGAATTTGGGTGAAGAAACAGCCATTGCCTCCAACCAATCCATGACCTTCTATGGTTCCATAAGTGGTTGGCAAACAAAATCGATTGTAAATGCACAAGGGCAGCCAAGAACAGCTCCTAGGCCAACTCAAATACCAGTTGTTGCTACTCACATGCAAGGAGTGAATGTGCAAACAAAGGGACAACAAAGAGATCCTTCATCACCATTCAATATCATCGATCAGATGAAGAAGACAAATGTCAACATATCAATGTGGGAATCCCTATCTATCCCAGGCCAAAGAGATTTGCTACAAGCTGCCATGAAGGACTGGCCAACTTCGAATCAGCAAGTTCAGATGCAAGAGAAAGTGCTCACAAATGCTGCCCAGCCTGAGGGGAATCATGGAGGACAGCAAGGTAAAATGTTGAAGCCCCCTCCTTTCTATGTTTCATTAATCATTGGAAATCAGCTTGTGCACAATTGCATGATAGACTCCGGGGCAAGTAGCTCGAGTTGATGCCTAAACAAATAGCTGATCGGCTAGGGCTCCGTATGAAATAATATCCAAAGGGGGTAGTGGAGCTAGATGGGACAATGTAAGCAACGATTGGAGTGATTAAAAATTGAGTCTTACCTCGCATGCATGTCCAAATGTTGTTGTTTTACAAGATGTATCGTCATAGACCTTCCACCACTCTTTGCCCTTTGCTTGTCAAGGGACTTCACAACCAAGATTGGAGGATATTTGTCGCTGCTAATTGGTCACACATACTATTCAGAATGAGGTATGGAACCAAAGCTACTGATCAGTCCGAACCTTTTGCAAACTTCCACATTGAACCTTACACTCCAAGTCGATTAATGCCAATTGCTCAAAGATTTGATCAAGAAGATTACCCAAGAAGCGATGAAGGCGACACCAAGGTCGGGAGCATCTCGTATCTAACTCTTGATGAATGGGCAAACAAGGTACATGCTTTTGATCCTTATCAAGAAGTAGAAGAATCTCGAGCTAGGGTCTATTGTATACATGAAGAAAATCAGCCTATTCCTAAGCATCACCAAGCCAAACCACAAGGATGACAATGAGGTATAGCAGCTATTTTTGATGGATCAAGAAGTAGACAAGGTGTAGGAGGTGGAGCTATGCTTGTTGCACCTCAAGGAGTAAAGTACTATTCAGCTTTTAGATTTCAGTTCGCATGCTCCAATAACACTGCTGAATATGAAGCCTTGGTGCAAGGGATGCATTGGGAAATCAAGAAGAAAATAAAGAACTTGCAAGTCTTTGGTGACAATGAATTGATTGTAAATCAGGTCAAGGGACAACATGCTGCCAAGAATGATCTACTCAAGTGCTACAAGAACAAGGTATGGGACCTCATGGAAGATTTTGAGGGTTTTGGCATCAAATCCATTCCTAGGAAAGAGAATCAAGTCAGCTGACAAAGCTTTGCAGCAGAGAGGGGCAGCCTTTGACATTGTGGAAAGCATTCAACAAGACAAGGTACAGCCAAACATCCACATGATTGTGAGGCCTTCAATGCCAGATAACAATGTCGGTTGGCAAGTATTTGAGAATGACCAGCAAATCATCCATTTCTTGAAGAAGAAGCTGAGTTCTCAGCTAAGAATCAAGAAAAACTAGAACAAGCGAGTATGGTGACCAAGTGGTACAGTGAGAACTAACAAGCTGCCCAAGGGACTTATCACTTTGGAGTCCATTTTTAATCCCAATGATCAGATTTAGGAAAGAGAAAGAAAACATTCGAGTCAAGAGAGAAGATTCAAGTATCCATCTTGGTGGAAGAGAACAAACCATTGCAAATTGGAAAGATGACAACTGAGCAAGAAAGGTATGAGTTCATACAGCTGTGTCAAGAGTTCCCTGACGTGTTTTCTTGGAGCTACAAAGATTTGAAAAGTTTCAATCCCAACTTAGCTCAGCATACCATTGAATTGGATCCAAATACTAAGCCTATCGGCGAAACAAAGACCGATCAATCCACACATGGAGCCTCTCATGAGGAAAGAATTGGACAAGTTGATTGAGTCAAGAATCATATTCCCAATCAAGCATTCTAGTTGGGTTGCCAACTTGGTTCCAGTCAGAAAGAAGAGTGGAGAGATCAGATTGTGTGTTGATTTTAGAGACTTAAATAGAGCATCTCTCAAGGACCATTACCCACTCCCTTCCATGGAGAAAATCTTGCAAGTTGTGGCTGGCTCGAGAGGTTTTCACTACTTGATGGCTACTCCAGCTACAATCAGATTATGGTGAAGGAAGAAGACCAGTTCAAGATAGCCTTTACAACCAAATGGGGGACTTTTACATACAGGAAGATGCCATTTGGGCTGTCCAACGCTGGTGCTACCTTCCAAAGAGCAATGGACATGGCATTCAAAGGTTTGATTAACAACGTGGTGTTGATTTACCTTGATGATATCACTGTTTTTTCCAAAAATGCAGCAGACCACCTCTCTCATTTGAGACAAGTTTTCACGAGGTGTAGGAAATTTGGAGTGTCTTTGAATCCTAAGAAGTGTATCTTTCTTGCACATGAAGGAAAGCTCCTTGGCCATATTGTCTCCAAAGAAGGATTAGCAATTGATCCAGAGAGAGTTGAAGCCATAAGAGCACTACCATTGCCAAGCCACAAGAAATCCCTTCAGAGTTTCTTGGGGAGGATAAACTTTGTTCGGAGGTTTGTCCCAGATTTTGCAGCCCTTGTCAAACCTATCACCAAAATGTTAAAGAAAAGCATGGCTTTCAAGTGGACAGCAGAAGGCAAGGAGAGTTTTGAAGTAATCAAAGAAGCCATCTCTCAAGCACCAACTCTCATCAACCGGACTTCTCCAAGGATTTCATCCTCTATGCATTTGGAGGTAATGACACTATTTCTACCATTTTGGTGCAATGAGAACAAGGATAACGATGAGCAGCCAATTGCTTTCTTCAGCCAGAGCCTAGATGACTATGAGGTGAGGTATTCTTTTATTGAGAAGCATGTGCTGGCAGTAATCAAAAGCTTGAAGAAATTCAAGCATTTAGTCTCAAACAACAAGGTCCAGTTATTGGTCTCACATGTTGGGGTTAAGGACTTCCTCCTCAACAAAGATTTGAATGAGAAAAGGGCAAGTTGGATCACCCATGTCATGGAGTATGACATTGAGATCAAAATCACCAAGTTGGTAAGAGGAAAAGGATTGTGTGAGCAGCTGGTTTTGGGGAAGCAAAAAGAAGCATGCAATGAAGGAGAGGCTGTTTTGACAGTTCAAGACAGCCATGAGCCATGTGGCACTCAAGAAGAAAACAATGCTGCCCCCACTCCTTGCTAGACCCAAGGTATAATGCACTTCCTAAGCACAGGCCTATGCCCTCCAGAGATGAACAAGACCCAAAGAAGACACTTCAGATTGCAGGCTATCCCATATGCCATTGTTGATGGAGTTTTGTTCAAGAAAGATGTGAATGGAGTGCTGCTGAGATGTATTAGCACAAATCAGATTCATAGGGTGTTGGAAGAATTCCATGGTGGACCAGCTGGTGGTCATTTTGCACCAAGAGTGACAGCTCTAAAAATCATGAAGGCTGGTTATTATTGGCCTAAAATTTTCAAAGTGATTGCTATGCGTGGATTAAGAGGTGTAAGAATTGTGCATTCTTCACGGAAAAGAGAGACTTGCTTCCCTTCCATTGCATCCAATCTCGATTGACTAGCCATTCATGGAATGGGGTTTGGACTTCATTGGATTCATTAATCCCAATTCAAGTCAAGGAAAAAAATAGATTTTGATGATCACGGACTACTTCACCAAATGGATCAAGCAATAGCACTCAAAAAAAGTAAATGAGTCAGTGTCTTAGACTTTTATGAGGGGATAGCAACTAGATTTGGTATACCTGCTACAATAATCTCAGATAATGCATTGGCATTCATTGGATCCAAGGTGACTGAGTGGGCTATCAAGAACGGGATCTACCTAAGTACTTCATCAAACTATTACCCTCAAGGTAATGGCCAGGCCGATTCTACAAACAAGAACTTGTTGAGGATCATTAGGAGGACTCTTGATGAGAATCAGAGGTCTTGGCATACCAAACTGAAATCAGCCTTATGGGATGATAGGATAACTCCCAAGAGATCCCAGGTAACTCTCCATTCAAACTTGTCTATAGAAGAGATGCAATCTTGCCCATGTCACTTGAGTTGCCAACATTGGAACTCATGAAGCAATTAGAGTTGCTAGAGTTTGAGCCCATGGAGGTGAGATATGCAGAGTTGATGGAGCTGCAGGAGGTCAGAAATCAGGCATCCCAAGCAATGGAAAAGGACCAAGCTTTGATCAAAAAGACCTTTGATAGGAAGGCCAAGGATAGATCTTTTCAGGTTGGAGATCTAGTGTTGAAATGGGATGTGGATAGAGAAAAACCAGGAAGGCATTCAAAATTTGATGCCATTTGGAGTGGCCCATACATGGTCACGAAGTGCAAGAACAACAATGCTTTCTAATTGGCCTCATTGGATGGTGAAGAACTGCAGATTCCAGTCAATGGAATCCATCTCAAGCGTTGCTTCTAGAGGGAAATTTACCACCTTGTAAATATTAGATTAGATTTTCATTCCTCCAATTGCTTGTGCACATTGTTTTGCTATAGGTTACTTTTGTTTTCCCTAAGTGCTTTGGCACGCGACTTGCTGTCCATGGAGATGTTTTGCAGTACTTGTTTCCATCATGTGATATTCCATATTCCTCCTTGCACATTCTAAGTCGGTTGAGGTTCTAAATAGAATATTTGATGACTCCATGCCCAATGGACTACTTCAGGCAACTGGTATTTTCATCTAGCAGGCAGATGACCCCTCTGAGTCACCAAAATTGTTATCCAAAATGGTGCCCCAGCTCATTTTTGTGGCTAACTCCTTGTGTCCTTGCCTCTCTTGTGCCTCAGTCAACATTTTTTTATTTTCAGGAACTCAAGGATTTTTGGAAATAGCACCATCGATAGAGCTCTCTCTCAGCTTTCCAGAAAGGTAAAGTTTTCCTCCTAACTCCTTATATTTTTCAAGTTATGGCTCGGCGGAGTTTTTGTGGAAAATTTTCCCATTTGAGGCCAATGACCAATAGGAAAGCTGCCACGTGGCGAGGAGTTCGTGGGTTGGAGGAAAATTTGAATTTTTCCAAGTATTTTGATCGAAGGTTCAAATGGAAATTTTTGGCCGCGGGGCCGTGGACCCTAATCAGGTTGTGACACGTGAGGGGGCGGAATGAAAAAATTTGCTAAGTATTTGCCAAATTTTCCAAAGTGGAAGAATGGAGCGGAAAACCCATGGGAGGCAAAGGAGAGAGAATTCCAGAATGAATCAGAGCTTTCCACGTGGCATTTGACCGAGGGAGCACGGGGAATTTTTGAAATTTTTTCCAAAGACAAAAAAGAGGTAAAATTTGAAAAATTTTCCCGTCGATCCGTTTTGGGCGTTTTGCCCTAAATCTTCAAACAATCATATCTTTTGATCCGAGCTCATATTTTCACGTTCTTTATATCATTGGAAATCTGTTAAAATCATCTACATGATTCCATGTTAAATTTCTAATTTTGGTTCATTTTGGAGAGATAAAATTCAAAACGGTTCGAGTGCGTGTCCATGGCGAAATGACATTTCAACAACCAAATTTAATACAAAATGGGTCACATTCTTCTCAAGCATGGTCAAAAATGACAGGGTATGGGTTTGTAAGGTCCTCCATGTCATTTTAATGTATTTCCCATAAATGAGGAATGGGCTCCCATGTTTTTACGTTTTCTCTCTCCAGGCTCGACCCATGCATTGTAAAAGCTAGATTTGGCTCATTTCTTGAGGGTTGAACACTTTTGGATTGAAAACTTCTTCTTTCACCTCCAAAGCAAGTGATAGTTGTAAGAATCAAACCTTTTCACAATTTGTAACAGGTTTATACCTCTTTGATAGTGGAATGCAAGAGATTTTTCATGAAATTGACGGTCAAACTCGTGAATGCTTTCATTCCTCTGTTTGTATTGTTTTACTTTATTTCAAGACCTCTAATTACATCTATCGGCTTGTGTATGTTTTCCCTTGTTGCATTTCATGAATTTTTGTCTATTTATATGGCAAGAAATGTTTCACCACTCCTTTTGGTGCATCACCATCTTTAGTTTAGTTTCATTTTTACATTTTTATCCTTGTCTCCTTGCAATTTAAGATAAAATTAGGATCTGAACCTCTGCAGTTGTGCAAATAATAGATCTGATCGAGGAGTTTGAGGAACCAGCCTCTAATCTGGAGATTCCTCTCTCATTTTAAAAGTCCCACACTTGGAGAGAGGTTTCAATGTTGTGCAATCACACCTTGGATGCCTAAAACATCAACTTAGAAACCCGATTTGCATCCAGAGTCTTACCGCTGATTTGCAACAACAGTATAAGATAAAACTTAGGGGGGGTTAGGGTTTAATCCCTAATATTTAATTAACTACTTTTCATATCAAGTCTCATTAGCAATCACACAAGCAATAGTAACTTCTGTCCCAAGTATCAAGTTACTGACAAGACAAGGGTCAAGGGTCGATCAGCAACACATTCCTCTAAGATCAAACGATCTGTCTTAACATGTTTATCTTCATTTCTGCAGTTACAACATCATGAAAGGTAATTACCATGATAACTTACAAAAATCAAGGTGTTACATTCCTCCCTTCTTAAAGAATCATCGTCCCGATGATCAAATTAACCAATTCAAGGATTTTCTAGGACAAAATTCAGTTATTGTCCTTCCATTCATAAGTTCATACCAAAAACAGATTCACTCTTTAAAATAGTGTTTTAAGATAACTGTAAAATAGACCAATAATTGTCTAAATTTGGTAGAATTATCAGTTTTTCGAATTTCAATTTCGATCAAACAAGTATGGAAAAGCATATCTCATTTCTTTGAGATTTTCCCAAGTTGCACTTTCTTCGCTGAAAAAGCTGGTCCCCTTTGGACCTTACATTGATTCACTTCGTGATTTATTAAGCACAAGCGAGTTCCCAAGACTCGAATGGGCTTAATCATGATTATTCCTGGGTCTTGGACCTACAAGGAATTCCAATTCAGCACATGTGATAAATCTGTTACGTATTTCTTAAGCAAAGAAATATGAAAAACATCATGCATTTGTGATAAAGCAGGAGGTAATGCTAGACGAAAAGCTACAAGGGTTGATTATTTCAACAATTTTAAAAGGTCTGTTGTTGCAAATCAGCAGCACCCCCGGATGTTGATTAGATTTGTAGTTTGATCTTTTAGACATCCAAAGTGTGATTGCACAACATTGAATCCTCTCTCCAAGTGTGGGACTTGCAAGATGAGAGAGGAATCTCTAGATTAGAGGCTGGTTCCTCAAAATCCTCTGATTAGATCTATTATTTACACAACTGCAGAGGTTCAGATCCTAATTTTATCCTAATTTGCAAGGAGACATGGATAAGAAATGCAAAAATTAAAACTAAACTGATAAGGGTGATACACCAAAGGAGTGGTGAGCACTTCTTGCTCATGAAAATTGACACAAATCAGAAATTGCAACATAAAACATCATGCATAGGTTGATAAGCTATAATCAAGGGTTTGAAATGAAGCAAACAACACATACAAAGGACTGAAAGCATTCACAGAGCCTGCATTGTGATTTTCAACATCAAAATCCTTGTATTCCAACACCAAAGAGGTAGAAAAACCTGTTACAATCCCTGGAAGGTCTGATACTTGCCAAAATCACTTGTTGAAAGTGAAAACAGAAGCTTGTTGTGTAAAAAAGTGTTCCACCTTTGAAAAATGAGCCAAATCTAGCTTTTACAGTGCATGGGTCGAGCCCAGGAGAGAGAAAACATGAAAAACATGGGAGCCATTCCTCATTGACCAAAATGCATTAAAAACAGCATGGAGGTCCTTACAAACCCATGCCCTGACATTTTTGACCATGCTGGAGAAGAATGCGACCCATTTTGCATTAAAATTGGTTGTTGAAACATCAGTTTTGTCCATGGGCGCATACTAGAAGCATTTTTTGATTTTCTCCCTCCAAACTAAACCAAAATTCAAAATTGACCATGGAATATTGTAGATAATTTCACCATCTTTCCATTGATATAAAGAACGTGAAAATCTGAGCTCTGGATCGAAAGTTATGGCGATTTTAATTTTTAGGGCCAAAACAGGCCAAAATGGAATCGGCGGGCAAAAAGTTTGAATTTTTACCCGTTTGGTCTTTGGAACATTTTTCAAATTTTCCCGTGCTCGCCACTACATTTTCCACATGGCACATTCTGATTGGGCGCGGGCCCTTCCTGACCATTTTTTCCTTCGGGTCGCTTGGTGTTTTTTTCGCCCTTGGACACGTGGCAGCTCCTGATTGGCTACGGGCCTTGTAAGGGAAAATTTCCCACAAAAACTCCGCCGAGCCATAACTTGAAAAATACGTGGAGTTAGGAGGAAAAATTTACCTTTCTGGAAAGTTGAGAAAGAGCTCTATCCAATGGTGTCATTTCTAGAAGGTTTTGAGTGCCTAAAAAGTAAAAATTTATGACTGAGGCACAATAGAAGGAAAGAATGAAAGGGAGTTAGCCACAAAATGAGCAGGGGGCACATTTGGATAACAATTTTGGTGACTCAGAGGGGTCATCTACCTGCTGGATGAATGATCAGTAGCCTGAAGCAATCCATTGGGCATGGAGTCATGAGTAGTAGCCTGAAAACTGATCTGAACTTTGAAAACTTCCCTCTGAACCGCTTGAATCCCACTGGACATGGAGTTGTTCCCACCAAAATGCCATCAAAATGAACTGTGCAAGAGTGAAACCAGCAGCACCAAAACTATGTACAAACTAAAAATCATACATGCTCCAAATGGAACATGCAGAGTGTGCACAAGCACTTCTTCTACTGAAAGCAAACCTACCTACTCTACTCTAACTGGAAGCAAAGGTGAGCTAAACGAACCCTGCAACTGGTTGTGCAAAATAGCTTCCTTTCTTCAAAATTGGCAGCCATGAAAATGATTTGGAGCTGAGTATGGCTGATTGGATGAGTGGAAAATCAACAAGAAGCTGGTCTTCTACCCAAATTAGCAAGGTGTCAACTAAAAACAAATCCAATACCTCTTTTAGTTGCTCTGCATTTGGATTGGAGAGGTATGACAGCTGATCCTTGGAACTTTGTAGCTCATCCTCATGCTTAGAAGCAATCATGACTGGTTGTGGCTTCTCCTTTGGCTCCAATGAAGCCAAATACCTGATTGGGCAAGGTCTGATCCGTTAAGTATGCCCATAATTCTGATTTTCAACTCCAAGAATGGAGTTCTCTTGTAGACCTTGAATGGATGGTGTGGAAGCAATGGTAGAACCCTTCTGCCCTTTCTCTTCCTCCAATGAAGGACATGAAAGATTAAAATCTTCCAATCTTGGTTCCAAAGAGCTTCTATAAGATGCAGGCTGCTGCAAATGAATACTCTCCTCCATGACAACAGGCTCTTGTGTTTGGAAGATGGATGATGAAAGAGAGAATGGTGGAAACTCAACCGGTTCTTCTTCATCAAAAGTCCTCCAAATCAGATAGGTAAACTACCTCATTGTTGTTGTCCGCTGCAAATGTTCAACCTCTCCCATGGCATTCTCTTGATCTGCAACTTGATCACCATGGTTTCTTTCATCCTCCAACATTGAGTTTGAGGGATCAAACTCTTCTTCAGTACTAGAACTTGAGAGAGATGAAGTAGAGAGAAGAACTGAAGGTTCTTCTATAACCTGCTTTGTGCTCAAAGCCTTTGGATCTGCACTTTTCTCCCCCACAACTGGAATGTGCTCCTCTTCTTTTGGATTTGGAGCAGCTTCTCCTTCCTCTTGCTGTCCCTCATGACTGATTTTTGCAATTTGAATTGGATCAGCATTTCCTTCAAATAGGGTGCCAACATGGACACTATATTCTGAACAAATTGATTGCTGATCTGCAACTCCTTTTTGCTCTTCTTTTGCTGCAACAAAATCAGTCCTGACCACCATTTGTTCTTTAACTCCAACCTCTTCTAAAGGTTTCATCAGCAAAGGGATCTTCTTCATCCCAAATTTAAGAGCCCAACTCTTCAAAATTTGAATTTCTTCATCCTTGTTTGGCTTCTCTTTTTGCTGTCCTTCATGACTGATTTTTGCAATTTTTTGTGGTGGTGGAGGAGGTAAAACCTCTTGTTTCTTTGGAGGAGAGGGTGTTTCATTTAGCTCTTGTGGAGGGGATGACTATTTGGAAGGGAAAAGGACAGAAGAATTGAGATGAGGTGGAAGACTAGGGGGTGGAGAAATGGATTCAACACTTGGGACAACAGATGGAGAGTTTAAAACTTGACACCTTTCTTTGAGATAAAACAGATTGGGAAAGAGGAAAAGAAAAGGCATGAGATGGTGTGCTTACCTGTTGACAAGGTTGTTGAATACTCCTCTCATACACCTCTATTCCTTCAATCCACTTTGCAAGCAATGGCAGCATTGCAATCATGAAGTCAAGCTTCTCTTGAGGGCTGTAATGCCTTGGGAAAGGTCCCACCCATGGACAGGGTGCTCCAAAACCGATTCCAAATGCTTTCATTTGTGCTTGAGCCCTGGATTGCACCATGTTTACCTCCATCTTTTGGATTTTCTCCAACATACCAGCATCTTGCATCTGATTGTCTTCATTGTATGCACACCCTTGCTCTTGGAAAGCTCCATAGCCAAACTGATTTTGGCATTGCTGCTCATATGGGTATGTATGCTGATTTTGAATTTGTTCAAAATGCTGATTTGGAGGATTTAAAAAACATGTTGGAGGTGGGAAACATTGCTGTTGTTGTAAATGTGAGTTCCATGATGGAAATGAAGTCATGATTGCACAACTTCATGGAATGGAAAAGAATGAAAGAGATGGAAAGAATAATGGATGGAAATGGATGAAAAATAGGTCTGCAACTTCAGAAATGGGTTGTTGATCAGATGGAGTCGCCAGATGTGTTTGCAAGTGCCTCCAAAGGCTGAAATCTTCACAGGAACACACCAACCTACAAAAGATGAAGTGGAAGACCTCTAAGGTCCCACCGAGCATGCCAAAACTATTGTTGCAAATCAGCAGCACCCCTGGATGCAAATCAGGTTTCTAAGTTGATGTTTTAGGCATCCAGTGTGATTACACAACATTGAAACCTCTCTCCAAGTGTGGGACTTGTAAAATGAGAGAGGAATCTCTAGATTAGAGGCTGGTTCCTCAAACTCCTCTAATTAGATCTATTATTTGCACAACTGCAGAGGTTCAAGATCCTAATTTTATCCTAATTTGCAAGGAGACAGGGATAAGAAATGCAAAAATTAAAACTAAACTGATAAGGGTGATACACCAAAGGAGTGGTGAGCACTTCTTGCTCATGAAAATTGACACAAATCAGAAATTGCAACATAAAACATCATGCACAGGTTGATAAGCTGTAATCAAGGGTTTGAAATGAAGCAAACAACACATACAAAGGACTGAAAGCATTCACAGAGCCTGCATTGTGATTTTCAACATCAAAATCCTTGTATTCCAACACCAAAGAGGTAGAAAAACCTGTTACAATCCCTGGAAGGTCTGATACTTGCCAAAATCACTTGTTGAAAGTGAAAACAGAAGCTTGTTGTGTAAAAAAAGTGTTCCACCTTTGAAAAATGAGCCAAATCGGCTTTTACAGTGCATGGGTCGAGCCCAGGAGAGAGAAAACATGAAAAAACGTGGGAGCCATTCCTCATTGACCAAAATGCATTAAAAATAGCATGGAGGTCCTTACAAACCCATGCCCTGACATTTTTGACCATGCTGGAGAAGAATGCGACCCATTTTGCATTAAAATTGGTTGTTAAAACGTCAGTTCTGTCCATGGGCGCGTACTAGAAGCATTTTTTATTTTCTCCTCCAAACTAAACCAAAATTCAAAATTGACCATGGAATATTGTAGATAATTTCACCATCTTTCCATTGATATAAAGAACGTGAAAATATGAGCTCTGGATCGAAAGTTATGGCGATTTGAAGTTTTAGGGCAAAAAACAGCAAAATGGAATCGGCGGGCAAAAAGTTTGAATTTTTACCCGTTTGGTCTTTGGAACATTTTTCAAATTTTCCCGTGCTCTGCCACTCCAGGTGCCACATGGCACATTCTGATTGGGCGCGGGCCCTTCCTGACCATTTTTTCCTTCGGGTCGCTTGGTGTTTTTTCGCCCTTGGACACGTGGCAGCTCCTGATTGGCTGCGGGCCTTGCAAGGGAAAATTTCCCACAAAACTCGCCGAGCCATAACTTGAAAAATACGTGGAGTTAGGAGGAAAAATTTACCTTTCTGGAAAGTTGAGAAAGAGCTCTATCCAATGGTGTCATTTCTAGAAGGTTTTGAGTGCCTAAAAAGTAAAAATTTATGACTGAGGCACAATAGAAGGAAAGAATGAAAGGGAGTTAGCCACAAAATGAGCAGGGGGCACATTTGGATAACAATTTTGGTGACTCAGAGGGTCATCTGCCTGGATGAATGATCAGTAGCCTGAAGCAATCCATTGGGCATGGAGTCATGAGTAGTAGCCTGAAAACTGATCTGAACTTTGAAAACTTCCCTCTGAACCGCTTGAATCCCACTGGACATGGAGTTGTTCCCACCAAAATGCCATCAAAATGAACTGTGCAAGAGCGAAACCAGCAGCACCAAAACTATGTACAAACTAAAAATCATACATGCTCCAAATGGAACATGCAGAGTGTGCACAAGCACTTCTTCTACTGAAAGCAAACCTACCTACTCTACTCTAACTGGAAGCAAAGGTGAGCTAAACGAACCCTGCAACTGGTTGTGCAAAATAGCTTCCTTTCTTCAAAATTGGCAGCCATGCAAATGATTTGGAGCTGAGTATGGCTGATTGGATGAGTGGAAAATCAACAAGAAGCTGGTCTTCTACCCAAATTAGCAAGGTGTCAACTAAAAACAAATCCAATACCTCTTTTAGTTGCTCTGCATTTGGATTGGAGAGGTATGACAGCTGATCCTTGGAACTTTGTAGCTCATCCTCATGCTTAGAAGCAAGCATGACTGGTTGTGGCTTCTCCTTTGGCTCCAATGAAGCCAAATACCTGATTGGGCAAGGTCTGATCCGTTGAGTATGCCCATAATTCTGATTTTCAACTCCAAGAATGGAGTTCTCTTGTAGACCTTGAATGGATGGTGTGGAAGCAATGGTAGAACCCTTCTGCCCTTTCTCTTCCTCCAATGAAGGACATGAAAGATTAAAATCTTCCAATCTTGGTTCCAAAGAGCTTCTATAAGATGCAGGCTGCTGCAAATGAATACTCTCCTCCATGACAACAGGCTCTTGTGTTTGGAAGATGGATGATGAAAGAGAGAATGGTGGAAACTCAACCGGTTCTTCTTCATCAAAACAGTCCTCCAAATCAAATAGGTAAACTACCTCATTGTTGTCCTGCTGCAAATGTTCAACCTCTCCCATGGCATTCTCTTGATCTGCAACTTGATCACCATGGTTTCTTTCATCCTCCAACATTGAGTTTGAGGGATCAAACTCTTCTTCAGTACTAGAACTTGAGAGAGATGAAGTAGAGAGAAGAACTGAAGGTTCTTCTATAACCTGCTTTGTGCTCAAAGCCTTTGGATCTGCACTTTTCTCCCCCACAGCTGGAATGTGCTCCTCTTCTTTTAGATTTGGAGCAGCTTCTCCTTCCTCTTGCTGTCCCTCATGACTGATTTTTGCAATTTGAATTGGATCAGCATTTCCTTCAAATAGGGTGCCAACATGGACACTATATTCTGAACAAATTGATTGCTGATCTGCAACTCCTTTTTGCTCTTCTTCTGCTGCAACAAAATCAGTCCTGACCACCATTTGTTCTTTAACTCCAACCTCTTCTAAAGGTTTCATCAGCAAAGGGATCTTCTTCATCCCAAATTTAAGAGCCCAACTCTTCAAAATTTGAATTTCTTCATCCTTGTTTGGCTTCTTTTGCTGTCCTTCATGACTGATTTTTGCAATTTTTTGTGGTGGTGGAGGAGGTAAAACCTCTTGTTTCTTTGGAGGAGAGGGTGTTTCATTTAGCTCTTGTGGAGGGGATGACTGTTTGGAAGGGAAAAGGATAGAAGAATTGAGATGAGGTGGAAGACTAGGGGTGGAGAAATGGATTCAACACTTGGGACAAGCAGATGGAGAGTTTAAAACTTGACACTGCTGAGATAAAACAGATTGGGAAAGAGGAAAAGAAAAGGCATGAGATGGTGTGCTTACCCATTGACAAGGTTGTTGAATACTCCTCTCATACACCTCTATTCCTTCAATCCACTTTGCAAGCAATGGCAGCATTGCAATCATGAAGTCAAGCTTCTCTTGAGGGCTGTAATGCCTTGGGAAAGGTCCCACCCATGGACAGGGTGCTCCACAACCGATTCCAAATGCTTTCATTTGTGCTTGAGCCCTGGATTGCACCATGTTTACCTCCATCTTTTGGATTTTCTCCAACAGACCAGCATCTTGCATCTGATTGTCTTCATTGTATGCACACCCTTGCTCTTGGAAAGCTCCATAGCCAAACTGATTTTGGCATTGCTACTCATATGGGTATGTATGTTGATTTTGAATTTGTTCAAAATGCTGATTTGGAGGATTTAAAAAACATGTTGGAGGTGGGAAACATTGCTGTTGTTGTAAATGTGAGTTCCATGATGGAAATGAAGTCATGATTGCACAACTTCATGGAATGGAAAAGAATGAAAGAGATGGAAAGAATAATGGATGGAAATGGATGAAAAACAGGTCTGCAACTTCAAAAATGGGTTGTTGATCAGATGGAGTCGCCAGATGTGTTTGTAAGTGCCTCCAAAGGCTGAAATATTCACAGGAACACACCAACCTACAAAAGATGAAGTGGAAGACCTCTAAGGTCCCACCAGGCATGCCAAAACTATTGTTGCAAATCAGCAGCACCCCTGGATGCAAATCAGGTTTCTAAGTTGATGTTTTAGGCATCCAGTGTGATTGCACAACATTGAAACCTCTCTCCAAGTGTGGGACTTGTAAAATGAGAGAGGAATCTCTAGATTAGAGGCTAGTTCCTCAAACTCCTCTGATTAGATCTATTATTTGCACAACTGCAGAGGTTTAGATCCTAATTTTATCCTAATTTGCAAGGAGACAGGGATAAGAAATGCAAAAATTAAAACTAAACTGATAAAGGTGATACACCAAAGGAGTGGTGAGCACTTCTTGCTCATGCAAATTGACACAAATCAGAAATTGCAACATAAAACATCATGCACAGGTTGATAAGCTGTAATCAAGGGTTTGAAATGAAGCAAACAACACATACAAAGGACTGAAAGCATTCACAGAGCCTGCATTGTGATTTTCAACATCAAAATCCTTGTATTCCAACACCAAAGAGGAAAAACTGTTACAATCCTGGAAGGTCTGATACTTGCCAAAATCACTTGTTGAAAGTGAAAACAGAAGCTTGTTGTGTAAAAAAGTGTTCCACCTTTGAAAAATGAGCCAAATCTGGCTTTTACAGTGCATGGGTCGAGCCTAGGAGAGAGAAAACGTGAAAAAATGTGGGAGCCATTCCTCATTGACCAAAATGCATTAAAAACAGCATGGAGGTCCTTACAAACCCATGCCCTGACATTTTTGACCATGCTGGAGAAGAATGCGACCCATTTTGCATTAAAATTGGTTGTTGAAACATCAGTTCTATCCATGGGCGCGTACCAGAAGCATTTTTTGATTTTCTCCCTCCAAACTAAACCAAAATTCAAAATTTGACCATGGAATATTGTAGATAATTTCACCATCTTTCCATTGATATAAAGAACGTGAAAATCTGAGCTCTGGATCGAAAGTTATGGCGATTTGAAGTTTTAGGGCAAAATAGGCCAAAATCGGATCGGCGGGCAAAAAGTTTGAATTTTTACCCGTTTGGTCTTTGGAACATTTTTCAAATTTTCCCCGTGCTCTGCCACTACAGGTGCCACATGGCACATTTTGATTGGGCGCGGGCCCTTCCTGACCATTTTTTCCTTCGGGTCGCTTGGTGTTTTTTCGCCCTTGGACACGTGGCAGCTCCTGATTGGCTGCGGGCCTTGCAAGGGAAAATTTCCCACAAAAACTCGCCGAGCCATAACTTGAAAAATACGTGGAGTTAGGAGGAAAAATTTACCTTTCTGGAAAGTTGAGAAAGAGCTCTATCCAATGGTGTCATTTCCAGAAGGTTTTGAGTGCCTAAAAAGTAAAAATTTATGACTGAGGCACAATAGAAGGAAAGAATGAAAGGGAGTTAGCCACAAAATGAGCAGGGGGCACATTTGGATAACAATTTTGGTGACTCAGAGGGGTCATCTGCCTATTGGATGAATGATCAGTAGCCTGAAGCAATCCATTGGGCATGGAGTCATGAGTAGTAGCCTGAAAACTGATTTGAACTTTGAAAACTTCCCTCTGAACCGCTTGAATCCCACTGGACATGGAGTTGTTCCCACCAAAATGCCATCAAAATGAACTGTGCAAGAGCGAAACCAGCAGCACCAAAACTATGTACAAACTGAAAATCATACATGCTCCAAATGGAACATGCAGAGTGTGCACAAGCACTTCTTCTACTGAAAGCAAACCTACCTACTCTACTCTAACCGGAAGCAAAGGTGAGCTAAACAAACCCTGCAACTGGTTGTGCAAAATAGCTTCCTTTCTTCAAAATTGGCAGCCATGCAAATGATTTGGAGCTGAGTATGGCTGATTGGATGAGTGGAAAATCAACAAGAAGTCTGGTCTTCTACCCAAATTAGCAAGGTGTCAACTAAAAACAAATCCAATACCTCTTTTAGTTGCTCTGCATTTGGATTGGAGAGGTATGACAACTGATCCTTGGAACTTTGCAGCTCATCCTCATGCTTAGAAGCAAGCATGACTGGTTGTGGCTTCTCCTTTGGCTCCAATGAAGCCAAATACCTGATTGGGCAGGTCTGATCCATTGAGTATGCCCATAATTCTGATTTTCAACTCCAAGAATGGAGTTCTCTTGTAGACCTTGAATGGATGGTGTGGAAGCAATGGTAGAACCCTTCTGCCCTTTCTCTTCCTCCAATGAAGGACATGAAAGATTAAAATCTTCCAATCTTGGTTCCAAAGAGCTTCTATAAGATGCAGGCTACTGCAAATGAATACTCTCCTCCATGACAGCAGGCTCTTGTGTTTGGAAGATGGATGATGAAAGAGAGAATGGTGGAAACTCAACCGGTTCTTCTTCATCAAAACAGTCCTCCAAATCAGATAGGTAAACTACCTCATTGTTGTCCTGCTGCAAATGTTCAACCTCTCCCATGGCATTCTCTTGATCTGCAACTTGATCACCATGGTTTCTTTCATCCTCCAGCATTGAGTTTGAGGGATCAAACTCTTCTTCAGTACTAGAACTTGAGAGAGATGAAGTAGAGAGAAGAACTGAAGGTTCTCTATAACCGCTTTGTGCTCAAAGCCTTTGGATCTGCACTTTTCTCCCCCACAGCTGGAATGTGCTCCTCTTCTTTTGGATTTGGAGCAGCTTCTCCTTCCTCTTGCTGTCCCTCATGACTGATTTTTGCAATTTGAATTGGATCAGCATTTCCTTCAAATAGGGTGCCAACATGGACACTATATTCTGAACAAATTGATTGCTGATCTGCAACTCCTTTTTGCTCTTCTTCTGCTGCAACAAAATCAGTCCTGACCACCATTTTTCTTTAACTCCAACCTCTTCTAAAGGTTTCATCAGCAAAGGGATCTTCTTCATCCCAAATTTAAGAGCCCAACTCTTCAAAATTTGAATTTCTTCATCCTTGTTTGGCTTCTCTTTTTGCTGTCCTTCATGACTGATTTTTGCAATTTTTTGTGGTGGTGGAGGAGGTAAAACCTCTTGTTTCTTTGGAGGAGAGGGTGTTTCATTTAGCTCTTGTGGAGGGGATGACTATTTGGAAGGGAAAAGGACAGAAGAATTGAGATGAGGTGGAAGACTAGGGGGTGGAGAAATGGATTCAACACTTGGGACAACAGATGGAGAGTTTAAAACTTGACACTGCTGAGATAAAACAGATTGGGAAAGAGGAAAAGAAAAGGCATGAGATGGTGTGCTTACCCATTGACAAGGTTGTTGAATACTCCTCTCATACACCTCTATTCCTTCAATCCACTTTGCAAGCAATGGCAGCATTGCAATCATGAAGTCAAGCTTCTCTTGAGGGCTGTAATGCCTTGGGAAAGGTCCCACCCATGGACAGGGTGCTCCACAACCGATTCCAAATGCTTTCATTTGTGCTTGAGCCCTGGATTGCACCATGTTTACCTCCATCTTTTGGATTTTCTCCAACAGACCAGCATCTTGCATCTGATTGTCTTCATTGTATGCACACCCTTTCTCTGGAAAGCTCCATAGCAAAACTGATTTTGGCATTGCTGCTCATATGGGTATGTATGTTGATTTTGAATTTGTTCAAAATGCTGATTTGGAGGATTTAAAAACATGTTGGAGGTGGGAAACATTGCTGTTGTTGTAAATGTGAGTTCCATGATGGAAATGAAGTCATGATTGTACAACTTCATGGAATGGAAAAGAATGAAAGAGATGGAAAGAATAATGGATGGAAATGGATGAAAAACAGTCGCAACTTCAAAATGGGTTGTTGATCAGATGGAGTCGCCAGATGTGTTTGTAAGTGCCTCCAAAGGCTGAAATATTCACAGGAACACACCAACCTATAAAAGATGAAGTGGAAGACCTCTAAGGTCCCACCGGTGTGCCAAAACTATTGTTGCAAATCAGCAAAGCACCCCCGGATGCAAATCAGTTTTATAGTTTGATCTTTTAGCATCCAGTGTGATTGCACAACATTGAATACTCTCCCCAAGTGTGGGACTTGCAAGATGAGAGAGGAATCTCTAGATTAGAGGCTAGTTCCTCAAACTCCTCTAATTAGATCTATTATTTGCACAACTGCAGAGGTTCAGATCCTAATTTTATCCTAATTTGCAAGGAGACAGGGATAAGAAATGCAAAAATTAAAACTAAACTAATAAGGGTGATACACCAAAGGAGTGGTGAGCACTTCTTGCTCATGCAAATTGACACAAATCAGAAATTGCAACATAAAACATCATGCACAGGTTGATAAGCTGTAATCAAGGGTTTGAAATGAAGCAAACAACACATACAAAGGACTCAAAGCATTCACAGAGCCTGCATTATGATTTTCAACATCAAAATCCTTGTATTCCAACACCAAAGAGGCGAGAAAAAAATTGTTACAATCCTGGAAGGTCTGATACTTGCCAAAATCACTTGTTGAAAGTGAAAATAGAAGCTTTGTGCAAAAAAGTGTTCCACCTTTGAAAAATGAGCCAAATCTGGCTTTTACATTGCATGGGTCGAGCCCAGGAGAGAGAAAATGTGAAAAAACATGGGAGCCATTCCCCATTGACCAAAATGCATTAAAAACAACATGGAGGTCCTTACAAACCCATGCCCTGACATTTTTGACCATGTTGGAGAAGAATGCGACCCATTTTGCATTAAAATTGGTGTTGAAACATAAGTTTGTCCATGGCGCGTACTAGAAGAGTTTTCCAATTTTCTCCTCCATATTGAACCAAAATTCAAAATTGACCATGGAATATTGTAGATAATTTCACCATCTTTCCATTGATATAAAGAATGTGAAAATATGAGCTTTGGATCGAAAGTTATGGGATTTGAAGTTTTAGGGCAAAAACAGGCCAAAATCGGATCGGCGGGCAAAAAGTTTGAATTTTTACCCGTTTGGTCTTTGGAACATTTTTCAAATTTTCCCCATGCTCCACCACTCCAGGTGCCACATGGCACGTTTTAATTGGGCCGGGCCCTACTCGATCATTTTTTCCTTGGTCGCTTGGTGTTTTTTCACCCTTGGACACGTGGCAACACCTGATTGATTCGGGCCTTCAGTAAGGAAAATTTCCCACAAAACTCTACCGAGCCATAACTTGAAAAATACGTGGAGTAAGGAGGAAAACTTTACCTTTCTGGAAAGTTGAGAAAGATCTCTATCCAATGGTGTCATTTCCAAAAGGTTTTGAGTGCATAAAAAGTAAAAATTTATGACTGAGGCACAATAGAAGGAAAGAATGAAAGGGAGTTAGCCAAAAAAATGAGCAGGGGGCACATTTGGATAACAGGTCCCACGTAACATGGTGACAACTTGGCAGCCTTGCCAAAATTTATTGAGCTCTTTTTCGGCTTAACCCGAAGAAAGACCTTCTCACCAAGTTTATAATTCCTATCAACCCGCTTTAAGTCTGCATAACTCTTCTGCCTATTGGCAGCCTCCTTTAGATGTTCCCAAATCATTTTGATTTTTTGTTCCATTTCCTTGAGGATTTCTGGCCCAATTACCTCTCTGTCCTCTACGCTGTCCCAGCTAATAGGGGTTCTGCATTTTCTTCCATACAATGCTTCAAAGGGCGCCATTTTTAAAGAGGCGTGATATGTATTATTGTAGGAAAATTCAACCAGCGGAAGGTATTCCTCCCATTTATACTGTTGGTCCATGCAATACATTCTTAACATGTCCTCTAAAACTTGATTGACTCTCTCGGTCTGTCCATCCATCTCCGGATGATATGCAGAGCTGAAGTTTAATTTAGTTCCCAAGGCCGCATTAAGTGTTTGCCAAAACCTTGATGTCATCCTCGGATCTCTGTCCGATATGATCAATTTGGGTATTCCATGCAATCTGAAAATTTCATGTACAAATCTTCTTGCTAATACTGGTGCATCATCTTTCAAATTACCAGCAATGAAGTGTGCCACTTTGGTTAATTTTTCGACGACAACCAGGATGATATCATGCTTGTTCCTTGACATAGGCAATCCTTGAATGAAATCCATCGTTATCACTTGCCATTTGTACTGTGGAATGCTGTGGGGATACAATAATCCAGCGGGATGCATATGTTCCACCTTAACATGCTGACATTCCAAGCAGTGTGTTACAAATTTCACCACATCCTTTTTCATTCCCTTCCAGAAGTATTGCTTCTTAAGATCAGCAAGCATTTTCGTAATGCCAGGGTGTCCAGAAAAAGGTGAATTATGAAATTCAGTTAACAATTTCCTTCTTAAATCATTTGCCAAGGGTATATAGACCCTATTTTTGAATCTCATAATTCCTTCGCTATCAAAGCGAAATCCTTTATACTTCACATCCTTTAGATCTGCAGCAAGTGTTGTTTTAACTTGCTGGAAATAAGGATCTGATTCCAAGGCATCTTTCACCTCATCCTTAAACTGAGTTCTTAACGTTATAAGAGCAGAGATGTGCTTCCTTCAACTCAGATCATATGCCACTCTATTTTCCTTGCCTTTGATGTAGCTTATATCAAAATCATACTGAGACAGAAATTCTAACCATCTTCATTGTCTTGCATTCAAATTTGGCTGAGTAAAAATATACTTCAACCCCAGATGGTCAGTTTTTAACTCAAAAGGTTTGCCTAAAAGGTAATGCCTCCACATTTGAAGTGCATGTACAATGGCAGTGAGCTCTAGGTCATGTGGAGCATAATTTTGTTCATGTAACTTAAGCTTTCTGCTTTCATAAGCTATAACATGGTCATTCTATAACAGAATACCTCCAAGGCCTTCTCCCGATGCATCCGTTACAACCATAAAATTTCCATTTGGATCTGGTACAGTTAAAATAGGTGTTGTAGTTAACTGTTCCTTTAAATTTTTAAAGGCAGATTCACATTTGTTAGTCTAGACAAATTTCTTATCCTTCTTTTGCAGTGAAGTGATTGGGGCAGCAATTTTTGAAAAATCCTTAATGAACTTTCTATAATATCCTGCCAAGCCCATGAAGCTTCTTACTTCATGCACATTCTTAGGTGCAGGCCACTCGGTTATAGCTGTGATCTTTGAAGGGTCTACAGCTATTCCATTCTTGCTTATAACGTGTCCCAAATAATGCACCTTTGCATCATAAAAGGAACATTTAGACAGTTTACCATACAACTTCCTCTTTCTTAAAACTTCCAGCACTACCCTTAAATGTTCTTGGTGCTCTTCGACATTTTTAGAGTATATAAGAATGTCGTCTAAGAATACAAGCACAAACTTGTCTAGGTATTCTTGAAAAATATTGTTCATCAGATTCATGAAGGCGACAGGTGCATTTGTCAACCCAAAAGGTAACACCGTGAATTCATAATGCCCGTACCTTGTTCTAAAAGTTGTTTTATGAATATCTTCTTCCTTTATTCTCAGCTGATGATACCCAGATCGAAGATCTATTTTTGAATAGATTGATGCTCCACGCATCTGGTCGAATAGATCATCAATCCTAGGAAGTGGGTATCGATTCTTAATAGTTGCCTTGTTTAACATTCTATAATCAATGCACAATCTCAATGTGCCATCCTTTTTCTTTACAAAAATTACCGGCGCTCCCCATGGTGAGATGCTAGGTCTTATCAGCCCCTTAGTCAAAAGTTCCTGTAATTGAGCCTTTAGCTCTACCAACTTGAGGGTGGTCATTCTATAAGGTGCCTTAGATATGGGTTCAGTTCCTGGCTTGATTTCTATTGCAAAGTCAAACTCTCGTTTGGGTGGAAGACCTGGTAATTCCTCCGAAATACATCACTGAAATCCCTTAATAATGGATATCTTTCCATGAAATCATTATCCTCCTCAACATTTTCTATCATTTTTACTACATACAAGGTGCAGCCTCTATTTTTAGCCCTTTTTAGTTGCATAGCTGTTAGTTTCCTAACTGCAACTTCACGCTTTACACCTTGAATGACTGCTACTTTCTGCAGGTCATCAAAACAACAAATTTGTTTTTCATAACAATTGACCTTTGCCTTATGTTCTACCAACCAGTTAACTCCAATAATGATATCATATGATCCTAAAGGAGTGACATACAGGTCAACTTTGGTGGAGAAACTGGGCAAGTCAAGAATTGCCCCAAAAAGGCACATTTTGACTATATGGACAGCATTATTCCCATAATGCATTGTCCATGTCTTATCCATTCGTTCAACCTTTCTTTTTAATTTCATTGCAAGTTTAGTAGAAATAAAGCATTTAGTGGCTCTAGTATCAAAAAGTATGACTACAGGTGTACCGAATAACTTACCGGAACTTCTATAGGCGTAACTTGCTTTTTAGCTTGTCTGTTAGCCACTGCAGCGTGTATCCTATGATGCGATAACGATCATCCTTTTCGAGAGGACAAAGTGACTCGCGTAATGGTCCTTTCCATAGTTGAAGCATCCTCCAACTGGCCCTTTCTTAGGCTCAAATTTGTTACCAGCTTTGAAGTTATCATTCGCTCCCATAGGACTTTTGTCCATGCCACTAACTTTGCGAATGGTTGCTCCGCACACTATTTATAGGTTTGTTCATTACAGATTTCTTGTTGTTATCTACAAAAATTTGTTTTTCACACCAAACATTTTCCAAGGCCCTCTTTTGGGTGCGAGAGATGAAGAAGAATTTGGAATCTTCTTCCTTATCTCTTCCCTATGAGCAGAAATTGCTCTCAATTTCTGTTCCTGTCTTATTGCCTTTTCGACAACTCCTTCCATGGTGGTTGGACCGTGGACATCCACTTCGCCACCAATGATGGGATTTAGTCCCATTATGAACTTTTGTATTCTGAACTTCTCGTTAGCTTGGTACTACGGCACATACTTAAGGAGTTTAGTAAACCCTTCCCAGTATTCTGTCACCGTCAGCCTTTCTTGCGACCAGTTTTGAAATTCAGTCATTTTCCTATCAAAATAGAGTTGAGGCAGCCACCGTTACCTAAATTAACCCTTAAATTGATCCCAAGTTATGTCTGATTCAACAATATTCAACTCAACCTTACGGTTGTCCCACCATGATGATGCTTCATGAGAAAGCTGATATGCTCCCCATATCACTTTGGTCTCCTCGGAGAATTTTCTTATTACAAAGTACTTCTCCATTTCACTGAGCCAATTCTCAGCTTTGTCCCCAAGGGTTGTTCCATCAAATTTCGAGGACTTATTCTCTTTATGTCATTTGTAAGTTTAGCTACTAATCTTTCCCTTTTAGTTCTAGGATGATTAGGAGCATTCACATTACTATTATCAACACCCGGATTCCCTCCATGGGTGTTGTCCACAGGAGGTGGCTGATCATTTATATCAGCTTCTTCTTCCTCCTCTTCATTGCCCATTGACTGTTGTTCCAAAATAGTCAAACGATCTCTCGTGTCTAGTAGGGCAGCAAGGATTTCATCCAGCTTTTGAGCAGTAGCTGCTTCGCCACTGTAACGGGTTATTCGCAGCATTTCTTCTTGTTCTGACCATTTTCTGTTCAATAAGAAAATGTAAACCTTATTAAATTGTGGACTCATTAGGTCCAAGAGCTGCAACCTTCAGCTCTGATACCAAGATGTAACATCCCCATTTTAAGATACTAGAACAAGGGAAAAAAATTATATATACAACGTTCCCTGTTATGAATTATATAATTCAAACACACGTTCAAGTTTTAATAATTGCTCTCTATCCAATTAATGCAGTTTGGATCACACAATTTCTTTTTAAAACTAATGTTCTCTGTTCACATATTTGCAATATGGAACACACATTCAGTGCCATTCAATCATATAATGAGATACCATATCTGTCATTGTAAATGACTTGAAGAACTACCGACCTCCCACTTTATGGCTCGGAGTTTCAGCGATCTCTTATTTCATGACTCGGAAACTTACCGATCCTTCATGTTAATTCATGCATAGTATAATGAATATACAGGGTTCTTTTACCGTTTCGGTTATTGAAGTGATCCATTTAAGAAGCCTATCTGAATATCTGTTACTGATATTCATCTGACATCCTGCATCTTAAACTAGGTGATTAGGACAACGCAACCAACACTTGCGATACTTTGGCCAAAGATTTTCACATGCTTTGCATGATCATATTCCTAGATGTGATACACACCAATGGAATACATCCTTCACCTCACTTAAATCTGTTATCTAGAATGGTCTTTCCTGGTCTCTACCAGTCCTTCCATTTAAGGTCAAACTCTAACCTCAACTAGCAATATGAACGAGTATAGGAAGTTACTCATGGTAACTAAAGATACGCAGACATACGGTGTCCTTCCTAGATGACTACGTGATCACATTTGTATCCCCAGCCAAGAACTTATTATCCAGCTTATGTAAACTTGATGATTTAATTCGGAAGGGCATTGTAATATGTCAGCTATAACATTGTGTCGTCATGAAGGCCCCGCCTTCACGAAGACACCATATTGTAGCTGGTGTATGTCAATGTCCTACGGAATCCTCTCATCGAGGGTACACATCCACCTCAATTGTGATTTGGTTATAATCTTAGTATTTAAGATCAAATTTCAGTAGCCATGCTGATCCTTTATCCTTGTTCTTGTTTTAGTTGTATGCAACTAAGAGAGTTTTAATCCATCTTCTAGCTTAATACGCATTTCCTCCTTCATACCGAAGGGTTGCATATTCACTTCTTGGTTCCTTTCTAAATCTTTGGACTAAGCAGTCCATTATCGATAACTTAATAAGTTTAACCTAGTAAACTTAACCAAGTTTTCCACAAGTATAAACAAATTCAGAATTCCATCTTATTAGACGTCATTTAAACGAGGTCTAATTCTAAATAAATTTATTCATTTATCCTCCTTAACCTTACTTAGTTAAGGTCTATTAACAATAGATATGATTTCCCATATCTTTATTTTCGAATTTAAACATTCGAGGCTATTAACTGAGTCCAGGATACAAGGTTGGCTGCCCCTAAGTTATTTGATATCCCTTAGCTTTCGAACTAATCCCGAATACCTTCCAATTAGGATTTCGTGTTTATCTAAATCTTTTTAATGTCAATTCAAAATTCATCTTAACCCAAGTATGAACTAATTGCACATTTCAACGTAAAAGTTGCATTTAGGTAAAGAATAGATGTTATTTCCTTTTAAATTCATCCATTAACATTTGAATAATTCCAAGTCAAGGAATAATGTTATATTCTCAAACTTATTCAACAATATCAAACTGATACAGTTATTGAAAATATCACACTTTTACTTGTATTCATCCATTAGATTTACAATTTGTACATTTGCCAGTCCAAATGACTAGACTTTGTTTATATCAAACAACATTACAACTCATAAAGATAGAAGAATGTAACTTCTTCCTTTCTCATTTCCTCGTGGAGGAATAATAGCTATCAATACTATCCATCTTCAGTTAATCAAAGAAGTATTGGAAAACAACCATGTCTTCATTTATACTCAAGTTTCATCTGCAAAATTACTTGCACGGGTCAGTTCATTGAACTAAGCATATTAAGCACTTGTCTTTAAAATGAGGTGCTTTTAATTAACTGTCTCAATAAAAGAACCCTACTTTTATGAAACGTTAATATGAACATCATTCAAGAATTAAATACCAAAAATGATGAACAACATATCAACTCAATCATCCAATAACCCTCCTAATCAGATAAAGGATTACTGCCCTCTTTCCCAATAATTATTACAAGAAGTAATTTCCTTCAAACAGTTCCAGATTACAAACATCTGTAAGAACTAAAAACACAACTATGCAACTGTTGTTCTAACATAAATGCTATCAATTCCATTCTCTTACAATAGTTGTGAATTCAAAAGATAGATCTTAACTAAAATCTAAACCGAATTATTGTCCCTTCCTTCATACAACTCATCTGATTTCAAGCAATCAAATGTTGACGAGAACAAGCAAACAACAATTAAATACAAATGCTTAACCCAAGCAGTATGAAATTCGTTCCATAACAATTATAGATTTCCAACTGTATGAGAGAAAATTGATCATTAATTCAAATTATCCATTCACACTCTCTTTCTTTTCCTCATAGTTGTACTAGAAGTTTTTAATCCAAACGTGATATCAATCAATGATAACAGTCCAAAGAGAAATAAACAAAAATCAATAATCGAATATAAGGGAGAAAGATCATATCACCTCTTCTTACTGTCTATCCAAATACCTCTTATTTAGAGCAGACATACTCCAATAGTATAATTCATTCAGAGTAGTATATTCAGTAATTGAAAACTACTATTACCTTTCTAAAAAGTTGACCAGAGTTCATTGCAACTGGTCAATAAACATTAGTACCAAAAGAACCTCTAAACACAATCATTTCCTTTTAAATATTTCACTCTACAGACATTCACGTCAATATATAACATGTAAGAGTGTACAGCAACAACATATCACGCTTTCATTGTAATAGTGAGAGAATTCACTTTCCAACAGCAAAGGAGAAATCTTTTCATATTTCGTTTCAATGAAAACAATGAAAGGTTTTCAATCCGTAAATTATATATACATATATATATCCTTGAGTTCAACAAGACACAGAGTATGAATTATATGCTCTACCCAGTCTATTCTATAGACTGACTTTTCTGTTCCCATTCAGATCAGAACTTCTTTCCAAACAGTCATATATGAATACCAAGAACAAGCAGGCAGAACACCATATCCATTTAGAACAACGAGGTAAGATGCTACTATGACCTTACTGTCCCAAGGAGGTTTCATACCCCACACACTGTAATATGACAAGAGGAACAGTTAAACATGAGTCTTGTCAAGCATTTTTACTGGCTTTCCTTAACCATTATCACACACAAATCAAAACAACAATTCGCACATTGTTGTTACTACAGCAAGTTCGACCCATAATACACAATGAAATCCTATTATCATTATTTTCAGGATTCATAACAGCAAAAGAGATAACTCGTTTCATTAACTATTTCTGTAAGAAAACACTCATCATTCTTTTTAAAATGCAACAAGTATGCCCAAGTCATGTTCGTTTTGTAATGACAGCTCAAACCAGAAGGTCCTACCGAATCCTTTTATTCTTCCACTTTTACAAGAGAGCACAGAACTCATAAAATAATACACACATAGCTAATACATTCAACAACTCAACTCATATTGAGTAAAGAAACGATTACCCAACATTGTCAAACAACTCACACATCAAGAACAGAATTATTTCATTTACCCATTTTTTTAAAAAAATATACCCAAGCCGTGTTAAGAAGGAAAAACGACTCAACCCAGAAATTACTTCATTCAAATCAACAACATCATTTAACTAAAACACCCATCGTAAAAGCAGGGTTGTTTTAATGAGACGTTTAAACAAAAGCAAACGGTTTAAGGAGAAGGGCTTAACATGCCTGAAATTCTTTTTGTGGTTCGAAGAAAACCATGTCCACAGCAGGGCTTTCCCAATAGTCCACTAACTTCCTCAAGCTCAAAAATAGCCGTGGCTATTCCAACAACAACAACAATAACCAAAAATAACAGCAGGTTCGACAGAACCATGGAAAAAATGCAGAGCAACTAAAAACCCGATTGCACACAATGACAAACAAATTTTTCCTCTATCCTCTTTCCAAGGCGAGCTGGTCGCTAAGACCAAGGTCATTGAATGCATTGAATGCAGTGCTTTTTCCTCATTCCTCACGCCACCGCCGACTCAGGTTGGCGAGTTTCCTTTTTCAAATTTTGCATGTAATTCCTTTTTAGCCACTTAACTAGTTGGATGCCTCCAACTTTTTCTTGTTCCGCCAAACTTGGCGCTGAAACTTGTAAGGACATTATTTATTGTCCTAATAAATTTCTTACCTCCCCCCCCTTATCCTTTCCATCCACATGGGTCTATGCGTCCCCTTCCTTAGGTTATTATTAGTCTAGTATTTTAATAGTCCATATCTAGGTCATTCGCCTAGTTCATAGGTTGATGGAATTTATACCTATTTTCTCCCTTATGAAATCTAAAATCCATATAGGATAGTAGTTAGGGTATTGTTATCCAAAATGGTGCCCTGACTCATTTTGTGGCTAACTCCTTGTGTTTTTACCTCTCTTGTGCCTCAGTCTACATTTTTTTATTTTTAGGCACTCAAGGCTTTCTAGAAATGGCACCATCAGATAGAGCTCTCTCTCAGCTTTCTAGAAAGGTAAAGTTTTCCTCCTAACTCCTTATATTTTTCAAGTTATGGCTCGGCGGAGTTTTTGTGGAAAATTTTCCCATTTGAGGCCCGCAGCCAATAGGAAGCTGCCACGTGGCAGAGGAGTTCGGGGGTCGGAGGAAAATTTGAATTTTTTCCAAGTATTTTGGTCGAAGGTTCAAATGGAAATTTTTCCCGCGGGGCCCGTGGACCAATCAGGTTGTGACACGTGTCACAAGGGGGGTGGAATGAAAAAATTTGCTAAGTATTTGCCAAATTTTCCAAAGTGGAAGAATGGAGCGGAAAGCCGCGGGAGGCGAAGAGAGAGAATTAGGACACGTGTCTAAGCTTGGAACGTAGATTCGGAGCTAGCAAAGGGGAAATTTTGAAAATTTTTCCAAAGACAAAAAAAGAGGTAAAATTTGAAAAAATTCTGCCATGCGTTTTCGGTATGGGTTTGTAAGGTCCCCATGTTGTTTTAATGCATTTTCCATCAATGAGGAATGGGCTCCACATTTTTACATTTTCTCTCCTGGTCTCGACCCATGCATTGGAAAAAGCCAGATTTGGCTCATTTCTTGAAGTCTGAAAATGTCAAAATTTCAAGGAAAACGGGACCGCGGGAGGCGAAGGGGGAAAATTCTTAGAATGAATGAGCTTGCCACGTGGCATCAAGGGTATTAAAGAATGGGGAATTTTGTTTTAAACTTTTCAAAGACAAAAAAGAGTAAAATTTGAAAAAATTTTTTTCCATGTACCTTACCCATTTTTGGGATAATTTTTGCCTAAATCTTCTAAGCGATAAACATATCTTTTGATCACTCATTTTCACGTTTTTAACAAAAAATATGTTAAAAATATGCATTTCTCGAAATATAGTTTAAAAGCCATTTGATGATTCCCTATTACAAATTATTTAAATGTAAATATTTTTTATTAATATTCTTCAAATAATTAAGATGGAGAGAAAAATTCAAAAATGTTGTCCAAAAGCGAAATGACATTTCAAACCAAATTTAATACAAAATGGGTAAGCATTCTTCTTGAGATTTCATGGTCAAAAATGAGGGTATGGGTTTGTATGGTCCTCCATTGCTGTTTTAATGCATTTTCCATCAATGAGGAATGGGCTCCCATGTTTTATTTTATGTTTTCTCTCTCTTTGGGCTCGACCCCTGCATTGTAAATATGATTTGGCTCATTTCTTGAGGTTGAACACTTTTTGGCATTGAAAACTTCTTCTTTCACCTCCGGCCAAGTGATAGTTGTAAGAATCGGAGACCTTTTTCATGAGTTTGTAACAGGTTTATACCTCTTTGATGGTGGAATGCAGAGAGATTTTTCATGAAATTGACAGTGTAAACTCTGTGAATGCTTTCGAGTCCTTTGTTTGTATTGTTTTACTTCATTTCAAGACCTCTAATTACATCTATCAGCTTGTGTATGTTTTCCCTTGTTGCATTTCATGAATTTGTGTCTATTTATATGGCAAGAAATGTTTCACCACTCCTTTTGGTGCATCACCATCTTTAGTTTAGTTTCATTTTTGCATTTTTATCCCTGTCTCCTTGCATGATTTAAGTAAATTAGGATTAGAACCTCTGTAGTTGTGTAAAATATAGATATAAATCAGAGGAGTTTGAGGAACCAGCCTCTAATCTGGAGATTCCTCTCTCATTTTCACAAGTCCCACACTTGGAGAGAGGTTTCCATGTTGTGCAATCACACTGGATGCTCTAGAATCAACTTAGAAACCTGATTTGCATCCAGGGGTGCTGCTGATTTGCAACAACAGTTTTGGCATGCCGGTGGGACATTAGAGGTCTCATTTTTATTGCAGCAAAGTTGATGTGCATCTGCTGTAATTTTCTTTCTTGAAAAGAGCTATAATTTGCACATCTGGCGACTCCAAGGGGAAGAATCAATTGGTTTCAGCAGTGCAGGCCTGAAAACTCATGAGAAGAATCACTACAAGGTCAAGAGTTGGAGAAGAAGAAGTGTTGTTTGAATACCTGCAGTTATCTCCAAGAGTAAGGCAAAGTGGGAGGAGAATCCAAAGGTCTCCATCTCCACCAAACATAACTCTCTCAACTCCTCCACCTGGTAGGCCTTTCATTCAATCAACAAGGGTTCTAAGGCCAATTAGAATGGCACAAAACAACCCCTATGTCAATTTCACTGGCAGCAGCCCACTTGCTCTCAATGCACAACATCCAATTCCAATTGCAGCCTTGAAGAACATTCCATACTTCATTGGAGAGAATCAGACTACTCCAGGTGATCATGTTAAAGACATTGCCAACCTTTGTGTAATTCATGAAATCAATGAGATGCAAGTGGCTGTCAAGTTGTTGGCATCTTCATTCAAGGGGAAAGCATTGCAATGGTTTAGAAGCCTTGGAGCTGGTTCAATCACAAATTGGAATCAGTTGTGTATAGCACTTCATGAGAAATTTGGAGAGAAGGGAGACAACTTGTCTCTTTTGGAGCAGCTGACAACCATCAAGAGAGCTCCCAATGAGCAGCTGACCGATTTCAACTTCAGATTTCAAAAGACTTGGGAGAGAATTCCAGTGGCAGTCAGGCCAACAATAGCAGAAGGTGCTTTTCTCTACTATCTCAAAGCTCTAAATTCTGATATTTCTATGTTGATTCAGTCCATGGGAGGCATAACTATCCCTATGGCTTATAGCATTGCCATTAGGGCTGAAAATTGTTTGATCCAAGCTGGCAAACTTGCCCCTAGACCTCCCATGCCATTGTTTCCAAGTTTAGAGAGTCCAAACACCAATCAAGCACCTAATTTGACTCCTTCTCCCACTCCCAGAAATCAGAGTTCAAATGAAGCTTCTACTTCATCTCCAAGTGCCCCAAATGAGCTTCAAGAAGTCATGAAGCAACTGCAAAACCTAGGCAATGAGCTGGTTACTCTCAAGAGGCAACAAGCCCAAGGTTTTAGACCTTCTTACCAGCCCTAAGCTCAGCCTAACAGGCAGCCATACCAACCACAAAGACCACCTAATCCAGCTGCAAATATGAATCAAACAAGGCCTCCTGCCAATAGACCATTTCAGCCCTATAATCCAAATGCCATATCTGCCTCTAAGGCATTGGTGCCAACACAAAACAACATTGCTCAGGAGTATGACTGGTGTTTTCCATGTAATGAACCTCATAACCAATCCATGTGCTTCAATGGTGCTTTGAATCAAGCATTAATGGTGACAACTACTGGTGTGGAGGGTGAGGGAAGTCAAGGAAACAGCCAACAACAAGAAACATTCCAACAGCAATCAGCCCCAAATGACACCACGTTGGTAAATTGGCAAGCAGAGGATTTTTGTGGCATGAATCAGGTAGTTTCCCAAGGTGTTGCAGCCAACACAAGGTCAAAAAGGAGGAATTTGGGTGAAGAACAGCCATTGGCTCCAACCAATCCACGACCTTCTATGGTTCCACAAGTGGTTGGCAAACAAAATCCAGTTGTAAATGCACAAGGGCAGCCAAGAACAGCTCCTAGGCCAACTCAAATACCAGTTGTTGCTGCTCACGTGCAAGGAGTGAATGTGCAAACAAAGGGACAGCAAAGAGATCCTTCATCACCATTCAGTATCATCGATCAGATGAAGAAGACAAATGTCAACATATCAATGTGGGAATCCCTATCTATCCCAGGCCAAAGAGATTTGCTACAAGCTGCCATGAAGGACTGGCCAACTTCGAATCAGCAAGTTCAGATGCAAGAGAAAGTGCTCACAAATGCTGCCCAACCTGAGGGGAATCATGGAGGACAAGCAAGGTAAAATGTTGAAGCCCCCTCCTTTCTATGTTTCATTAATCATTGGAAATCAGCTAGTGCACAATTGCATGATAGACTCGGGGAAAGTAGCTCAGTGATGCCTAAACAAATAGCTGATCAGCTAGGGCTCCAGTATGAAACAATATCCAAAGGGGTAGTGCAGCTAGATGGGACAGCAGTAGCAATAGTTGGAGTGATTAAAAACTTGAGTCTTACCTTGCATGCATGTCCAAATGTTGTTGTTTTACAAGATGTATCAGTCATAGACCTTCCACCACTCTTTGCCCTTTGCTTGTCAAGGGACTTCACAGCCAAGATTGGAGGATATTTGTCTGCTGATTGGTCACACATGTTGTTCAGAATGAGGTATGGAACCAAAGCTACAGTCAGTCTGAACCTATTGCAAACTTCCACATTGAGCCTTACACTCCAAGTCAGATTAATGCCAATTGCTCAGCATTTGATCAAGAAGATCACCCAAGCACTGATGAAGCTGACACCAAGGTTGGGAGCATCCGGATCTAACTCTTGATGAATGGGCAAACAAGGTACATGCTTTTGATCCTTATCAAGAAGTAGAAGAATCTGAGCTAGGGGTCTATTGTATACATGAAGAAAATCAGCCTATTCCTAGCATCACCAAGCCAAACCACAAGGATGACAATGAGGTATGGCAGCTATTTTTGATGGATCAAGGAGTAGACAAGGTGCAGGAGGTGGAGCTATGCTTGTTTCACCTCAAGGAGTAAAGTACTATTCAGCTTTTAGATTTCAGTTTGCATGCTCCAATAACAACTTGCTGAATATGAAGCCTTGGTGCGAGGATGCATTGGGCAATCAAGAAGAAAATAAAGAACTTGCAAGTCTTTGGTGACAAGTGAATTGATTGTAAATCAGGTCAAGGGACAACATGCTGCCAAGAATGATCTACTCAAGTGCTGAGAACAGGGTATGGGACCTCATGGAAGATTTTGAGGGTTTTGGCATCAAATCCATTCTAGGAAAGAGAATCAAAGCTGGCTTTGCGGGCTTGCGGCAATAGGGCAGCCTTTGACATTGTGGAAAGCATTCAAAAAGACAAGGTACAGCCAAACATCCACGTGATTGTGAGGCCTTCAGTGCCGGATAACAATGTCAGTTGGCAAGTATTTGAGAATGACCAGCAAATCATCCATTTCTTGCAAGAAGAAGCTGAGTTCTCAGCTAAGAATCAAGAAAAACTGGAACAAGCAGTATGGTGACCAAGTGGTACAGCTGAGAACTAACAAGCTACCCAAGGGACTTATCACTTTGGAGTCCATTTTTAATCCCAATGATCAGTTTAGGAAAGAGAAAGCAAACATTCAGGTCAAGAGAGAAGATTCAGTATCCATCTTGGTGGAAGAGAACAAACCATTGCAAATTGGAAAGATGACAACTGAGCAAGAAAGGTATGAGTTCATACAGTTGTGTCAAGAGTTCCCTGACGTGTTTTCTTGGAGCTATGAAGATTTGAAAGGTTTCAATCCCAACTTAGCTCAGCATACCATTGAATTGGATCCAAATACTAAGCACATCGAGGCGAGAAACAAAGACCAGTCAATCCACACATGGAGCCTCTCATGAGGAAAGAATTGGACAAGCTGATTGAGTCAAGAATCATATTCCCAATCAAGCATTCTAGTTGGGTTGCCAACTTGGTTCCAGTCAGAAAGAAGAGTGGAGAGATCAGATTGTGTGTTGATTTCAGAGACTTAAATAGAGCATCTCTCAAGGACCATTACCCACTCCCTTCCATGGAGCAAATCTTGCAAGTTGTGGCTGGCTCGAGAGGTTTTCACTACTTGATGGCTACTCGGCTACAATCAGATTATGGTGAAGGAAGAAGACCAGTTCAAGACAACTTTACAACCAAATGGGGACTTTTGCATATAGGAAGATGCCATTTGGGCTTGTCCAAGCTTTAGTCTACCTTCAAAGAGCAATGGACATGGCGTTCAAAGGTTTGATTAACAACGTGGTGCTGATTTACCTTGATGATATCACTTTTTCCAAAAATGCAGTGAGACCACCTCTCTCATTTGAGACAAGTTTTCACGAGGTGTAGGAAATTTGGAGTGTCTTTGAATCCTAAGAAGTGTATCTTTCTTGCACATGAAGGAAAGCTCCTTGGCCATATTGTCTCAAAGAAGGATTAGCAATTGATCCAGAGAGAGTTGAAGCCATAAGAGCACTACCATTGCCAAGCCACAAGAAAGCCCTTCAGAGTTTCTTGGGGAGGATAAACTTTGTTCGGAGGTTTGTCCCAGATTTTGCAGCCCTTGTCAAACCTATCACCAAAATGTTAAAGAAAAGCATGGCTTTCAAGTGGACGAGAAGAAGGCGAGGAGAGTTTTGAAGCAATCAAAGAAGCCATCTCTCAAGCACCAACTCTCATCAACCGGACTTCTCAAGGATTTCATCCTCTATGCATTTGGAGGTAATGACACTATTTCTGCCATTTTGGTACAGCGAGAACAAGGATAACGATGAGCAGCCAATTGCTTTCTTCACGAGCCTAGATGACTATGAGGTGAGGTATTCTTTTATTGAGAAGCATGTGCTTGGTAGTAATCGAAGCTTGAAGAAATTCAAGCATTTAGTCTCAAACAACAAGGTCGTTGCTGGTCTCACATCTTTGGGGTTAAGGACTTCCTCCTCAACAAAGATTTGAGCGAGAAAAGGGCAGGTTGGATCACCGTGTCATGGAGTATGACATTGAGATCAAAATCACCAAGCTGGTAAGAGGAAAAGGATTGTGTGAGCAGCTGGTTTTGGGGAAGCAAAAGAAGCATGTAATGAAGGAGAGGCTGTTTTGTGATTCAAGACAGCCATGAGCCATGTGGCACTCAAGAAGAAAACAATGCTGCCCCCACTCCTTGCTGGACCCAAGGTATAATGCACTTCCTAAGCACAGGCCTATGCCCTCCGGAGATGAACAAGACCCAAAGAAGACACTTCAGATTGCAGGCTGTCCCATATGCCATTGTTGATGGAGTTTTGTTCAAGAAAGATGTGAATGGAGTGTTGCTGAGATGTATTAGCACAAATCAGATTCATAGGGTGTTGGAAGAATTCCATGGTGGACCAGCTGGTGGTCATTTTGCACCAAGAGTGACAGCTCTAAAAATCATGAAGGCTGGTTATTATTGGCCTAAAATTTTCAGTGATTGCTATGCATGGATTAAGAGGTGTAAGAATTGTGCATTCTTCACAGGAAAAGAGAGACTTGCTGCCCTTCCATTGCATCAATCTCGAGTTGACCAGCCATTCATGCAATGGGGTTTGGACTTCATTGGAGTCATTAATCCCAATTCAAGTCAAGGGCACAAATGGATTTTGTGACCACGGACTACTTCACCAAATGGGTGAAACGGTAGCACTCAAAGAAGCAAATGAGTCAGCATCTTAGACTTTTATGAGGGGATAGCAACAGATTTGGTATACCTGCTACAATAATCTCGAGATAATGCATTGGCATTCATTGGATCAAGGTGGTGAGTGGGCTATCGAAGCGGGATCTACCTAAGCACTTCATCAAACTATTACCCTCGAGGTAATGGCGGGCCGAGTCTACAAACAAGAACTTGTTGAGGATCATTAGGAGGACTCTTGATGAGAATCGAGGTCTTGGCATACCAAGCTGAAATCAGCCTTATGGGATGATAGGATAACTCCCAAGAGATCCACAGGTAACTCTCCATTCAAACTTGTCTATGGAAGAGAGGCAATCTTGGCCATGTCACTTGAGTTTCCAACATTGGAACTCATGAAGCAATTAGAGTTGCTATAGTTTGAGCCCATGGAGGTGAGATATGAAGAGTTGATGGAGTTGTAGGAGGTCAGAAATCAGGCATCCCAAGCAATGGGAAAGGACCAAGCTTTGATCAAAAAGACCTTTGATAGGAAGGCCAAGGATAGATCTTTTCAGGTTGGAGATCTAGTGTTGAAATGGGATGTGGATAGAGCAAAATTGGGAAGGCATTCAAAATTTGATGCCATTTGGAGTGGCCCATACATGGTCATGAAGTGCAAGAACAACAATGCTTTCCAATTGGCCTCATTGGATGGTGAAGAACTGCAGATTCCAGTCAATGGAATCTATCTCAAGCGTTGCTTCTAGAGGGAAATTTACCACCTTGTAAATATTAGATTAGATTTTCATTCCTCCAAGTGCTTGTGCACATTGTTTTGTTGTAGGTTAGTTTTGTTTTCCCTAAGTGCTTTGGCATAGCTTGCTGTCCATGGAGATGTTTTGCAGTCCTTGCTTCCATCAGGTGATATTCCATCTTCCTCCTTGCACATTCTAAGTCAGTTGAGGTTCTAAACAGAATATTTGATGACTCCATGCCCAATGGACTGCTTCAGGCAACTGGTATTTTCATCTAGTAGGTAGATGACCCCTCTGAGTCACCAAAATTGTTATCCAAAATGGTGCCCAGCTCATTTTGTGGCTAACTCCTTGTGTTCTTGCCTCTCTTGTGCCTCAGTCTACATTTTTTATTTTTAGGCACTCAAGGCTTTCTGGAAATGGCACCATCAGATAGAGCTCTCTCTCAGCTTTCCAGAAAGGTAAAGTTTTCCTCCTAACTCCTTATATTTTTCAAGTTATGGCTCGGCGGAGTTTTTGTGGAAAATTTTCCCATTTGAGGCCCACAGCCAATAGGAAGCTGCCACGTGGCAGAGGAGTTCGGGGGTCGGAGGCAAATTTGAATTTTTCCAAGTATTTTGGTCGAAGGTTCAAATGGAAATTTTTTCCCATGGGGCCCATGGACCAATCAGGTTGTGACACGTGTCACGAGGGGGCGGAATGAAAAAATTTGCTAAGTATTTGCCAAATTTTCCAAAGTGGAAGAATGGAACGGAGAGCCCGCAGCGAGTAAAATTAGGACACGTGTCCTAAGGGGAAGGTAGATTCGGAGCTCGGGGTGGTTTTTGAAAATTTTGCAAAAGTTTTCGGCCAAAACTAAAAAGCGAAAGAAGGGCAGTGCCATGTCGCCATTCGAAGAGGAAGGTGGGCGTTTGGGGAAAAATATTTGCCAAAATTTTCCAAAGTCTAAAAATGTCAAAATTTCAAAGGAAAACCCGCGGGAGGTGAAGGAGAGAGAATTCCAGAATGAATCAGAGCTTGCCACGTGGCATCCGACCAGTGGAGCACGGGGAATTTTTGAAAATTTTTCCAAAGACAAAAAAGAGGTAAAATTTGAAAATTTTTTCCCGCCGATCCGTTTTTGGGCCGTTTTTGCCCTAAATCTTCAAACGATCATATCTTTTGATCCAGAGCTCAGATTTTCACGTTCTTTATATCATTGGAAATCTGTTAAAATTCTCTACATGATTCCATGGTCAATTTCTAATTTTGGTTCATTTGAGAGAGAAAATTCAAAAATGGTTCTGGTACGTGTCCATGGCCAGAAATGACATTTCAACAACCAAATTTAATACAAAATGGGTCGCATTCTTCTCCAGCATGGTCAAAAATGATAGGGTATGGGTTTGTAAGGTCCTCCATGTTGTTTTAATGCATTTTCCATCAATGAGGAATGGGCTCCCATGTTTTTTATGTTTTCTCTCTCCTAGGCTCGACCCATGCATTGTAAAAGCCAGATTTGGCTCATTTCTTGAGGGTTGAACACTTTTTGGCATTGAAAACTTCTTCTTTCACCTCCAGCAAGTGATAGTTGTAAGAATCAGACCTTTTTCATAGTTTGTAAACAGGTTTATACCTCTTTGATGGTGGAATACAAGAGATTTTTTCATGGAAATTGGCAGTCAAACTCTGTGAATGCTTTGAGTCCTCTGTTTGTATTGTTTTACTTCATTTAAGACCTCTAATTACATCTATCGGCTTGTGTATGTTTTCCCTTGTTGCATTTCATGAATTTGTGTCTATTTATATGGCAAGAAATGTTTCACCACTCCTTTTGGTGCATCACCATCTTTAGTTTAGTTTCATTTTTACATTTTTATCCTGTCTCCTTATGATTTAAGATAAAATTAGGATCGAACTCTCAGTTGTGCAAATAATACCAGCCTATAATTTGGAGATTCCTCTCTCATTTTACAAGTCCCACACTTGGAGATAGGTTTCAATGTTGTGCAATCACACTTTGGATACCTAAAACATCAACTTAGAAACTTGATTTGCATCCAGAGTGCTTGCTGATTTTTGACAACAGGTATAAGATAAAACTTAGGGGTGGGTTAGGGTTTAATCCTAATATTTAATTAACTAGTTTCCATATCAAGTCTCATTAGCAATCACACAAGCAATAGTAACCTGTCCCAAGTATCAAATTACGTGACAAATAAGGGTCCGGATCAAGCAACACATTCCTCTAAGATCAAAAGATGTGTCTTAACATATTTATCTTCATTTCTGCAGTTACAACATCATGAAAGGTAATTACCATGATAACTTACAAAAATCAAGGTGTTACATTCCTCCCTTCTTAAAGAATCATCGTCCCGATGATCAAATTAACGATTCGAGATTTCTAGGACAAAATTCAGTTATTGTCCTTCCATTCATAAGTTCATACCAAAAACAGATTCACTCTTTAAAATAGTGTTTTAAGATAACTGTAAAATAGACCAATAATTGTCTAAATTTGGTAGAATTATCAGTTTTTCAAATTTCAATTTCGATCAAACAAGTATGGAAAAGCAGATCTCATTTCTTCGAGATTTTCCCAAGTTGCACTTTCTTCACTAAACTGGTCCCACTAGACCTTACATTGATTCACTTCGTGATTTCTTAAGCACAATGCTGCGAGTTCCAAGCACTCAAATGGCCTTAATCACGATTATTCCTGGGTCTTGGACCTGCAAGGAATTCCAATTCAGCACATGTGATAAATCTGTTACGTATTTCTTAAGCAAAGAAATATGAAAAACATCATGCATTTGTGATAAAGCAGGAGGTAATGCTAGATGAAAAGCTACGGGGTTGATTATTTCAACAATTTCAAAAGGTCTGTTGTTGCGAATCAGCAACACCCCCTGGATGTTGATCGATTTGTAGTTTGATCTTTTAGACATCCAAAGTGTGATTGCACAACATTGAATCCTCTCCCCAAGTGTGGGACTTGCAAGATGAGAGAGGAATCTCCAGATTAGAGGCTGGTTCCTCAAAATCCTATGATTAGATCTATTATTTGCACAACTGCAGAGGTTCAAATCCTAATTTTATCCTAATTTGCAAGGAGACAAGGATAAGAAATGCAAAAATTAAAACTAAACTGATAAGGGTGATACACCAAAGGAGTGGTGAGCACTTCTTGCTCATGCAAATTGACACAAATCAGAAATTACAACATAAAACATCATGCATAGGTTGATAAGCTATAATCAAGGGTTTGAAATGAAGCAAACAACACATACTGAAAATTTGAAAGCATTCACGAGCTGCATTGTGATTTTCAACATCAAAATCCTTGTATTCCAACACCAAAGAAGAAAAACATGTTACAATCCTGGAAGGTCGATACTTGCCAAAATCACTTGTTGAAAGTGAAAACGAAGCTTCTTTGTGTAAAAAAATTGTTCCACCTTTGAAAAATGAGCCAAATCGGCTTTTACGGTGCATGGGTCGAGCCAAGAGAGAGAAAACATGAAAAAATGTGGGAGCCATTCCCATTCCCCATTAACATTTTTGACCATCTTTGAAGAAGAATGCGACCTAGTTTGCATTAAAATTGGTTATTGAAACATCGATTCATCCATGGCGCGTACAGAAGCATTTTTGATTTTCTCCCTCTAAAATGAACCAAAATTCAAAATTAACCATGGAATATTGTATATAATTTCACCATCTTTCCATTGATATAAAGAACACAAAAATCTGAGCCCTAGATCAAAAGTTATGGCGATTTTAATTTTTAGGGCCAAAACAGTCAAAATCGGATCGGCGGGCAAAAAGTTTGAGTTTTTACCCGTTTGGTCTTTAGAACATTTTTCAAATTTTCCCGTGCTCCGCCACTCCATGTGCCACATGGCACACGCTCGATTGGGTGCGGGCCCTTCGACCATTTTTCCTTCGGGTCACTTGGTGTTTTTTTCGCCCTTGGACACGTGGCGCTCTCTGATTGGTGTGGGCCTTGCGAAGGAAAATTTCCCACAAAAACTCTCGACGAGCCATAACTTGAAAAATACGTGGAGTTAGGAGGAAAAATTTACCTTTCTGGAAAGGTGAGAAATAGCTCTATCCAATGGTGTCATTTCTAGAAGGTTTTGAGTGCCTAAAAGTAAAAATTTATGACTTAGGCACAATAGAAGGAAAGAATGAAAGGGAGTTAGCCACAAAAATGAGCAGGGGCCACATTTGGATAACAATTTTGGTGACTCGGAGGGTCATGCCTGCTTGGATGAATGATCGGTAAATGAAGCAATCCATTGGGCATGGAGTCATGAGTAGTAACTGAAAACTGATCGAACTTTGAAAACTTCCCCTCGAACCGCTTGAATCCCACTTTGGACATGGAGTTGTTCCCACCAAAATGCCATCAAAACGAACTATGTAAGAGCGAAACCAGCAGTACCAAAACTATGTACAAACTAAAAATCATACATGCTCTAAATGGAACATGCGAGTGTGCACAAGCACTTCTTCTCTTGAAAGAAAACCTACCTAGTCTACTCTAAGCTGGAAGCAAAGGTGAGCTAAGCGAACCCCTGAATGGTTGTGCAAAATAGCTTCCTTTCTTCAAAATTGGCAGCCATGTAAATGATTTGGAGCTGAGTATGGCTGATTGGATGAGTGGAAAATCAACAAGAAGCTGGTCTTCTACCCAAATTAGTAAGGTGTCAACTAAAAACAAATCCAATACCTCTTTTAGTTGCTCTGCATTTGGATTGGAGAGGTATGACAACTGATCCTTGGAACTTTGTAGCTCATCCTCATGCTTAGAAGCAAGCATGGTGGTTGTGGCTTCTCCTTTGGCTCAATGAAGCCAAATACCGATTGGGCAAGGTCTGATCCGTTAAGTATGCCCATAATTCTGATTTTCAACTCCAAGAATGGAGTTCTCTTGTAGACCTTGAATGGATGGTGTGGAAGCAATGGTAGAACCCTTCTGCCCTTTCTCTTCCTCCAATGAAGGACATGAAAGATTAAAATCTTCCAATCTTGGTTCCAAAGAACTTCTATAAGATGCAAGATACTACAAATGAATACTCTCCTCCATGACAATGAGGCTCTTGTGTTTGGAAGATGGATGATGAAAGAGAGAATGGTGGAAACTCAACCGGTTCTTCTTCATCAAAACAATCCTCCAAATCATATAGGTACACTTTGCCTCATTGTTGTCCCGCTACAAATGTTCAACCTCTCCCATGGCATTCTCTTGATCTGCAACTTGATCACCATGGTTTCTTTCATCCTCCCAGCATTGAGTTTGAGGGATCAAACTCTTCTTGATACTAGAACTTGAGAGAGATGAAGTAGAGAGAAGAAGCGAAGGTTCTTCATAACCCGCTTTGTGCTCAAAGCCTTTGGATCTGCACTTTTCTCCCCAAAGCTGGAATGTTCTCCTCTTCTCTTTTTTAGATTTGGAGCAGCTTCTCCTTCCTCTTGCTGTCCCTCATGACTTATTTTTGCAATTTGAATTGGATTAGCATTTCCTTCAAATAGGGTGCCAACATGGACACTATATTGAACAATGCATTGATTGCTGATCTGCGCAACTCCTTTTTGCTCTTCTTCGCTGCAAAAAATCAGTCCCGACCACCATTTGTTCTTTAACTCCAACCTCTTCTAAAGGTTTCATCAGCAAAGGATCTTCTTCATCCCAAATTTAAGAGCCCAACTCTTCAACATTTGAATTTCTTCATCCTTGTTTGGCTTCTCTTTTTGTTGTCCTTCATGACTGAATTTTGCGATTTTTGTGGTGGTGGAGGAGGTAAAACCTCTTGTTTCTTTGGAGGAGAGGGTGTTTCATTTAGCTCTTGTGGAGGGGATGACTGTTTGGAAGGGAAAAGGACAAAATAATTGAGATGAGGTGGAAGACTAGGGGTGGAGAAATGGATTCAACACTTGGGACAGCGAGATGGAGAGTTTAAAACTTGACACCTTTTGAGATAAAACAGATTGGGAAAGAGGAAAAGAAAAGGCATGAGATGGTGTGCTTACCCATTGACAAGGTTGTTGAATACTCCTCTCAAACTCCTCTCATACACCTCTAAAGGCTGAAATCTTCACAGAACACACCAACCTACAAAAGATGAAGTGGAAGACATCTAAGGTCCCACCATTGTATGCATGCCAAAACTATTGTTTCAAATCAGCTGATTTGGAGGATTTAAAAACCTGGATGTTGATGAGATTTATAGTTTGATCTTTTAGACATCCAAAGGTGTGATTGCACAATATTGAATCCTCTCCCAAGTGTGGGACTTGCAAGATGAGAGAGGAATCTCCAGTTAGAGGCTGGTTCCTCAAACTCCTCTCGATTAGATCTATTATTTTCACAAATGCAGAGGTTCGAGATCTAATTTTATCCTAATTTGCATGGAGACCGGAATAAGAAATGCAAAAATTAAAACTAAACAAATAAAGGTGATACACCAAAGGAGTGGTGAGCACTTCTTGCTCATGCAAATTGACACAAATCAGAAATTGCAACATAAAACATCATGCACAAGTTGATAAGCTGTAATCAAGGGTTTGAAATGAAGCAAACAACACATACAAAGGACTGAAAGCATTCACAGAGCCTGCATTGTGATTTTCAACATCAAAATCCTTGTATTCTAACACCAAAGAGGCAGAAAAACCTATTACAATCCCTAGAAGGTCTGATACTTGCCAAAATCACTTGTTGAAAGTGAAAATAGAAGCTTGTTGTGCAAAAAAAGTGTTCCACCTTTGAAAAATGAGCCAAATCTGGCTTTTACAGTGCATGGGTCAAGCCCAGGAGAGAAAAATGTGAAAAAACACGGGAGCCATTCTCCATTGACCAAAATGCATTAAAAATAGCATGGAGGTCCTTACAAACCCATGCCCTAACATTTTTGACCATGTTGGAGAAGAATGCGACCCAGTTTGCATTAAAATTGGTTGTTAAAACGTCAGTTCTGTCCATGGGCGTGTACTAGAAGAGTTTTTTGAGTTTCTCCCTCCAAAGTGAACCAAAATTCAAAATTGACCATGGAATATTGTATATAATTTCACCATCTTTCCATTGATATAAAGAACGTGAAAATCGAGCTCTAGATCGAAAGTTATGGCGATTTGAAGTTTTAGGGCAAAAACAGGCCAAAATCGGATCGGCGGGCAAAAAGTTTGAATTTTTACCCGTTTGGTCTTTGGAACATTTTTCAAATTTTCCCACGCTCCACCACTCCAGGTGCCACATGGCACATTCTGATTGGGTGCGGGCCCTTCCTGACCATTTTTTCCTTCGGGTCGCTTGGTGTTTTTTTCGCCCTTGGACACGTGGCAGCTCTCTGATTGGCTGCGGGCCTTGTAAGGGAAAATTTCCCACAAAAACTCTACCGAGCCATAACTTGAAAAATACGTGGAGTTAGGAGGAAAACTTTACCTTTATGGAAAGTTGAGAAAGATCTCTATCCAATGGTGTCATTTCCAAAAGGTTTTGAGTGCATAAAAAGTAAAAATTATGGTGACTCGGGGCACAATAAAAGGAAAGAATGAAAGGGAGTTAGCCAAAAAAATGAGCAGGGGGCACATTTCGATAACTTGAGTCCCACGTAACATGGCGACAACTTGGCAGCCTTGCCAAAATTTATTGAGGTCTTTTCAGCTTAACTCGAAGAAAGACCTTCGCACCAAGTTTATAATTCCTATCAACCCGCTTTAAGTCTGCATAACTCTTACGCCTATTGGCAGCCTCCTTTAGATGTTCCCGAATCATTTTGATTTTTGTTCCATTTCCTTGAGGATTTCGGCCCAATTACCTCTCTCCTCTACGCTGTCCCGGTAACAGGGGTTTTGCATTTTCTTCCATATAATGCTTCAAAGGGCGTTATTTTTAAAGAGGCGTGATATGTATTATTGTAGGCAAATTCAACCAGCGGAGGTATTCCTCCCATTTATACTTGCTGGTCCATGCAATACATTCTTAACATGTCATCTAAAACTTGATTGACTCTCTCGTCTGTCCATCCATCTCGGATGATATGTAGAGAGTGAAGTTTAATTTAGTTCCCAAGGCCGCATTAAGCGTTTGCCAAAATGTTGATGTCATCCTCGGATCTCTGTCCGATATGATCAATTTGGGTATTCCATGCAATCTGAAAATTTCATGTAAAAATCTTCTTACTAATCTTGGTGCATCGTCTTTCAAATTACAATGATGAAGTGTGCCACTTTGGTTAATTTTTGACGACAAACGAGGATGATATCATGCTTGTTCCTTGACATAGGCAATCCTTGAGCGAAATCAATCATTATCACTTGCCATTTGTCTTGTGGAACACTGGGGATCAATAATCCGGTGGGATGCATATGTTCCACCTTAACATGCCTTGACATTCCAAGCGTTGTGTTACAAATTTCACCACATCCTTTTTCATTCCCTTCCGTGAAGTATTGCTTCTTAAGATCATCAAGCATTTTCGTAATGCCGGGGTGTCAGAAAAGGTGAATTATGAAATTGATTAACAATTTCCTTCTTAAATCATTTGCTAAGGGTATATAGACCCTGTTTTTAATCTCAAAATTCCTTCGCTATCAAAGTGAAATCCTTTATACTTCACATCCTTTAGATCTGCGCAGCAAGTGTTGTTTTAACTTCTTTGGAAATAAGGATACGATTCAAGACATCTTTCACCTCATCCTTAAACTGAGTTCTTAACGTTATAAGAGTAGAGATGTGCTTCCTTCGACTCAGAGCATCTGCCACTCTATTTTCCTTGCCTTTGATGTAGCTTATATCAAAATCATACTGAGACAGAAATTCTAACCATCTTCGTTGTCTTGCATTCAAATTTGGCTGAGTAAAAATATACTTCAACCCCAGATGGTCAGTTTTTAACTCAAAAGGTTTGCCTAAAAGGTAATGCCTCCACATTTGAAGTGCATGTACAATGGCAGTGAGCTCTAGGTCGTGTGGAGCATAATTTTGTTCATGTAACTTAAGCTTTCTGCTTTCATAAGCTATAACATGGTCATTCTGTAACAGAATACCTCCAAGGCCTTCTCCCGATGCATCCGTTACAACCATAAAATTTCCATTTGGATCTGGTACAGTTAAAATAGGTGCTGTAGTTAACTGTTCCTTTAAATTTTTAAAGGTAGATTCACATTTGTCAGTCCAGACAAATTTCTTATCCTTCTTTTGCAGTGAAGTGATTGGGGCAGCAATTTTTGAAAAATCCTTAACGAACTTTCTATAATATCCTGCCAAGCCCATGAAGCTTCTTACTTCATGCACATTCTTAGGCGCAGGCCACTCGGTTATAGCTGTAATCTTTGAAGGGTCTACAGCTATTCCATTCTTGCTTATAACGTGTCCCAAATAATGCACCTCTGCATCATAAAAGGAACATTTAGACAGTTTACCATACAACTTCCTCTTTCTTAAAACTTCAAAGCCACTACCCTTAAATGTTCTTGGTGCTCTTCGACATTTTAGAGTATATAAGAATGTCGTCTAAGAATATAAGCACAAACTTGTCCGAGGTATTCTTGAAAAATATTGTTCATCAGATTCATGAAGGCGACAGTGCATTTGTCAACCCAAAAGGTAACACCAGTGAATTCATAATGCACGTACCTTGTTCTAAAATTTGTTTTATGAATATCTTCTTCCTTTATTCTCAGCTGATGATACCTAGATTGAAGATCTATTTTTGAATAGACTGATGCTCCACGCATCTAGTCAAATAGATCATCAATCCTAGGAAGTGGGTATCGATTCTTAATAGTTGCCTTGTTTAACATTCTATAATCAATGCACAGTCTCAATGTGCCATCCTTTTTCTTTACAAAAATTACCGGCGCTCCCCATGGTGAGACGCTAGGTCTTATCAGCCCCTTAGTCAAAAGTTCATGTAATTGAGCCTTTAGCTCTACCAACTCGAGGGTGGTCATTCTATAAGGTGCCTTAGATATGGGTTCAGTTCCTAGCTTGATTTCTATTGCAAAGTCAAACTCTCGTTTGGGTGGAAGACCTGGTAATTCCTTCGGAAATACATCACTGAAATCCCTTAATAATGGATATCTTTCCATGAAATCATTATCCTCCTCAAGCATTTTCTGTCATTTTTACTGCATACAAGGTGTAGCCTCTATTTTTAGCCCTTTTTAGTTGCGTAGCTGTTAGTTTCCTAAGCCGCAATGACTTCACGCTTTACACCTTGAATGAATGTTGCTTTCTGCAGGTCGTTAAAACAACAAATTTGTTTTTCATAATAGTTGACCTTTGCCTTAAGTTCACCAACCGATTAATTCCAATAATGATATCATATGATCCTAAAGGAGTGACATAAGGTCAACTTTGGATGGAGAAAGCGGGCAAGTCAAGAATTTCCCCAAAAAGGCACATTTCGACTGTATGGACAACATTATTTCCATAATGCATTGTCCATGTCTTATCCATTCGTTCAGCCTTTCTTTTTAATTTCATTGCAAGTTTAGTATAAATAAAGCATTCAGTGGCTCTAGTATCAAAAAGTATGACTATAGGTGTACCGAATAACTTACCCGGAACTTCTATAGGCGTAACTTGCTTTTCAACTTGTCTGTTAGCCACCGCAGCGTGTATCCTATGCTGCTGATAACGATCATCCTTTTTCAGAGGACAGTGACTCGCGTAATGGTCCTTTCCATAGTTGAAGCATCCTCCAACTGGCCCTTTCCTAGGCTCAAATTTGTTACCAGACTTTGAAGTTATATTCTGGCTCCTATAGGACTTTTGTCCATTGCCACTAACTTTTGCGAAGTTGCTCCGCACACTATTTGCAGGTTTGTTCATTACAGATTTCTTGTTGTTATCTACAAAAAATTTGTTTTTCACACCAAACCTTTTCCAAGGCCCCCTTTTGGGTGCGAGAGATGAAGAAGAATTGGGAATCTTCTTCCTTATCTCTTCCCTATGAGTAGAAATTGCTCTCAATTTCTGTTCCTGTTTTATTGCCTTTTCGACAACTCCTTCCATGGTGGTTGGACCGTGGACATCCACTTCGCCACCAATGATGGGATTTAGTCCCATTATGAACTTTCATATTCTGAACTTCTCGTCAGCTTGGTACTGCGGCACATACTTAAGGAGTTTAGTAAACCCTTCCCAGTATTTTGTCACCGTCAGCCTTCCTTGCGACCAGTTCTAAAATTCGGTCATTTTCCTATCAAAATAGAGTTGAGGCAGCCACTTTGTTACCTAAAGTAACTCTTAAATTGATCCCAAGTTATGTCTGATTCGACAATATTCAACTCAACCTTACGGTTGTCCCACCATGATGATGCTTCATGAGAAAGTTGATATGCTCCCATATCACTTTGGTCTCCTCGGAGAAGTTTCTTATTGCAAAGTACTTCTCCATTTCACTGAGCCAATTCTCAGCTCTATCCCCAAGGGTTGTTCCATCAAACTTTGGAGGACTTATTCTCTTTATGTCATTTGTAAGTTTAGCTACTAATCTTTCCCTTTTAGTTCTAGGATGATTAGGAGCATTCACATTACTATTATCAACACCCGGATTCCCTCCATGGGTGTTATCCACAAGAGGTGGCTGATCATTTATATCAGCTTCTTCTTCCTCCTCTTCATTGCCCATTGATTGTTGTTCCAAAATAGTCAAACGATCTCTCGTGTCTAGTAGGGCAGCAAGGATTTCATCCAGCTTTTGAGCAGTAGCTGCTTCTCCACCCGGTAACGGGTTGTTCGCAACATTTCTTCTTGTTCTGACCATTTTCTGTTCAATAAGAAAATGTAAACCTTATTAAATTGTGGACTCATTAGGTCCAAGAGCTGCAACCTTCAGCTCTGATACCAAGATGTAACATCCCCATTTTAAGATACTAGAACAAGGGAAAAAAATTATATATACAACGTTCCCTGTTATGAATTATATAATTCAAACACACGTTCAAGTTTTAATAATTACTCTGTCCAATTAATGCAGTTTGGATCACACAATTTCCTTTTAAAACTAATGTTCTCTGTTCACATATTTGCAATATGGAACACACATTCAATGCCATTCAATCATATAACAGATACCATATGCTGTTGTAAATGACTTGAAGAACTACCGACCTCCCACTTTATGGCTCGGAGTTTCAGCGATCTCTCATTTCATGACTCGGTGACTTACCGATCCTTCATGTTAATTCATGCATAGTATAATGAATATACAGGGTTCTTTTACCATTTCCGGTTATTGAAGTGATCCATTTAAGAAGCCTATCTGAATATCTGTTACTGATATTCATCTGACATCCTGCATCTTAAACTAGGTGATTAGGACAACGCAACCAACACTTGCGATACTTTGGCCAAAGATTTTCACATGCTTTGCATGATCATATTCCTAGATGTGATACACACCAATGGAATACGTCCTTCACCTCACTTCATCTATTATCTAGAATGGTCTTTCCTGGTCTCTACCAGTCCTTCCATTTAAGGTCAAACTCTAACCTCAACTAGCAATATGAACGAGTATAGGAAGTTACTCATGGTAACTAAAGATACGCAGACATACGGTGTCATTCCTAGATGACTCGTGTGTCTAGTTACCTTTAGTCCTCGAGTCACTCGTATACATGATCACATTTCTATCCCCAGCCAAGAACTTATTATCCAGCTTATGTAAACTTGATGATTTAATTCGGAAGGGCATTGTAATATGTCAGCTATAACATTGTGTCGTCATGAAGGCCCCACCTTCACGAAGACACCATATTGTAGCTGGCATATGTCAATGTCCTACGGAATCCTCTCATCGAGGGTACACATCCAGCTCAATTGTGATTTGGTTATAATCTTAGTATTTAAGATCAACTTTCAGCAGCCATGCTGATCCTTTATCCTTGTTCTTGTTTCAGTTGTATGTAGCTAAGAGAGACTTAATCCATCTTCTAGCTTAATACGCATTTCCTCCTTCATACCGAAGGGTTGCCTATTCACTTCTTGGTTCCTTTCTTAATCTTTGGACTAAGCAGTCCATTATCGATAACTTAATAAGTTTAACCTATTAAACTTAACCAAGTTTTCCACAACTGTAAACAAATTCAGAATTCCATCTTATTAGACGTCATTTAAACGAGGTCTAATTCTAAATGAATTTATTCATTTATCCTCCTTAACCTTACTTAGTTAAGGTCTGTTAACAATAGATATGATTTCCCATATCTTTATTTTCTGAATTTAAACATTCGAGGCTATTAACTTGAGTCCGATACAAGGTTCGGCTGCCCCTAAGTTATTTGATATCCCTTAGCTTTTGAACTAATCCGAATACCTTCCAATTAGGATTTCATGTTTATCTAAATCTTTTTAATGTCAATTCAAAATTCATCTTAACCCAAGTATGAACTAATTGCACATTTCAACGTAAAAGTTGCATTCAGGTAAAGAATAGATGTTATTTCCTTTTAAATTCATCCATTAACATTTGAATAATTCCAAGTCAAGGAATAATGTTATATTCTCAAACTTATTCAACAATATCAAACTGATACAGTTATTGAAAATATCACACTTTTACTTGTATTCATCCATCAGATTTACAATCTATACATTTTCCAGTCCAAACGACTGGACTTTGTTTATATCAAACAACATTACAACTCATAAAGATAGAAGAATGTAACTTCTTCCTTTCTCATTTCCTCGTGGAGGAATAATAGCTATCAATACTATCCATCTTCAGTTAATCAAAGAAGTATTGGAAAACAACCATGTCTTCATTTATACTCAAGTTTCATCTGTAAAATTACTTGCACGGGTCAGTTCATTGAACTGAGCATATTAAGCACTTGTCTTTAAAATGAGGTGCTTTTAATTAACTGTCTCAATAAAAGAACCTTGCTTTTATGAAACGTTAATATGAACATCATTCAAGAATTAAATACCAAAAAGGATGAACAACATATCAACTCAATCATCCAATAACCCTCCTAATCAGACAAAGGATTACTGCCCTCTTTCCCAAATAATTATTACAAGAAGTAATTTCCTTCAACAGTTCCAGATTACAAACATCTATAAGAACTAAAAACACAACTATGCTTATTGTTGTTCTAACATAAATGCTATCAATTCCATTCTCTTACAATAGTTGTGAATTCAAAAGATAGATCTTAACTAAAATCTAAACCGAATTATTGTCCCTTCTTTCATACAACTCATCTGATTTCAAGCAATCAAATGTTGACGAGAACAAGCAAACAACAATTAAATACAAATGCTTAACCCAAGCGAATACGAAATTCATTCCATAACAATTATAGATTTCAAAGCGTATGAGAGAAAATGATCATTAATTCAAATTATCCATTCACACTCTCTTTCTTTTCCTCATAGCAGTTGTCATTTAGAAGTTTTTAATCCAACGTGATATCAATCAATGATAATATCCAAAGAGAAATAAACGAAAATCAATAATCGAATATAAGGGAGCAAGATCATATCACCTCTTCTTCTTGTCTATCCAAATACCTCTTATTTTAGAGCAGACATACTCAATAGTATAATTCATTAAAGTAGTATATTCAGTAATTGAAAACTACTATTACCTTTCTAAAAAGTTGACCAGAGTTCATTGCAACTGGTCAATAAACATTAGTACCAAAAGAACCTCTAAACACAATCATTTCCTTTTAAATATTTCACTCTACAGACATTCACGTCAATATATAACATGTAAGAGTGTACAACAACAACATATCACACTTTCATTATAATAATGAGAGAATTCACTTTCCAACAGCAAAGGAGAAATCTTTTCATATTCCGTTTCAATGAAAACAATGAAAGGTTTTCAATCCGTAATAAATATATATATATATATATATATCCTTGAGTTCAACAAGACACAGAGTATGAATTATATGCTCTACCCAGTCTATTCTATAGACTGACTTTTCTGTTCCCATTCAGATCAGAACTTCTTTCCAAACAGTCATATATGAATACCAAGAACAAGCAGGTAGAACACCATATCCATTTAGAACAATGAGGTAAGATGCTACTATGACCTTACTGTCCCAAGGAGGTTTCATACCCCACACACTGTAATATGACAAGAGGAACAGTTAAACATGAGTCTTGTCAAGCATTTTTACGGCTTTCCTTAACCATTATCGCACACAAATCAAAACAACAATTCGCACATTGTTGTTACTACAGCAAGTTCGACCCATAATACACAATGAAATCCTATTATCATTATTTTTAGGATTCATACAAAGCAAAAGAGATAACTCGTTTCATTAACTATTTCTGTAAGAAAACACTCATCATTCTTTTTAAAATGCAACAAGTATGCCCAAGTCGTGTTCGTTTTGTAATGACAGCTCAAACCAGAAGGTCCTACCGAATCCTTTTATTCTTCCACTTTTACAAGAGAGCACAGAACTCATAAAATAATACATGCATAGCTAATACATTCAACAACTCAACTCATATTGAGTAAAGAAACGATTACCCAACATTGTCAAACAACTCACACATCAAGAACAAAATTATTTCATTTACCCATTTTTTAAAAAAATTTACCCAAGTCGTGTTCAGCAAGGGAAAAACGACTCAACCCAGAAATTACTTCATTCAAATCAACAACATCATTTAACTAAAACACCCATCGTAAAAGTAGGGTTGTTTTAATGAGACGTTTAAACAAAAGCAAACGGTTTAAGGAGAAGGGCTTAACATGCCTGAAATTCTTTTTGTGGTTCGAAGAAAACCACGTCCACAAGAGCTATTTCTCTCCACGACGTCCGCAATAGGGCTTTCCCAACAGTCCACTAACTTCCTCAAGCTCAAAAATAGCGTGGCTATTTCAACAAAATAGCAATAATAACCAAAAATAACAGTAGGTTTGACAGAACCATGGAAAAAATGCAGAGCAACTAAAAACCCGATTGCACACAATGACAAACAAATTTTCCTCTATCCTCTTTCCAAGGCGAGCTGGTCGCTAAGACCAAGGTCATTGAATGCATTGAATGTAGTGCTTTTTCCTCATTCCTCACGCCACCGCCGACTCAGGTTGGCGAGTTTCCTTTTTCAAATTTTGCATGTAATTCCTTTTTAGCCACTTAGCTAGTTGGATGCCTCCAACTTTTTCTTGTTCCCGCCAAACTTGGCGTTGAAACTTGTAAGGACATTATTTATTGTCCTAATAAATTTCTTACCTCCCCCTTATCCTTTCCATCCACATGGGTCTATGCGTCCCCTTCCTTAGGTTAGGATTAGTCTAGTATTTTAATAGTCCATATCTAGGTCATTCGCCTAGTTCATAGGTTAATGGAATTTATACCTATTTTCTCCCTTATGAAATCTAAAATCCATATAGGATAGTAGTTAGGGTATTGTTATCCAAAATGGTGCCCAAATTTTTGTGGCTAACTCCTTGTGTTCCTAATATGCAGACTCTCTTGTGCCTCAAGTCTACATTTTTTTATTTTCAGGCACTCAAGGCTTTCTAGAAATGGCACCATCGAGATAGAGCTCTCTCTCGGCTTGGAGAAAGGTAAAGTTTGCCTCCTAACTCCTTATATTTTTCAAGTTATGGCTCGGCGGAGTTTTTGTGGAAAATTTTCCCATTTGAGGCCTCGCACTGACCAATAGGAAGCTGCCAATGGCGATTGGAGAGTTCGGGGTCGGAGGAAAATTTGAAATTTTTCCAAGTATTTGGTCGAAGGTTCGAATGGAAATTTTTTTTGTGGGAAAGGAAATTCGAGTTGTGACACGTGTCACAAAAGGGAGGAATGAAAAAATTTGCTAAGTATTTTGCCAAATTTTCCAAAGTGGAAGAATGGAGCGGAAAACCCGCGGGAGGTGAAGGAGAGAGAATTCCAGAATGAATCAGAGCTTGCCATGTGGCATCCGACCAGCAGAGCATGGGGAATTTTTGAAAATTTTTCCAAAGACAAAAAAGAGGTAAAATTTGAAATTTTTTCCCGCCGATCCGTTTTTGGGCCGTTTTTGCCCTAAATCTTCAAACGATCATATCTTTTGATCCAGAGCTCAGATTTTCACGTTCTTTATATCATTGGAAAGATGTTAAAATTATCTACATGATTCCATGGTCAATTTCTAATTTTGGTTCAGTTTGGAGAGAGAAAATTCAAAAACGGTTCTGGTACGTGTCCATGGCCAGAAATGACATTTCAACAACCAAATTTAATACAAAATGGGTCGCATTCTTCTCCAGCATGGTCAAAAATGACTAGGGTATGGGTTTGTAAGGTCCTCCATGCTGTTTTAATGCATTTTCCATCAATGAGGAATGGGCTCCCACATTTTTTACATTTTCTCTCTCCTAGGCTCGACCCATGCATTGTAAAAGCCAGATTTGGCTCATTTCTTGAGGGTTGAACACTTTTTGGCATTGAAAACTTCTTCTTTCACCTCCAGCAAGTGATAGTTGTAAGAATCAGACCTTTTTCACAGTTTGTAACAGGTTTATACCTCTTTGATGGTGGAATGCAAGAGATTTTTTCATGAAATTGACAGTGCAAACTCTGTGAATGCTTTCAGTCCTCTGTTTGTATTGTTTTACTTCATTTCAAGACCTCTAATTACATCTATCAGACTTGTGTATGTTTTCCCTTGTTGCATTTCATGAATTTGTGTCTATTTATATGGCAAGAAATGTTTCACCACTCCTTTTGGTGCATCACCATCTTTAGTTTAGTTTCATTTTTGCATTTTTATCCTGTCTCCTTGCAATTTAAGATAAAATTAGGATGCGAACCTCTGTAGTTGTGCAAAATATAGATCTAAATCGAGAGGAGTTTGAGGAACGACCTCTAATCTGGAGATTCCTCTCTCATTTTACAAGTCCCACACTTGGAGAGAGGTTTCCATGTTGTGCAATCACTGCTTTGGATGCTCTAAACATCAACTTAGAAACCTGATTTGCATCAGGGAGTCTTCTGCTGATTTGCAACAACAGTTTTGGCACGCCGGTGGGACATTAGAGGTCTCATTTTTATTGCAGCAAAGTTGATGTGCATCTGCTGCAATTTTCTTGCTTGAAAAGAGCTATAATTTGCACATCTGGCGACTCCAAGGGGAAGAATCAATTGGTTTCAGCAGTGCAGGCCTGAAAACTCATGAGAAGAATCACTACAAGGTCAAGAGTTGGAGAAGAAGAAGTGTTGTTTGAATACCTGCAGTTATCTCCAAGAGTAAGGCAAAGTGGGAGGAGAATCCAAAGGTCTCCATCTCCACCAAACAGAACTCTCTCAACTCCTCCCACTGGTAGGCCTTTCATTGATCAACAAGGGTTTAAGGCCAATTAGAATGGCACAAAACAACCCCTATGTCAATTTCACTGGCAGCAGCCCACTTGCTCTCAATGCACAACATCAATTCCAATTGCAGCCTTGAAGAACATTCCATACTTCACTGGAGAGAATCAGACTACTCAGGTGATCATGTTAAAGACATTGCCAACCTTTGTGTAATTCATGAAATCAATGAGATGCAAGTGGTGTCAAATTCTTTGGCATCTTCATTCAAGGAAAGCATTGCGATGGTTTAGAAGCCTTGGAGCTGGTTCTATCACAAATTGGAATCATTTGTGTATAGCACTTCATGAGCAATTTGGAGAGAAGGAGACAACTTGTCTCTTTTGGAGCAGTGACAACCATCGAGAGAGCTCCCGATGAGCAGCGGTGGCCGATTTCAACTTCAGATTTCAAAGACTTGGGAGAGAATTCTAGTGGCAGTCAGGCCAACAAGCCAGAAGGTGCTTTTCTCTACTATCTCAAAGCTCTAAATTCTGATATTTCTATGTTGATTCAGTCCATGGGAGGCATAACTATCCCTATGGCTTATAGCATTGCCATTAGGGCTGAAAATTGTTTGATCAAGTGGCAAACTAGCCCCTAGACCTCCCATGCCATTGTTTCCAAGTTTAGAGAGTCAAACACCAATCAAGCACCTAATTTGGCTCCTTCTCCCACTCCCAGAAATCGAGTTCAAATGAAGCTTCTACTTCATCTCAAGTGCCCCAAATGAGCTTGAGAAGTCATGAAGCAATTGCAAAACCTAGGCAATGAGCTGGTTACTCTCAAGAGGCAACAAGCCCAAGGTTTTAGACCTTCTTACCAGCCCCAAGCTCAGCCTAACAGGCAGCCATACCAACCACAAAGACCACCTAATCCAGCTGCAAAATATGAATCAAACAAGGCCTCTGCCCGATAGACCATTTCAGCCCTATAATCCAAATGCCATATCTGCCTCTAAGGCATTGGTGCCAACACAAAACAACATTGCTCGGGAGTATGATTGGTGTTTTCCATGCAATGAACCTCATAACCAATCCATGTGCTTGATGGTGCTTTGAATCAAGCATTAATGGTGACAACTCTTTGGTGTGGAGGGTGAGGGAAGTCGAGAAACAACCAACAACAAGAAACATTCCAGCAATCAGCCCCAAATGACACCACGTTGGTAAATTGGCAAGCGAGAGGATTTTTGTGGCATGAATCAAAGTAGTTTCCCAAGGTGTTGCAGCCAACACAAGGTCAAAAAGGAGGAATTTGGGTGAAGAACACCATTAGCTCCAACCAATCCACGACCTTCATGGTTCCACAAATGGTTGGCAAACAAAATCGAGTTGTAAATGCACAAGGGCAGCCAAGAACAGCTCCTAGGCCAACTCAAATACCAGTTGTTGCTGCCCACGTGCAAGGAGTGAATGTGCAAACAAAGGGACAGCAAAGAGATCCTTCATCACCATTCAGTATCATTGATCAGATGAAGAAGACAAATGTTAATATATCAATGTGGGAATCCCTATCTATCCCAGGCCAAAGAGATTTGCTACAAGCTGCCATGAAGGACTGGCCAACTTGAATCAGCAAGTTCAGATGCAAGAGAAAGTGCTCACAAATGCTGCCTGACTGAGGGAATCATGGAGGACAGCAAGGTAAAATGTTGAAGCCCCCTCCTTTCTATGTTTCATTAATCATTGGAAATCAGCTAGTGCACAATTGCATGATAGACTCGGGGCAAGTAGCTCAGTGATGCCTAAACAAATAGTTGATCAGCTAGGGCTCTAGTATGAAACAATATCCAAAGGGGTAGTGCAGCTAGATGGGACAGTAGTAGCAACAGTTGGAGTGATTAAAAACTTGAGTCTTACCTTGCATGCATGTCCAAATGTTGTTGTTTTACAAGATGTATCAGTCATAGACCTTCCACCACTCTTTGCCCTTTGCTTGTCAAGGGACTTCTGACCAAGATTGGAGGATATTTTTCTGCTGATTGGTCACACATCTTTATTGAGAACGAGGTATGGAACCAAAGCTACTGATCAGTCTGAACCTATTGCAAACTTCCACATTGAGCCTTACACTCCAAGTCGGATTAATGCCAATTGCTCGGCATTTGATCAAGAAGATCACCCAAGCACTTGATGAAGTGACACAAGGTTGGGAGCATCCGGATCTAACTCTTGATGAATGGGAAAACAAGGTACATGCTTTTGATCCTTATCAAGAAGTAGAAGAATCTGAGCTAGGGGTCTATTGTATACATGAAGAAAATCAGCCTATTCCTAGCATCACCAAGCCAAACCACAAGGATGACAATGAGGTATGGCAGCTGTTTTTGATGGATCAAGGAGTAGACAAGGTGCAGGAGGTGGAGCTATGCTTGTTTCACCTCAAGGAGTAAAGTACTATTCAGCTTTTAGATTTCAGTTTGCATGCTCCAATAACACTGCTGAATATGAAGCCTTGGTGCAAGGGATGCATTGGGCAATCAAGAAGAAAATAAAGAACTTGCAAGTCTTTGGTGACAGTGAATTGATTGTAAATCAGGTCAAGGGACAACATGCTGCCAAGAATGATCTACTCAAGTGCTACAAGAACAGGGTATGGGACCTCATGGAAGATTTTGAGGGTTTTGGCATCAAATCCATTCCTAGGAAAGAGAATCAAGCTGCTGACAGGCTTGCAGCAGTAGGGGCAGCCTTTGACATTGTGGAAAGCATTCAAAAAGACAAGGTACAACCAAACATCCACGTGATTGTGAGGCCTTCAGTGCCGGATAACAATGTCAGTTGGCAAGTATTTGAGAATGACCAGTAAATCATCCATTTCTTGCAAGAAGAAGTTGAGTTCTCAGCTAAGAATCAAGAAAAACTGGAACAGCAGTATGGTGACCAAGTGGTACAGCTGAGAACTAACAAGCTGCCCAAGGGACTTATCACTTTGGAGTCCATTTTTAATCCCAATGATCAGTTTAGGAAAGAGAAAGCAAACATTCAGGTCAAGAGAGAAGATTCAGTATCCATCTTGGTGGAAGAGAACAAACCATTGCAAATTGGAAAGATGACAAGCTGAGCAAGAAAGGTATGAGTTCATACGGTGTGTCAAGAGTTCCTGATGTGTTTGCTTGGAGCTATGAAGATTTGAAAGGTTTGATCCCAACTTAGCTCGGCATACCATTGAATTGGATCAAATACTAAGCTGTCGGGTAGAAACAAAGACAGTCAATCACACATGGAGCCTCTCATGAGGAAAGAATTGGACAAGCTGATTGAGTCAAGAATCATATTCCCAATCAAGCATTCTAGTTGGGTTGCCAACTTGGTTCGATCGAGAAAGAAGAGTGGAGAGATCAGATTGTGTGTTGATTTGAGAGACTTAAATAGAGCATCTCTCGAGGACCATTACCCACTCCCTTCCATGGAGCAAATCTTGCAAGTTGTGGCTGGCTCGAGAGGTTTTCACTACTTGATGGCTACTCGGGCTCAATCAGATTATGGTGAAGGAAGAAGACCGAGTTCAAGACAGCCTTCACAACCAAATGGGGACTTTTGCATACGGGAAGATGCCATTTGGGCTGTCCAACGCTTAGTGCTACCTTCAAAAAGAGCAATGGACATGGCGTTCAAAGGTTTGATTAACAACGTGGTGCTGATTTACCTTGATGATATCACTATTTTTTCCAAAAATGCAGCAGACCACCTCTCTCATTTGAGACAAGTTTTCACGAGGTGTAGGAAATTTGGAGTGTCTTTGAATCCTAAGAAGTGTATCTTTCTTGCACATGAAGGAAAGCTCCTTGGCCATATTGTCTCCAAAGAAGGATTAGCAATTGATCCAGAGAGAGTTGAAGCCATAAGAGCACTACCATTGCCAAGCCACAAGAAAGCCCTTCAGAGTTTCTTGGGGAGGATAAACTTTGTTCGGAGGTTTGTCCCAGATTTTGCAGCCCTTGTCAAACCTATCACCAAAATGTTAAAGAAAAGCATGGCTTTCAAGTGGACAGCAGAAGGCAAGGAGAGTTTTGAAGCAATCAAAGAAGCCATCTCTCAAGCACCAACTCTCATCAACCCGGACTTCTCCAAGGATTTCATCCTCTATGCATTTGGAGGTAATGACACTATTTCTGCCATTTTGGTACAGACAGAACAAGGATAACGATGAGCAGCCAATTGCTTTCTTCAGCCAGAGCCTAGATGACTATGAGGTGAGGTATTCTTTTATTGAGAAGCATGTGCTTGCAGTAATCAGAAGCTTGAAGAAATTCAAGCATTTAGTCTCAAACAACAAGGTCCAGTTGCTGGTCTCACATCTTTGGGGTTAAGGACTTCCTCCTCAACAAAGATTTGAATGAGAGAAAGGGTAGGTTGGATCACCGTGTCATGGAGTATGACATTGAGATCAAAATCACCAAGCTGGTAAGAGGAAAAGGATTGTGTGAGCAGCTGGTTTTGGGAAGCAAAAGAAGCATGCAATGAAGGAGAGGCTGTTTTGTGAGTTCAAGACAGCCATGAGCCATGTGGCACTCAAGAAGAAAACAATGCTGCCCCCACTCCTTGCTGGACCCAAGGTATAATGCACTTCCTAAGCACAGGCCTATGCCCTCTGAGAGATGAACAAGACCCAAAGAAGACACTTCAGATTGCAGGCTGTCCCATATGCCATTGTTGATGGAGTTTTGTTCAAGAAAGATGTGAATGGAGTGCTTCTGAGATGCATTAGCACAAATCAGATTCATAGGGTGTTGGAAGAATTCCATGGTGGACCAGTGGTGGTCATTTTGCACCAAGAGTGATGACTCTAAAAATCATGAAGGCTGGTTATTATTGGCCTAAAATTTTGAGTGATTGCTATGCATGGATTAAGAGGTGTAAGAATTGTGCATTCTTCACGGGGAAAAGAGAGACTTGCTGCCCTTCCATTGCATCAATCTCGGTTGACCAGCCATTCATGCAATGGGGTTTGGACTTCATTGGAGTCATTAATCCCAATTCAAGTCAAGGGCACAAATGGATTTTGACCACGGACTACTTCACCAAATGGGTGAAGCAGTAGCACTCAAAGAAGCAAATGAGTCAGCATCTTAGACTTTTATGAGGGGATAGCAACAGATTTGGTATACCTGCTACAATAATCTTAGATAATGCATTGGCATTCATTGGATCAAGGTGATTTGAGTGGGCTGTCAAGCGGGATCTACCTAAGCACTTCATCAAACTATTACCCTCGAGGTAATGGCAGGCCGAGTCTACAAACAAGAACTTGTTGAGGATCATTAGGAGGACTCTTGATGAGAATCAGAGGTCTTGGCATACCAAACTGAAATCAGCCTTATGGGCTGATAGGATAACTCCCAAGAGATCCACAGGTAACTCTCCATTCAAACTTGTCTATGGAAGAGAGGCAATCTTGCCCATGTCACTTGAGTTGCCAACATTGGAACTCATGAAGCAATTAGAGTTGCTAGAGTTTGAGCCCATGGAGGTGAGATATGCAGAGTTGATGGAGCTGTAGGAGGTCAGAAATCAGGCATCCCAAGCAATGGAAAAGGATCAAGCTTTGATCAAAAAGACCTTTGATAGGAAGGCCAAGGATAGATCTTTTCAGGTTGGAGATCTAGTGTTGAAATGGGATGTGGATAGAGCAAAACCGGGAAGGCATTCAAAATTTGATGCCATTTGGAGTGGCCCATACATGGTCATGAAGTGCAAGAACAACAATGCTTTCCAATTGGCCTCATTGGATGGTGAAGAAGCTATGATTTCAGTCAATGGAATCTATCTCAAGCATTGCTTCTAGAGGAAATTTACCACCTTGTAAATATTAGATTAGATTTTCATTCCTCCAAGTGCTTGTGCACATTGTTTTTTGTAGGTTAGTTTTGTTTTCCCTAAGTGCTTTGCTTTGACTTGCTTGTCCATGGAGATGTTTTGCAGTCCTTGCTTCCATCGGGTGATATTCCATCTTCCTCCTTGCACATTCTAAGTCGAGTTGAGGTTCTAAATAGAATATTTGATGACTCCATGCCCAATGGTATTTGCTTGAGCAGTAAGCTGGTATTTTCATCTAGCGAGGAGATGACCCCTACGAGTCGCCAAAATTGTTATCAAAATGGTGCCTGACTCATTTTGTGGCTAACTCCTTGTGTTCTTGCCTCTCTTGTGCCTCAGTCTACATTTTTTTATTTTTAGGCACTCAAGGCTTTTGGAAATGGCACCATCCAGATAGAGCTCTCTCTCAGCTTTCCAGAAAGGTAAAGTTTGCCTCCTAACTCCTTATATTTTTCAAGTTATGGCTCAGCGGAGTTTTTGTGGAAAATTTTCCCATTTGAAAGGCCATGCCAATAGGAAGCTGCCACGTGGCAGAGGAGTTTGGGGGTCGGAGGCAAATTTGAATTTTTTCCAAGTATTTTGGTCGAAGGTTCAAATGGAAATTTTTTCCCGTGGGGCCGCATGGAGGACAAAGTTGTGACACGTGTCACAAGCGGGAAGCGGAATGAAAAAATTTGCTAAGTATTTGAAATTTTCCAAAGTGGAAGAATGGAAGGAGAGCCATGTGGAGTAAAATTAGGACACGTGTCAAAGGGGAAGGTAGATTCGGAGCTCAGTTTTTTTTGTGAAAAGTTTTATGGTCACAAAAAAAAGTGAAAGAAGGGGCCCTGGAATTCAAAAAAATTTGCGGGGAAAAAGAAAATTTTTCCAAAAATGTCAAAATTTCAAAGGAAAACCCGTGGGAGGCGAAGGAGAGAGAATTCCAGAATGAATCAGAGCTTGCCACGTGGCATCGACCAGTGGAGCGTGGGGAATTTTTGAAAAATTTTCCAAAGACAAAAAAGAGGTAAAATTTGAAAATTTTTCCGCCGATCCGTTTTGGGCGTTTTTGCCCTAAATCTTCAAACGATCATATCTTTTGATCCAGAGCTCAGATTTTCACGTTCTTTATATCATTGGAAAGATGTTAAAATTCTCTACATGATTCCATGGTCAATTTCTAATTTTGGTTAGTTTGGAGAGAGAAAATTCAAAAATGGTTCTGGTACGTGTCCATGGCCAGAAATGACATTTCAACAACCAAATTTAATACAAAATGGGTCGCATTCTTCTCCATATGGTCAAAAATGATAGGGTATGGGTTTGTAAGGTCCTCCATGCTGTTTTAATGCATTTTCCATCAATGAGGAATGGGCTCCCATGTTTTTTACGTTTTCTCTCTCACAGGCTCGACCCATTGCATTGTAAAAAGCGATTTGGCTCATTTCTTGAGGTTGAACACTTTTTGGCATTGAAAACTTCTTCTTTCACCTCCAGCAAGTGATAGTTGTAAGAATCGAGACCTTTTTCATAGTTTGTAATAGGTTTATACCTCTTTGATGTTGGTGGAATGCAAGAGATTTTACATGAAATTGTGTCAGTGAAACTCTGTGAATGCTTTCGAGTCCTCTGTTTGTATTGTTTTACTTCATTTAAGACCTCTAATTACATCTATCGGCTTGTGTATGTTTTCCCTTGTTGCATTTCATGAATTTGTGTCTATTTATATGGCAAGAAATGTTTCACCACTCCTTTTGGTGCATCACCATCTTTAGTTTAGTTTCATTTTTGCATTTTTATCCTGTCTCCTTGATTTAAGTAGGATTAGGATCGAACCTCTGTAGTTGTGCAAAATATAGATCTAAATCAGAGGAGTTTGAGGAACCACCTCTAATCTGGAAGGGTTTAATCCCTAATATTTAATTAACTAGTTTCCATATCAAGTCTCATTAGTGAATCACACAAGCAATAGTGTTAGTTCTCCATTTCGTCCCCAAGTATCAAATTACAATGAAATTTTCCTTAGGGTCCCCGGATCGAGAACACATTCTCTAAGATCAAAAAGATGTGTGATTTGCATGTTTATCTTCATTTCAAGATTACAACATCATGAAAGGTAATTACCATGATAACTTGAAAAAATCAAGGTGTTACATTCCTTATTCTTAAAGAATCATCGTCCCGATGATCAAATTAACTGTAAGCCTATTCGAGGAGGAGGACAAAATTGAGTTGATGTCCTTCAAAATTCATAAGTTCATACCAAAAACAGTATTCACTCTTTAAAATGCTTGTTTTAAGACAAGCTGTAAAATAGACCAATAATTGTCTAAATTTGGTAGAATTATCCCTTGCACCAAGCTTTTTCAAATTTGGATTTCGATCAAACAAGTATGGAAAAGCATAATCTCATTTCTTGAGAGATTTTCCCAAGTTCCGCTTTCTTCCACTCAAAAAAAACTGGTCCATACCTAGACCTTACATTGATTCAATTGGTGATTTCTTGAGAAGGGCTGATCTTCTTGAGTTGCGATAGAACCTCAAATGATTCTTAATCACGATTGATAAGGATCAGGTCTTGTTTGACCATTCATCGAGGAATGCGGGATTCAGCACATGTGATAAATGCTTGTATTTCTTGAAGAAATATGAAAACATTGCATGTGATAAGCGGGAGTGTAGGGCTAGATGAAAAGTTTACAATAGGTTGATTATTTCAACAATTTCAAAAGGTCTGTTGTTGCAAATCAGCAACACCCCACGGATGTTGATCGGGTTTCTAGTTTGATCTTTTAGGCATCGGTGTGATTGCACAACATTGAAACCTCTCCAAGTGTGGGACTTGTAAAAATGAGAGAGGAATCTCCAGTTAGAGGCTAGTTCCTCAAAATCCTACGATTAGATCTATTATTTGCACAATGCAGAGGTTTAAATCCTAATTTTATCCTAATTTGCAAGGAGATAGGATAAGAAATGCAAAAATTGAAACTAAACTGATAAGGGTGATACACCAAAGGAGTGGTGAACATTTTTGCTCATGCAAATGACACAAATCAGAAATTACAACATAAAACATCATGCACGGGTTGATAAGCTATAATCAAAGGTTTGAAATGAAGCAAACAACACATACAAAGGTGAAAGCATTCACAGAGCTGCGTTGTGATTTTCAACATCAAAATCCTTGTATTCCAACACCAAAGAGGAAGAAAAACATGTTACAATCCTGGAAGGTATGATACTTCCAAAATCACTTGTTGAAGGTGAAAACAGAAGCTTGCTGTAAAAAAGGTGTTCCACCTTTGAAAAATGAGCCAAATCTGGCTTTTACAGTGCATGGGTCGAGCCCAAGAGAGAGAAAACATGAAAAAATGTGGGAACCATTCCCCATTGACCAAAATACATTAAAAATAGCATGGAGGTCCTTACAAACCCATGCCCTGACATTTTGACCATCTTTGGAGAAGAATGCGACCCATTTTGCATTAAAATTGGTTGTTGAAACATCAATTCTATCCATGGGCGCGTACCAGAAGTTTTTTGATTTTCTCCCTCCAAAATGAACCAAAATTCAAAATTGACCATGGAATCTTATATATAATTTCACCATCTTTCCATTGATATAAAGAACGTGAAAATCGAGCTCTGGATCGAAAGTTATGGCGATTTGAAGTTTTAGGGCAAAAACAGGCCAAAATCGGATCGGCGGGCAAAAAGTTTGAATTTTTACCCGTTTGGTCTTTGGAACATTTTCAAATTTTCCCCACGCTCCGCCACTCCGGGTGCCACATGGCACGTTCGATTAGGCGCGGGCCCTTCCGACCATTTTTTCCTTGGGTCGCTTGGTGTTTTTTTCGCCCTTGGACACGTGGCAACTCTCGATTGTTTGCAAGTGGGCCTTCTAGGAAAAATTTCCCACAAAACTCATTGAGCCATAACTTGAAAAATACGTGGAGTTAGGAGGAAAAATTTACCTTTACGGAAAGGCTGAGAAAGAGCTCTATCCAATGGTGCCATTTTGAGAAGGTTTTGAGTGCCTAAAAAAAAATTTATGACTGAGGCACAATAGAAGGAAAGAATGAAAGGGAGTTAGCCACAAAATGAGGAGGGGGCACATTTGGATAACAATTTTGGTGACTCAGAGGGGTCATCTACTGCTGGATGAATGATCAGTAGCTTAAAGCAATCCATTGGGCATGGAGTCATGAGTAGTAGCCTGAAAATTGATCTGAACTTTGAAAACTTCCCTCTAAACCGCTTGAATCCCACTGGACATGGAGTTGTTCCCACCAAAATGCCATCAAAACGAACTATGCAAGAGCGAAACCAGCAGCACCAAAACTATGTACAAACTGAAAATCATACATGCTCCAAATGGAACATGCAGAGTGTGCACAAGCACTTCTTCTACTGAAAGCAAACCTACCTACTCTACTCTAACTGGAAGCAAAGGTGAGCTAAATGAACCCTGTTGGTTGGTTGTGCAAAATAGCTTCCTTTCTTCAAAATTGGCAGCCATGTAAATGATTTGGAGCTGAGTATGGCTGATTGGATGAGTGGAAAATCAACAAGAAGCTGGTCTTCTACCCAAATTAGCAAGGTGTCAACTAAAAACAAATCCAATACCTCTTTTAGTTGCTCTGCATTTGGATTGGAGAGGTATGACAGCTGATCCTTGGAACTTTGTAAGCTCATCCTCATGCTTAGAAGCAAGCATGACTGGTTGTGGCTTCTCCTTTGGCTCCAATGAAGCCAAATACCTGATTGGGCAAGGTCTGATCCGTTGAGTATGCCCATAATTCTGATTTTCAATTCCAAGAATGGAGTTCTCTTGTAGACCTTGAATGGATGGTGTGGAAGCAATGGTAGAACCCTTCTGCCCTTTCTCTTCCTCCAATGAAGGACATGAAAGATTAAAATCTTCCAATCTTGGTTCCAAAGAGCTTCTATAAGATGCAGGCTGCTGCAAATGAATACTCTCCTCCATGACAGCAGGCTCTTGTGTTTGGAAGATGGATGATGAAAGAGAGAATGGTGGAAACTCAACCGGTTCTTCTTCATCAAAACAATCCTCCAAATCAGACAGGTAAACTGCCTCATTGTTGTCCTGCTACAAATGTTCAACCTCTCCCATGGCGTTCTCTTGATCTGCAACTTGATCACCATGGTTTCTTTCATCCTCCAGCATTGAGTTTGAGGGATCAAACTCTTCTTCAGTACTAGAACTTGAGAGAGATGAAGTAGAGAGAAGAACTGAAGGTTCTTCTATAACCTGCTTTGTGCTCAAAGCCTTTGGATCTGCACTTTTCTCCCCCACAGCTGGAATGTGCTCCTCTTCTTTTGGATTTGGAGCAACTTCTCCTTCCTCTTGCTGTCCCTCATGACTGATTTTTGCAATTTGAATTGGATCAGCATTTCCTTCAAATAGGGTGCCAACATGGACACTATATTATGAACAAATTGATTGCTGATCTGCAACTCCTTTTTGCTCTTCTTCTGCTGCAAAAAATCAGTCCTGACCACCATTTGTTCTTTAACTCCAACCTCTTCTGAAGGTTTCATCAGCAAAGGGATCTTCTTCATCCCAAATTTAAGAGCCCAACTCTTCAAAATTTGAATTTCTTCATCCTTGTTTGGCTTCTCTTTTTGTTGTCCTTCATGACTGATTTTTGCAATTTTTTGTGGTGGTGGAGGAGGTAAAACCTCTTGTTTCTTTGGAGGAGAGGGTGTTTCATTTAGCTCTTGTGGAGGGGATGACTATTTGGAAGGGAAAAGGATAGAATAATTGAGATGAGGTGGAAGACTAGGGGTGGAGAAATGGATTCAACACTTGGGACAGCAGATGGAGAGTTTAAAACTTGACACTGCTGAGATAAAACAGATTGGGAAAGAGGAAAAGAAAAGGCATGAGATGGTGTGCTTACCCATTGACAAGGTTGTTGAATACTCCTCTCATACACCTCTATTCCTTCAATCCACTTTGCAAGCAATACGTTGCAATCTGAAGTCAAGCTTCTCTTGAGGGAAATCTTGCCTTAGGAAAGGTCCCACCATGGACAAGGGTGCTCCAAAGATGAATTCCAAATGCTTTCATTTGTGTTGAGCCATGGATTGATTTTCATCATGTTTACCTCATCGATGTTGATTGATTTTCTCCGATTTTGAAGTTTGATCTTTTAACATCCATGATTGCATCAATGTGAGATTGTCTCTCCCCATGTAGTGTGGGACCCTTGCAAGATGAGAGAGGAAGCTCTAAAATATTATGGTTCCCAAACTCCTCGATTAGATTGAATTTTTTCAAAATGCTGAGGTTCGGTGTGAGGATTTAAAAACTTATGTTGGAGGTGGGAAATGCAAAAATTATTGTAAACAAATCTAAGGTGATACTAATTTGCGAGAATGAGTGGTGAAACTTGAAGCTCATGCAAATTGACACAAATCATGGAAATTGGCAACATAATGAAACATCATGAAACATAATGGAGTTGATAAAGAATAATGGTTTGAAATGATGCAAACAACAGAACTTTAGAAAGGGTGAAAGCATTGACGAGATGGATTGTGATTTTCAACATCAAAATCCTTGTATTGAAACACCAAGAGAACACAAAAACCTATTGCAAAAGATGAAGTGGAAGACTTCCAAAATCACTTGTTGAAGGTGAAAATAGAAGCTTGTTGTGCAAAAAAAGTGTTCCACCTTTGAAAAATGAGCCAAATCAGGTTTACTAAATTGATGTTTTAGTCATCCGAGAGAAAAAAATGTGAAAAAAACACGGGAGCCATTCTCCAGTTGACCAAAATGCATTAAAAATAGCAGAGGAGGTCTTACAAACCCATGCCACGACATTTTGACCATGTTGGAGAAGAATCGTTCCATTTTGCATTAAAATTGGTTGTTAGATCTATTATTTACTGTCCATGGGCAGTGTTAGAAGAGTTTTTGATTTTCTCCCTCAAAAGTGAACCAAAATTCAAAATTGACCATGCATATTGTATATAATTTCACCATCTTTCCATTGATACCAAAGAGTGGTGAAAATCGAGCTTTGGATCGAAAGTTATGGCGATTTGAAGTTTTAAATCAAAAGCAAGGCCAAAATCGGATCATGATAAAAAAGTTTGAATTTTTACAAAGGTTTGGTCTTTGAACACAAAAACACGCTCCACCACTCGGGTGCCACATGGCAGCATTCATTGGGCGCGGGCCCTTCGACCACTTTTTCCAACATGTCGCTTGGTGTTTTCGCATTGGACACGTGGCACCTGAAGAGGCCTTGCTGAGGAAAATTTCCCACAAAACTCTCCGAGCCATAACTTGAAAAAATCACGTGGAGTTAGGATGAAAATTTACCTTTGAAAGTTGAAAAAAGATCTCTATCAATGGTGCCATTTCGAAAGGTTTTGAGTGCATGGGTTGATAAAAAGTAAGAGAGAAAATTTATGTGGGAGCCATTCCCAAAGGACCAAAAGCATTAAAACAGGAGGAGGTCCTTACAAACCCATGCGAGGGGACATTTTTGACCATGTCCTTTGAGAAGAATGCAATCCATTTTGCATTGCCAAAATTGGTATTGAAATGTCAGCTTATCCAAGAAAGACCTTCTCAGAATTTTTTTATGATTTTCTCCTCCAAGTCTGAACGATAAAATTCAAAATTGAGCCTCCATGGAATCTTTTGATTTTTCACCATTTCCATTGATATAAAGAACGCAAAAACCTCGAGTCTCTCTGGATCAAAAGTTATGGGGATTTGCAGTTTTAGGGCATATAATGCCAAAAGGCGTGATATGTATTATTGGGCAAAAATTCGGGAATTCCTCCCATTTATCTTTTGGTCTTTGGAACATTTTTCAAATGTCATCCCATGCTTGACACTCTCATGTGCCACATGGCACATTCCATTAGGCATGGGCCCTTGCGACCAGTTTAATTTTTCCTAAAAAGGTCATTGGTGTTTTTCGCCAAAATGTTGACACGTCGGATCTGTCCGATTGATCAATTTGGGTATTCCATCTAGGAAAATTTCCCATGTAAAAATCTTCTTGAGCCTAACTTGAAAAATAAGTCTTTGGAGTTAGGAGGAAAAATTTGCCACTTTTTCTAGAAAGCTAAGAAATCCAGGATGCTCTATCAATGGTTCCATTTCTAGCAATTTTGAGTTCAATCATTAAAACAAAAATATTTGTCTTTGAGGAACAAGAGGGAAAGATGTAAAGGGATGATATGCCACAACATGAGCGAGTTGGTTACAAATTTCATAACAATTCCCTTCCGAGAAGTATTGCTTCTTAAGATCAGCAAGCATTTTCATAATGCCGGGATGTCAGAGAAAAAGGTGAATTATGGAATTGATTAACAATTTCCTTCTTAAATCATTTGCTTTAAGGGTATATAGACCTTGTTTTTTAATCTCATAATTCCTTCGCTATCAAAGTGAAATCCTTTATACTTCACATCCTTTGGATTTGCAGCAAGGGCTGTTTTAACTTGCTGGAAATAAGGATCCGATTCAAGACATCTTTCACCTCATCCTTAAACCGAGTTCTTAATGTTATAAGAGCAGAGATGTGCTTCCTTCAACTCAGAGCATCTGCCACTCTATTTTCCTTGCCTTTGATGTAGCCTATATCAAAATCATACTGAGATAGAAATTCTAACCATCTTCGTTGTCTTGCATTCAAATTTGGCTGAGTAAAAATATACTTCAACCCCAGATGGTCAGTTTTTAACTCAAAAGGTTTGCCTAAAAGGTAATGCCTCCACATTTGAAGTGCATGTACAATGGCAGTGAGCTCTAGGTCATGTGGAGCATAATTATGTTCATGTAACTTAAGCTTTCTGCTTTCATAAGCTATAACATGGTCATTCTGTAACAAAATACCTCCAAGGCCTTCTCCCGATGCATCCGTTACAACCATAAAATTTCCATTTGGATCTGGTACAGTTAAAATAGGTGCGTTGTAGTTAACTATTCCTTTAAATTTTTAAAGGTAGATTCACATTTGTCAGTCCAGACAAATTTCTTATCCTTCTTTTGCAGTGAAGTGATTGGGGCAACAATTTTTGAAAAATCCTTAACGAACTTTCTATAATATCCTGCCAAGCCCATGAAGCTTCTTACTTCATGCACGTTCTTAGCACGGGAGGCACTCGGTTATAGCTGCAATATTTGAAGGGTCTGACAGCCTATTCCATTCTTGCTTATAACGTGTCCCAAATAATGCACTCTGCGCATCATAAAAGGAACATTTAGACAGAGTTTACCATACAACTTCCTCTTTATTAAAACTTCCAAAGCACTACCCTTAAATGTTCTTGGTGCTCTTCGACATTTTAGAGTATATAAGAATGTTGTCTAAGAATATAAGCACAAACTTGTCTAGGTATTCTTGAAAAATATTGTTTCATCGATTCATGAAGGCGACAGTGCATTTGTCAACCCAAAAGGTAACACCGTGAATTCATAATGCCCGTACCTTGTTCTAAAAGTTGTTTTATGAATATCTTCTTCCTTTATTCTCAAACTGATGATACCCGGATCAAAGATCTATTTTTGAATAGTGATGCTCCTTGCATCTGAGTCGAATAGATCATCAATCCTAGGAAGTGGGTATCGATTTTTAATAGTTGCCTTGTTAACATTCTATAATCAATGCACATCCTCAATGTGCCATCCTTTTTCTTTTACAAAAATTACCGGCGCTCCCATAAGGTGAGACACTCGGGTCTTATCAACCCCTTAGTCAAAAGTTTTGTAATTGAGCCTTTAGCTCTACCAACTCGATGGTAGTCATTCTATAAGGTGCCTTAGATATGGGTTCGGTTCTAGCTTGATTTCTATTTCAAAGTCAAACTCTCGTTTAGGTGGAAGACTGCAATTCCTCGGAAACACATCACTCGAAATCCCTTAATAATGGATATCTTTCCATGAAATCATTATCCTCCTTAGCATTTTCTATCATTTCTACTACATACAAGGTGGAACCTCTATTTTTAACCCTTTTTAGTTCATAGCTATTAGTTTTCTAACTGCAACTTCACGCTTTACACCTTGAATGACTGCTACTTTCTGCAGGTCATCAAAACAACAAATTTGTTTTTCATAATAGTTGACCTTTGCCTTATGTTCGCCAACCCAGTTAACTCCAATAATGATATCATATGATCCTAAAGGAGTGACATATAGGTCAACTTTAGGTGGAGAAACTGGGCAAGTCAAGAATTGCCCCAAAAAGGCACATTTCGACTGTATGGACAACATTATTCCCATAATGCACTGTCCATGTCTTATCCATTCATTCAGCCTTTCTTTTTAATTTCATTGCAAGTTTAGTAGAAATAAAGCATTCAAAGTGGCTCCAGTATCAAAAAGTATGACTATAGGTGTACCGAATAACTTACCTGGAACTTCTATAGGTGTAACTTATTTTTCAACTTGTCATGCATTAGCCACCACAAAGGTGTATCCTATGCTTGCATTGATCACGATCATCCTTTTCGTGAGGATAGTGACTCGCGTAATGGTCCTTCCACGGTTGAAGCATCCTCCAACTGGGTCCTTTCCTAGGCTCAAATTTGTTACCACTTTGAAGTTATCATTACGGCTCCTATAAGACTTTTGTCTATTGCCACTAATTTTGCGTAAGTTTCGCACACTATTTGCGGGTTTGTTCATTACTGATTTCTTGTAGTTATCTACAAAAATTTGTTTTTCACACCAAACCTTTTCAAGGCCCCCTTTTGGGTGTGAGAGATGAAGAAGAGTTGGGAATCTTCTTCCTTATCTCTTCCCTATGAGTAGAAATTGCTCTCAATTTCTGTTCCTGTCTTATTGCCTTTTCGACAACTCCTTCCATGGTGGTTGGACCGTGGACATCCACTTCGCCACCAATGATGGGATTTAGTCCCATTATGAACTTTCATATTCGAACTTCTCGTCGACTGGTATTACGGCACATACTTAAGGAGTTTAGTAAACCCTTCCTAGTATTTTGTCACCGTCATCCTTCCTTGCGACCAGTTCTAAAATTCAGTCATTTTCCTATCAAAATAGAGTTGAGGCAGCCACCGTTATTACCTAAAGTAACCCTTAAATTGATCCCAAGTTATGTCTGATTCGACAATATTCAACTCAACCTTATGGTTGTCCCACCATGATGATGCTTCATGAGAAAGCTGATATGCTCCCCATATAGCTTTGGTCTCCTTAGAGAAGTTTCTTATTGCAAAGTACTTCTCCATTTCACTGAGCCAATTCTAAGCTCTGTCCCCAAGGGTTGTTCCATCAAACTTTGGAGGACTTATTCTCTTTATGTCATTTGTAAGTTCAGCTACTAATCTTTCCCTTTTAGTTCCAGGATGATTAGGAGCATTCACATTACTATTATCAACACCCGGATTCCCTCCATTGGTGTTGTCCACAGGAGGTGGTTGATCATTTATATCAACTTCTTCTTCCTCCTCTTCATTGCTCATTGGAATGTTATTCCAAAATAGTTAAACAATCTCTCGTGTCTAGTAGGGCAGCAAGGATTTCATCCAACTTTTTGAGCAAGAGTTTGCTTCTCCACCCGATAACGAGTTGTTATTCGCAGACATTTCTTCTTGTTCTCGACCATTTTTTGTTCAATAAGAAAATGTAAACCTTATTAAATTATGGACTCATTAAGTCCAAGAGCTGCAACCTTAGCTCCGATACCAAGATGTAACATCCCCATTTTAAGATACTAGAATAAGAAAAAAATAAAAAAATTATATAACGCGTCCCTGTTATGAATTATATAATTCAAACACACATTCAAGTTTTAATAATTGTTCTCTTTCCAATTGATGTAGTTTGGATCACACAATTTCCTTTTAAAACTAATGTTCTCTGTTCACATATTTGCAATATGGAACACACATTTAGTGCCATTCAATCATATAACAGATACCATATCTTGTAAATGACTGAAGAACTATCGATCTCCCATTTTATGGCTCGGAGTTTCAACGATCTCTCATTTCATGACTCGGCGACTTACCGATCCTTCATGTTAATTCATGCATAGTATAATAAATATACAATGAACTTTTACCATTTCCGGTTATCGAAGTGATCCATTTAAGAAACCTATCGAATATCATTCGATATTCATCGACATCCCGCATCTTAAACTAGGTGATTAGGACAACGCAACCAACACTTGCGATACTTTGGCCAAAGATTTTCACATGCTTTGCATGATCATATTCCTAGTATGGTACACATCAATGGAATACGTCCTTCACCTCACTTCATCTACGTTATCTAGAATGGTCTTTCTGGTCTCTTCCGGTCCTTCCATTTAAGGTCAAGCTCCAACCTCAACTCAGCAATATGAACGAGTATAGGAAGTTACTCATGGTAACTAAAGATACTTGCAGACATACGGTGTCCTTCCTAGATGACTCCGTGTGTCTAGTTACCTTTAGTCCTCTGAGTCACTCGTATGTGTGATCACATTCTATCCCATCTAAGAACTTATTATCCGACTTATGTAAACTTGATGATTTAATTCGGGAGGGCATTGTAATATGTCAGCTATAACATTGTGTCGTCATGAAGGCCCCGCCTTCATGAAGACACCATATTGTAGCTGGCGTATGTCAATGTCCTACGGAATCCTCTCATCGAGAGTACACATCCAGCTCAAGTGTGATTTGGTTATAATCTTAATATTTAAGATCAACTTTCAGCAGCCATGCTGATCCTTTATTCTCGTTCTTGTTACAGTTATATGTAGCTAAGAGAGACTTAATCCATCTTCTAGCTTAATATGCATCTCCTCCTTTGTACCAAAGGGTTACATATTCTCTACTTGGTTCCTTTCTTAATCTTTGGACTAATCAGTCCATTATCGATAAACTTAATAAGTTTAACCTATTAAACTTAACCAAGTTTTCCACAACTGTAAACAAATTCAGAATTCCATCTTATTAGACGTCATTTAAATGAGGTCTAATTTTAAATGAATTTATTCATTTATCCTCCTTAACCTTACATAGTTAAGGTCTGTTAACAATAGATATGTTTTCCCATATCCTTATTTTCTGAATTTTAAACATTCGAGGCTATTAACGGAGTCCGAATATAAGGTTCGGCTGCTCCTAAGTTATTTGATATTCCTTAGCTTTCAAGCTAATCCCGAATACCTTTCAATTAAGAGATCATGCTTACCTAAATCCTTTTAATGTCAATTTAAAATTCATCTTAACCCAAGTATGAACTAATTACACATTTCAACGTAAAAGTTGTATTTAGGTAAAGAATATATGTTATTCCTTTTAAATTCATCCATTAACATTGGATAATTCCAAATCAAGGAATAATGTTATATTCTCAAACTTATTCAACAATATCAAACTGATATAGTCATTAAAAATATCACACTTTTACTTGTATTCATCCATTGGCTTTACAATCTATACATTACCATCCAAATGACTGGACTTTGTTTATATTAAACAACATTACAACTCATAAGATAGAAGAATGTAATTTCTTCTTTTCTCATTTCCTCGTAGAGGAGTAATAGTTATCAATTACAATCCATCTTCATTAATCAAAAGAAGTATCAGAAAACAACCATGTCTTCGTTTATACTCAAGTTCCATCTGCAAAATTAGTTGCATGGGTCAGTTCATTGAACTGAGCATATTAAGCACTTGTCATTAAAATGAAGTGCTTTTAATTAACTATCTCAATAAAAGAACCCTGCTTTTATGAAACGTTAATATGAACATCATTCAAGAATTAAATACCAAAAAGGATGAACATCATATCAACTTAATCATCTAATTACCATCCCAATCGACAAAAGGATTACCGCCCTCTTTCCCGAATACTTATAACAAGAAGTAATTTCCTTCAACATTTCTAGATTACAAACATCCTTAAGAATTGAAAATACAATTATGCAACTGTTGCTGTTCTAACATAATGCTATCAATTCCTTTCCCTACATTAGTTAGAGGAAGATTCACAATTAGATTTTAAATAAAACTTCTAAACCGAACCATTTTCCTTTCCTTTCATACTACTTGTCTAATCTCAAACAATCAAACGCTGAAGAGAAAAGTAAACAACAATTTAAATACAAATGCTTAACCCAAGCAATACGAAATTCATTCCATAACAATT